>CM031244.1:618322390-618851759 GCA_018340775.1 Taxus wallichiana var. yunnanensis
CCAATTCCAAAAGTGACCAAGAGAAAAGAACAAGTAACCCTCATTCTAACCAAAAATTACCAATGAATAGAAATGGAATGTGAGGATGATGAGGTGGCTCTACGTAGGATTCCAATTCATCATTCCTTCATCCCCAAACTCAAGTATAAACACCAAGTCCAAGAAAATCAATGCACTTGCAAGGACTATGACAACCCACATGGCTCACAAACTTGCACACCATGCTTTCAAAGGATACAATAAATTGAGGTAGAAGGAAAGTGCAATAATTTTCTCTTTTACACTAAAAATGGATAAACAAGTCAAAAATAATCTTCCCAAACCATAGGTACACTTTTGAGATAAATTTAAGAGGCATGGGACAAGCCTTGCTTGTCCCACAACCCTCCAAAAATGCCCCTCAAGTCAAAATCTAAATTCTGAAGTTGGGGTGGAGTAAAACAATCAAAATTCAACATAAATTTTACTTACAACAAGTTCCACAAAACCTCATCAAAACTATTTGTCACTTCCCAAATTAATTTAATCAAATAAGAAGAATTTAAATTAATTAAGACACATATACACATGCTAGTAAAGAGACACAAATTCACAATTTTTAAATACATAAAACATAAATAAAGCACATACAAAATTAAAGAAAGGGAACACAATTCACCCCATGTCCACACATGTGAAGTCACCCCACCATGGGATACCTCCAAACTAAACATGCAAAATACCACACTATAACGAAATTGCACAAGTTGTCAAATTTGGCCCCCCGTTGTTCAACACCCAACATCCTTCCAAGGTCAGGTCCCCTATTCCCTTCAATGTATGTGATGAAAGTCCTACACACAAAAAATACCTCTCTTGGCTTTCAGTCATATTAACAACATCAAGACAATATACATATAAAATCAAAAAAATCATTCGACATTATAAATTCTATTATAAATTAATATATAAAAATATAACCCTATCATCCATGAGATTATAATTCTACGCAAAACATCTAGAGTATAACGTGTCACTATAAAATCTAAATAATGCAAATCAACATATATCAAATTGTCTAACATCACCATCTAGTGCATCATAATAACATGCAAACCACATAATTCAATAGTCCAAATATCAAGTATTATCTATCATCTACTCGATCAATGTATCATAATAAAAATATCCGAGTATCACCAATGGTATCAATATCAAAATGAAATAGTGTCGAAGGGAAGTGGGAACTCCGAAAACTATGGAAACGTTAATTATGCTAGTTTTTGTAGATTTCATGCCACTAGTTTGTGCATACCATATGATGGATGTAGGTACTAGAATAAGGATAAAGTGGAGTGTAATAGTTTTTGCTTACTAACACGTGATCTTGAAAAAATTGTATTTGTATATATTTTATTAGAGGTATTTTTATAAGTAAAATTGATTTTTATTGTTTTGCATGATAAAAATGAAACTACTATACTATTGGGAAAGTGTGTTTTTTAGTACTTAGTTACACATTTATATGTTTGAATAGTTCCCTAATTGTCATAATTTTATATAATTGGTTGTCAAGAAAATAATTTGATGTATTTTTCATGCATAATCACAACACCCCTAATTGTTTGCAACTCAATAGATTAAAAATTTGAGTGTAATTGCATAGCATGGATTTTTTCCCAAAGTGTGGGACTTTGCAATTGGAAATTTTATCCGGATGAAGGTCGGGTTCTATTCCTTTATTCCGATACACACACTCAAATCAGAGGATCTATCCTAATATATACTCTAACTTTCCAAGGAGATAGGGTTGAAAAGATAGCAAGCAATTAAACCTAATCTATAGGAGGTGATGCACAAAAGGAATGTTGAATAACTTTCCTTGCATGGAAATGAACGTGAAAAATATTGAAGAAGATGAACATCAACACAAATAAGTTTCTTATAACCAATTCATTCACCATTAAACACAAACTATCAAGACATGTAACACAACCTAAATTGCACAATTAACCAAAGTTTTAATGAGAGATCAAGTATATTTAATGAACATAAAAGAGGGTTGAAATTCATCCACAAAATTATATTATTCCTCAAAAAATTTGATACAGTGCATTACAGTGGCCAAGACAAAAAAATTGCATTTACAGTTTGAATGGGAGGTTTCTACTCCATAGAATCACTTACATACGAAAGATGAAGGGAGGGTGCAAAGAAAGATTAGCCAATCTTTTGAAATGAGATCCTCCTTACAATATATAGGAAGAATGCAAGAAGGGAGAGAAAATGAATTCGAAATCTTGCTTCAACCACCCAAAAATGCATTAAAATCACCTGTAACAATGATGGGTGCCACTGCAAAACCCATACCTCTATGTACTTTGCCTTGTTGGGGAAGAAAGGAAGCCCATACCCCATAATTTTTGTAGGTGATAAATATGTGTACATTCCTCTAAAATAGAAAATTATATTTCTTCATTTCAAATACTTAGTAGAGGACACTACGAGATTTCTAAAAATCATATTTTATGTAAATCGAGAACCCACCAAAATTTATGGCCATTTGAAGATGAGGGTGCCATACTGCAATAAATGTAGGTTGTTATCTCCTCTTATTAGACTCGACAATGCATTACAACCTCCAAAATCTTAAATTTCTACCTTTTCAGATTTGAAGCTTCGAGAGTTTGCACTTTGGAGATTATCATTACTGTTCATCACTGAACTCATGAAACCTCTAAAATTTTGAAACCTCAAAGTCTTAAATTCCAACTTCAGGTTTCGGACCTTTACATTTTTGGGCCTTCAAGTTTTGGGAATCGGATTTCGAGGTTTCGTTTTTTTGAATTTCGTGGTTTTGGGTTTAGGGATTTTGGGTTTTGGGGATTTTAGGGTTTCGTGTTTTGGGTTTCAAGATTTCACTACTTACTGCTCACCCTCCGGGTGATAGATTTCTCTCGAAATCCCAAAACTGGAAGTCCGATTTCCATACTTTGGGTTTCGTAATTTTCTCCTCCCCACATGAAAGTGTTCACACTCGACCACAGGACGATGCCAACTCCAAACTCCCGAATGCTCGAAGTTTGAATTTCAGACTTCAGATTGATGTCCTTCGAAATTTTTAAGTCCACCGATATGGAAATTTTTTCCACCAAATCAATGCCTCCACGTCATCAGTAACTTGCTCGACTTGAGCCCGAAATGTAAGATCGCATGGCTAAAATGACCCCTTCTTTTTTCTATGCAAGTCCAAATTTTCCTAAGGGGAAAAATCAGATAACAAGGTATTCAATACATTTCTAGACCGTTTTGTGCTCGTGTTCATAGATGATATTTTTATTTACTCACATACACGTGAGGAGCACCTTTGTAGGTTTTACGGTTCCTTAGATATTAGTAGCTTTATGGGAACCTAGAGAAGTGTACATTCTTCTTGACAGAGGTTGATTATTCATGTCACACTATTTGTGGGGAAGGTTTTGCACTCGACCCTTCCAAGATTAGAGCTATCATGGATTGGCCAGTGCCAACCAATGTGACCGAGGTTAAAAGATTTAAGGATTTGGTAAGTTATTACATGAGGTTTGTTAAGGATTTTTCCCATATTGTGCATCACTTCCTTCAATGGAAATGGAATAAGTTTGTTTGTTCGTATAGATGTGGATAGGCCTTCAGACACCGAAGAAATGCCTTACAATAACACCTATTCTAGCAAAGTTGTCGGATCTATAGAAGGATTTCTTCATATGCAAAGATGCTTATTTGGAAGGGTTGGGAGGTGTTTTGATGTAGGATGGTTGTGTAGTAGCTTTTAAGTCTTGCAAACTCAAGGATTATGATATCAATTATCTGACTCATAAACTTGAGCTTCCAATAGTTGTGTATGATTTAGTGTGATGGTGACCTTTCCTTGTAGGCCGAGGTTCATTTTCAAGACAGATCACTTGAGCCTTCAACACCTCTTCACACATCCTAATATCAACGCCCATCAATGAAATTAGATGGATATTCTTTGTAAGGATCATAAGGAGATAGAGCATGTGAAGGGGATGGAGAATGTGGTTATAGACACCTTGAGTTGATGGAGCCATCTGGTTATGATGACAGAAGTTGGATAAAACTTGAGGACCATGATCTTGTAGTAGCTTCCAAATGATAGCTTCTACCTTTCAATTAGAGCACGAGTGAGTCTCGAGACCTCTTGAGAGGAATTTTGATGGATTTTATTAGAGTCCATGGAATTCTCGACACGAGGTTGGATTTATGTACCTAAAGATGGAGGATTGTGAGAGGATATCCATGTAGAGGCACATTGCGCACCCTATTAAACCCATACAGGGGGTGAAGAAGATGTACACCACTTTGAGACAATTGTATCATTGAAAAGGGCTTCAGAGAGATGTAGCTCATTTTTTTTCTTGTTTTCTAGAGTGTCGAATGTGAAGGCCAATCATCAACATCTAGTGGCTTGTTATATCCTCATATAATACCGCATTGCAAATGGGACACTATTTCCATGGATTTCATTGTAGGGATAACGATTTTGAGATATCACCATGATGCCATTATGGTCACATTTGATAAATTTACAAAATTGGATCATTTTCTCGATGAATACCACTTATATAGTTAGTGCAAGTACCACGAGTGTACTTGTATGAGATTGTCAGACTACATAGGATTCCACCAAAGATGATTTGTGACTCGTTATCCCTTATACACCTCTCATTTTAATACTACCATGTAGCATGCTCTTGGGATGAATATAAACTTCGTATAAGTTGTCACCCCGAGATGGATGAATAGACAAAGCGAGTGAATCGATCTTAGATGACATGCTTTGGATGTACATCATGGATTATAAGTCATGATGGGAGGATTACTTATACTTGGTTGAATTTTTTTATAACAATAGCCTTTACAGCTTCTTTTTGTATGGATACATTTCAGGCACTATATGGTAGGGAGTGCAGGACACCATTGAGTTGGGACAGTTAGAGGACATGGTATCTCTTGGGCCAGCTTTATTACAGGATATGGAGTAGTAACGCTTTCGTGATCGAAAGAGATTGCATGAGGCTTAGGATAGGAAGAAGAAGTATGTTGATCAGAGGAGAGTTGACCGCAGTTTTGAGATGGGCATGAAGGTATTTCTTCTTGTCAAGCCTCATAAAATCCCTATCCATTACGGAAAAGGATATAATATTTCTCCTCGATTTGTGGGCCCTTTGAGATTTTGGAGCGGATTGGTCCCTTAGCCTACCATCTAGCATTGCTACCCATCTTGTCTCGCATCCATGATGTGTTTCATTTTTCTATTATTCAGAGATACATTCATGATCCTTCTCATGTATTGGATTGGACCGCATTGCAGTGTGGGAGTAAGGGTAGGTGACCGGTGGAGCCTATGCGCAATATAGAGCACAAGACCCTAGGCCTTTAAGGCTATTAGATTGATCAAGTGAGAGTCCATTTAGATAGGTATGATGAGACTGCAGCTACTTAGGAGGACACTACTTTATTACCAGCCCGGTTTCCACACCAATTTTAGTGACTTCCGGGAGGAAGTCTAGTCTAAGGGAGGGGATGTAGTTCGATTCCTCTTTGTCACTTATTACACACGATTTTTGATTTATCATGGACTATTGATATGTACCTTTTTGTTATGAATTAGTATTTACATTGTGTAGATAATAATTACATTTGGTAATTATTATTATATTAGTAATTTGTTATTTAGTTGTTATATAAAACAACTAATAATGAATGTGTGTTGAGTTGTTTGGTTATTACAAACAACTCACGAGATTAGTATTTGTTAGTAGAGTAGTTTCCTAATTTATAGGAAACTATGTGCCTATATATTTGTAAGTGCATCCTATGTAATTGATCCGAATGAATATAATATAATATCATTATTCCGTGTATAAATATAAACAGTTTTATTGTGTAAATCTGTGGCATTTATTATATTTGGTATCGTAGCGAGATGCTTCGCACTGATTGTAATGAAGGCATGATGTTTTGATTTATTCAAAGCTCAAGAAATTTGCAAGCTAAGTTTTATGTCAATCTGTTAGTCATGTTTTTTTAATTCACTCACACGTCTTCTGTCAAATCATATCTATATATGTTTGGGCCTACAAATTGGTTTGTGACTATAAATATAGTGCTACGCTCCTAAGAGATCTCTCAAACCATTTGAGTTCCCTGCAGATAATCCAATTTCTCCGAACCAATTTGTTATCTCACAAAAAATCCTCTTAATGGCTAACACCGCCAATGATTATTTGAATCTGTTCCATATTGTCCGCAAGTTGCAGATGGATGGTGTGTCGCCACTACATATGCAAACCTGAAAACATTTATAGCATTGGTTATAACACATCTTCCCTCCATATTCTTGCGTTGCCACTTGGAAGCAATTGGTATGTACTCTAAAAGCTTTGAGCATCAATTTCAACTAATTTGAAAGTTTGATCTACCATGTGTGGATAAATTCATTCTCTATCTTTCCTGGTTGATGTGGTGCATATAAATTTGTTGAGGCTTTGTGTTAATCAATAGAATATGTTTTATAATGACTCAGCCTGAACAAGAATGTGTGCAGATCTATATTTTCATGCATTTTAATAGCAAACTTGGCATAACCGTGGTGTTAAAGAAGAAGCTATTTTGTATTAGAAATGTAGTGAAAATAATAGCTATGGTGAAAATAGTATCATTTATTTTTTGACTGTATTTTTAATTGGATTTCTTGGTTTCATCATTCTATTGTATTAAAAGTAATATTTAATTACTTTTTACAAGTTATCACACGGACGCATTCTCGGTAGAATCGACATCCAAATTGTGTGAAAATTCATAATGGATAAGTTGAGTCACATTGAAAAATTTGAAGGCAAATATTTTCATACCTGGCAAGTGTGAACTCAATTATTCCTAATCAACAAAGACTTATGGGATATTGTTGATGGAAAAGATTAAAAAAATGACAAATGCAGATGAAGCAGTAAAATGGGACAACAGAGATTGAAAGGCTACATCGATTATCAGATTGGGTCTATCATATGCTTATCTACATCATATAGACTTAAAAAAGTCCTCTCATACAATCTGGGTGACATTGAACAAGTTGTTTGGATCACAAATGGGAAGTGCAGCGATATCATTGAAGCAAAGATTGTTCGGCCTCAAGATGGAAGAAGGTGAGAACATGGTGGAGCATATCAGTAAGTTTCATTCTATCTGTAATCAACTTGCTGGTATAAAAGTAAATGTACATGATGATGATGCTAAAGCAGTATTACTTAATAGCATGTCTTCATGTTATTCTAAAATGGTCTTTACATTAAGCAAAATAAATCCAAGTCTAAAAGAACTTATTTATTCTTTGATAGATGAAGAAAAAAGAATTATGGTTATTGAACTAGAGGAGACTACAATGTTTGGCAGAAAAAGAAATCATTTGGTAAGAAAAACCCCAAATACGGTTCAACCTCTAAAGGAACAAAGAAACAATTTACATGCTACTATTGTAAACAACCTAGTCATATATCTAACAATTGCGAGAAAAGAGTACAAGACTTACTCGATGGGAAATTATAAGATAATGCCATGATTATTGATGAAGAAGGAAAAAATGAAGAGGAAGAAAATACCGCACATTAAAGTGATGAAGATTTTCTCTATTAGATGATTTTCAGATGGAGGACGGAGGCATAGGAGGCAGGAGGTTGATCAGAGACCTCTCGTCAGTCGCCAACGATGGGGCCACATGAAGTTGTGGTGACAGTGTGTGTGTGAGCTTTCTTTCATTTCAGAATTGCAGTTTGTTGTGTGCAGTATGATTTCAGAGTTCCTGTTTTGAATAAGTGAAATGTTCACATTGAGGGGGGGAACATGGTCTCATTGTTCCATTTCCATTATGTTTTATTGTTCAATTTTGAAAGCAATATTTCCTACATAATTCCCTTTTGTAGAGACATTGTATAATATTGATAAAAATTATTATAACAATCATGATGTGAAGGTTTTGGTAAACCAGAAAACCAATTGAGATGGTTTTGGTAAACACAGTAAAACCAATTGTGTAAGGTTTTGGTGAACTCCGCAAAACCAATTATGTAAGGTTTTTGGTGAACTCGCAAAATCAATTGTGAAAGGTTTTGGTAAACCTACAATACCAATTGTGAAAGGTTTTGGTAAACCTACAAAACTAATTTTGAAAGGTTATTGGTACACCTACAAAACCAATTTGGTAAGGTTGTTAGTAGAAGCCGGAGAAAACCATCAGTGGAAGAAATGTGCATTGGCACATGTTCAAGTTTTGTGCAAGCTCAATGCTGCATATTTGTGGAGTTGATCATGAGCACACAGAGGTGGCACACTACAATCAAAGAACAAGATATATTGAACCATGTAAACACTAAGGGGGGGAATGTTAGGAATTAGTATTTACATTGTGTAGATAATAATTACATTTGGTAATTATTATTATATTAGTAATTTGTTATTTAGTTGTTATATAAAACAACTAATAACGAATGTGTGTTGAGTTGTTTGGTTGTTACAAACAACTCACGAGATTAGTATTTGTTAGTAGATTAGCTTCTATTTATAGCAAACTATGTGCCTATATATTTGTAAGTGCATCCTATGTAATTGATCCGAATGAATATAATATAATATCATTATTCCGTGTATAAATCTAAACTTTTTTATTGTGCAAATCTATGGCATTTATTATACTTTTTGTGTTATTTTGGATTTGTATGATGTAGATGTAGCTATACCATTGTACATGTCTACAAAAACTATTCCATTGAGAGGTCTACGGAGATATGTAGCTATGTTTGTGTCATGTTTTTTAGAGTGTCGAGCATAAAGGTCGAGCATCAACACCCAACCGGCCTTCTCTACCCGCATGCCATACTAGAGTGGAAATGGGACACCATTTCCATGGATTTCATAGTAGGGCTACCGATGTCAAGATACCGCCAAGATGTCATCATGCTCACAAAGTAGATAGATTGACAACAAAGTGGCTCATTTTTCTATGGTAAAGACCACCTATACATCTAGTGCAAGGTGCCATGAGTATACTAAGATGAGATTATCAAAATGCATGGGATTCTGCGGAAGATTATTTGTGACCATGATCCCTTATACACATCTCATTTCTAGACTACCATGCAACGTGCCCTTGGGATGAGTATCAACTTCATACAACTTATCATCCAGAGACAAATGGATAGACAGAGTGGGTAAATCAGATCTTGGAGGATATGTTGCAGATGTATGTCATGGACCATTAGTCTAGGTGGGAGGAGTACTTATATTTAGTGGATTTTTCCTACAACAAATAAATTAAATTTTGTATAGGTATGGCTCCATTTGAGGATTTGTATGACAGGGAGTGCAAGACACCATTGAGTTGGGATAAATTGGAGGACAAGGTTTCTTTTAGGCTAACATTATTACAGGATATGGATTAGAAGGTTGTCATGACTCGACATAGACTACGGAGGATCGGGATAGATAGAAGAAATATGCATATTAGAGGAGGATAGATCTTATTTTTGAGGTGGGCACGAAGGTGTTTCTTCGTGTCAGGCCTCATAAAAGTCCTATCTATTATGGAAAAGGCTCTAAGTTAGCTCCTAGATTTGTGGGTCCCTTTGAGATCTTGGAGCGTATCGGTCCTTTGGCCTATTGTCTAGCATTACTACCCAATTTGTCTCATGTGCACAATGTAATTTATTTTTATGTACTTAGGAGATACATTCCGTATCCCTCTCATGTTTTTGATTGGACCGCATTGTAGGTGCAGGAGTAGGGACGGAGTTTTAGTGGATTCCTAGGCCTTTGACCTTGCAAGATTGACAAGGTGTGGGTCTAGTGAGATAGGTAGGATGATATTATAGCCACATGGGAGGATGTCACTTTTATGCGAGCCCAATATCCTCAACTATTCTAGTGACTTTTGAGAGGAATTCGAGTCTAAGGGGAGGGGGATGTAGTGTCCACTCCTCTTTGACAATATTTCATTTTGATGTTGTTACTTGTTGGATTGATACTTAGACATTTGAGTATTATATTTTGATCAGTAGATGATGGACTATGCAGATATTTAGACTATTGACATTATGTGGTTTACATTTTTAGTATGATGTAGATGGCGATGATTGAAAATTATATATGTTAATTTTGATATTCTGATTTTCTACTCACATGTCATATTTTGGATGCATAGCATATGATTAAATGTTTTGATCAGAATTATGATTTTATGGATGCCAAAATCAAATTAATTTTATGATGCTAGATAATAGAATTGCTAATGTCGAATGATGATTATTGATTTTATATGTATATTGTCTCGATGTTGTTAATACGACTAAAAGGCCAGAGAGGTATTTTGTTTGTGTTGCAGGACATTTTATCACATACATCGAAAGGGGATAGGGACCAACCATGGAAGGATGTCGGGTGTTGAGCAACGTGGCCAAAATTTGACAACTTATGTAATGTTATAGTGTGGTGTTTTTGCATGCCTAGTTAGGAGGTTTCCCATTGGGGGTGACCTCACATGTGTGGCCATGGGGTGAAATGTTTTCCCTTTTCTTTTAATTTTTGTATGTGCTTTATTTTTTTATGTAAAATTAAGTCAATCCTTCTTATTTGGTTAACTAAAATAGAGATGTGACAAATAGATAATTATGGGGTTAGGTGGTCCTTGTTGTAAGTGATATTTATGTTGATTTGTGTGTGTTTTACTCCACCCAACTTCGAAATTAGGATTTTTACTTGGGAGGAATTTTTGGAGGCTTGTGGGATATTCTAAGCTTGTCACGTGGGCCTCTTAAATTTACCCAAAAACCCTACCTATGGGTTGGGGAGTTTATTTTTGACTTATTTATCATTTTGGAGTCTAAAAGAGTGAATATAATTAAACCTTCTTGTCACAATAATTTTTGTCCTTAGAAGGCATGGTGTGCAAGTTTGTATGCCATGTGGGTTGTCATAGTTCTTACATTCTCAATTATTGTCTTGGGCACGGTGTGTTAACTTGAGTATGGGAATGGAGAAATGATGAAGTGACATCCTACATGGAGCCACCTCATTATCCTCACATTCCATTTCTATTTATTGATGGATTTTTATGGAATGGGGTTACTTGTTCATTTTCTTCCTTTATCATTTTTAAATTGGGAGCTTTTTGGATTAGCTTTTGGGAAATTGTTTATCTTGGAGGTGTGAATGTATTATGAAGTGAAGTATTTCTTGGAGCTTGATAGAGAGGTAGGATCTCCACATTTGATTAATTTTTTTTATTTTGTTTGTTGATGTAGAAATATTGTGCTTGTTAAATTTATTTGAGAATTGAGAATGTGATTTTGTGTGTGGTTGGGTAGTATGCCTTAAGTTGGGTGTGGGAGATGGACTTATGGGATCATTGGGGAAAGGAAAAGGATATTTTTATGCATGATGTTGGCGGTTGTGTGATTGGAAGTTTCACCTATGGGGAGTGAAAAGGAAATCATGGTCATTTTGTTGCATACTTGCAAGGAGAGATAAAGATATTGTGTTGTTTGTTTTGTGCACTTGGAGGCTTAGGGTGAAACTCCCACTTCACTTGGGAGGAAAAAGGAGGTGTTTTCCCATATTCCTTGCTCCATTTGGTTTGGGTATCAAACCTATGTATTGTTTGTGAAGTTATAAAACTTGTTTGAGTATGTCATTTTAGTGTGTTGAATTTTTGAATGTATGTTGTTTGTGGAAGCCATATTTGTTGAAAGTTGTCAAATGTTTCTCAAGATCCCTCATGGTTCATTTGTTGGGGTTAGGAGGCCATTAAGGGATTGCTTTCTCCTATTAATGGATTTAATGTTGGTCGAGAGCGAAGCTTACTCCCCCTTCCTTTGTATTGTGATCCTTGTTGTGAAAGATTGAAGTGAGCTAGATTGAAATTAAACTTGGGAGAATAATTGCATGGATTGGAGACTTCTATTTTTGTCCTTTGTTGAAAGCCTTCATGTTGTAATTTTTCATGTAATTATTCCCACCTTGAGTGGAAGATTGTAAAATTGTGTGATTGAAAGGAAGTTATATATTCATTTGGAAATCTCAAAAATTGTAAACTTTTCTAAGAGTGTGTGTATGAGAAATTTATATTTTCAAATGTGTTAGTTTGTGAAAGAAAACTACAAAATCTTTGCATGGGTTAAATCAAATAGAAAACTTAAAATGAGTGGCAATAGCAATGCATCTCTCTTGAAATTAAGTTTTTCATTATCCTCAAAATATTATGTGTTTCATTTTAAATGTATTGAGAATATTGTTTAAAGTGCCCTTCTTATATGAAATGGATGTCATTTTAAATTATCATTTTAATAATAATAGGATAATAGATTATTTCTCCTTATTTAAAAGAAAGTGTTTTGGAGAATATAGGAGTTTTGTTACATTATTATTAAGTTTTACGAAGGAAAGTATTTGTTATAATCCTTAGATTAGATGAAAGCATCCCTTTTTTATTATCATATTATGGCATGAGTTGTGAAAAAAAAATAAATATATTTTATCCTCCCAATTTTAGTCTTAGTTAAAATTAAACAAAAAGAATACCTATATTTGTGCAAGTGAATAAATGTATATATACACATTCCTATCTAAATATAACTATGATTAAGTCAATCGATAGGAAGGTTCTACAAATTCCTTTTTATAAATAATCATTAACTATTGTTTTCATTTATCCAAAATTTTATATAAGCTTGATTATTTTATCATTATTAATATATTAATACTTGCAAATTAATAATAACAATTATATGAAAATATTAATTATATATAATTAATAATTAAATATTTATTAGTGTATATATATTAATAAATCTTTATATAAAATAAAACTTATATAAAAAAATGTGTTAAAACTAAATCTTAAGTGTAGTCGCTTTGGATTTTTATTTAATATAGTGGGAATGGGGAAGACAAGTCGTTGACCTCACCCCCACCCCATATTATATGGGATGGGGTGGGTTCAACAAGCCCCCGGTTTTTATTTATTTGGTCTATAGTGGGTGGAGCCCCGGGGCCGAGCCCCCACCAAACTTTATGCATTGTGGTTTTTTCTAGTCAACCGAACTTTCAAAATAATGTAGCCTATGAATAACCCAAAACTGCGATTTCATTCTTTGATTAAAATGTATACACTTTTAATTCTATATACATATTTGTATATCTATTTTGAATATGTGTGGGTTTTCAGGTATTTTTATTTTGCTACAAAAAAAAATGTAAATATATATATATATATATATATATATATTGGGCAAATGCCATATACCCAAATGGGTATTTACATTGAAACAAATTTACAACAAATAATGAAATTTACAACCAAACCCTAGGAGAGGGTGGAATAAAATAGCAAGTAAAAGAAAAAAATTAAAATAACGTGGCATGTGTGTATCCATCCCAAGCTCCTTCTTCCTCTTCCATGGCTTCCTCTCCTTCCCTAAAACCTCTGAAAATAGAAATGAGGAAAATAAGTCAAATGAAAGAATAAAAGACCTCCATAGAGATGTTTAGGGTTTTTGGAATCCTTAGATCCAATGGCTTAGATTGATCCCATCCAATGGCTAGGAATGTTCCCTACAAAAGTTAGGTGAGGGGTAGGTGAGAATATTTTAAATGAAATGCATGGGTCAATTTTGAATGGGGCCACTTAAGTGGTGTAGAAGTTAAATTGTTTTATAACTTTTTTGATTAATTGATGTCTTGTAATAAAATCCATGACCCTTGTAATAAATTAAGTCAAATTACTCCTTAGTAATTAGGAAATGTTATTATAGGAATTTAATTTAATTGTATTTAATCAATGGGAGGGTGTTTTAGACTTAACCCTAACATAATAAATTATTAAATGACCCTTGAACCATATTATGAGATTAATTAAGGATTATAGGAATGAAGTTTTTAAACCTAACTAAAAATTAAATATTATTATTTAGTCATTCTTAAAATGATCGTTTGTTAACCGAGAACTATGCTAAACTTTGTAACGATGTTGTTTTATATATAAAAACAATTAATTAGTAATTTTCTAGTTCTACTTTCTAGTTTTACTTTCGAGTTTTCTTCGATTTTGTGCGGGTAAAAATGTGTCCATTCTGACACTACTTTAGTGCAGGGCCCGGTTTACACACTTATTTCAGTGACTTCCGGAGGAATTCTAGTCTAAGGGGAGGGTATGTAGTGCCCATTCCTCTTAGTTACTTATTACACACCGATATTTTATTTTTCATGGACTATTGATATGGACCTTATTTTTTTATTTTGGATTAGCATGATGTAGATGGTAGAGATATTACTGTTGATCTGTTGTGATTTATATTATGGTTGTATGGATTCTTAGAGGCATGGATAGACATTTTGTATTGATGATGATGATGTGTTGTTAGCTTACATATATAAGCATATATAAGTGTGTGTGTGTGTGTGTGTGTGTGTGTGTGTGTGTGTGTGTGTGTAATCATATTGACCATGTTTTGGTGTTTGAACTAATCTTGTGATCTTACTAATATTGATGTAATGGTAGAATTGAAATGTTTATGAAATTGTAAACGAATGATAACATTTCTTAGCTTTGATGATGATTTTGTGTTATGATGATGTTCTTGATGGATGTACATATATTTTATTATTGATATATTTAATGTGGCCACAGGCCAAAAGGGGTTTTCTTTTATTTTGTAGGTGATTGTATAAAAAAACAAAGGAGGGTAGGAGACCAACTTTAGAAAAATATCGATGGTTGCAACGGTGGTCACCATGAAAACTTTGTGTTATGTTATTGTTGTATGTGGTTAAGATGTTAGGAGGTCCCCATGGGGGGAATAACCTCAAATTGTGACCATGGGATATGTGTTTTCTTTTCTCTTTTATTTTGATTAATTTGTGTGTATGTATTTTATTATTGCATTGTATTTCACTTTTATATTATTGATTAAATGTACCCTTGTTATTAGTTAAGTATGTTAATTAAAATTTATTTTTAGATGTGACCATAAGGGGGCATTTATTTGGGTAGATAGTCCTTTTGATCTTGTGATTTGAAGTTGGATTTAATTATTTTACTTGGTGTGTACTCAACCCATCTCTCCAAACTCGAAATTTGACTTTCAAGACAATTTTGGAGGCTTGTGGGACAAGTTAAGTTTTTCCCACACCTCTTAAATTCATCTACCAACTATACCTATGGGGTAAGGGGTTAAAATTAGACCCCATTATGTGATTTGGATGGTAAAAGGTGGATTTATTGCACTTTTTCTTACATGAGTTTTAATGGTGTCCTTTTGTGGTATGGAGTAAGGATTAGTGTGTGTAAGAGGCTTGTCATATCCTCAACCACCTAATTACTAACCTTGGGTTTGATGTTTGACTTGGGGGATGTGGAGTTGAGGAGAAGTGATGTGGCATCCTACATGGAGCCACCTCACCCTCCTCTTCTCATTTTCTATTTATTCATTTTTATTTGATGTGTTGGGGGTTACTCATTTGGATTTGCACACTTGTTATTTTGGAATTTTCTTGGAGTTTTTACTTGGAGCTTTTTGGAGATTGTCTTGGAAAGACTTTCTTTGGATTTTAAACGGAAAATCTTGTTATATATTGTCAGAAGCTTGTGATGGCAAGGTAGGGCCTATGCCTTTATTTTTCAATTACTTGTTTATTTGAGTGTAGAAATAAAATGGTTATATGGTTGTGATTGTGTCGGTTTGAAAGATTTTGGCCTTAAGAAAAGGTAAACCCTTCCTACTATTACTACAATTCATTATATTTCACATATTAAATGTTTCGACAAAAAAAACAAGAATTCAACACACTCCTATTCATTACATCTTTGTTCTTTTCCAAATACACATGTACATATATTGGTAGCACTTTAAATGCATACATATTTAGGAGAGTTTCATTTGAAGTAACTATACACTTAAGATTTCCTTCCACTATAACATTACTGATACAACTATGGAAACTACCAATTTTCTATATCATTATTTTCCAATGCAAGGACTTCAAATCCTTTTCTTTCACTAAAGCTAAACCTTTCCAACAAGGTAAGTAACCAATAGATCTTGATACATTCACTAACTCATTTTATGTTTGAATGAATGAAATATTACAACTTCCCTCCAAACATACAAATGTTACAAACTTCCACTCAAAGAGGGAATAATAATAAGATCAATACAACATAGATATTTTCAACAAGGCCAAAACACAAGTCTTTATTACATGTCTTCTCCCAACTTGTATTTTCAATCTTTCATTCTTAAATATTTAAAAGCTTGGATCATCATACAAAGAAAAGGGGGAATATGCAATGCTCTCCACCCAACCTTTAATCCAATAAGAGGATAATCCATCCCCTTATTGGCCCCCAATCCCCAACCAAAGAAAAATGAGGGATCTTGAGCAACATTTGACAACTTTTTACAAGCATGGCTTCCACAAAAAAAAACATACAATCTAAAACATTCAACACATCTAAATGGAAATACTCAAGAAAATTTTAAAAATTTCTCAAACAACACATAGGTTTGATATCAAACCAAAAGGAGAAAGGAATATGGGAACCACCTCCTTTTTCCTCCCAAGTGAATTAGGAGTTTCACCCAAAGCCTCCATGTGCACAATACAAATATAAAAACATATTTATCTCTCCCCTTAAAAGTATGCAAAAATATGTCCATGTTTTCCTTTTCACTCCCCATAGGTGAAACTCCCAATCATACTCCCTCCAAAATGCATGCCTCATAACTCCATTTTCCCTCCCCAATGGTCCCATACTTCCATCTCCCACTCCCTTCTTAATGCAAACTACCCAACCACACAAAACTATTTTCACAATACCCAAACAATATTTAACAAGCATAAATTTCACATCTACAAACATAAATAAGAAAACAACAAAGGTGGAGATCCTACCTCTCCATCAAGCTTCCAAGAGTCTTCACTCCACAAGATTTTTACACCTTCAAGCCAAGAACACTACAAAAGAAAATCCAAAAAGCTCCCAATTCCAAAAGTGCAAAAGAAATAAAATGAACAAGTAACCCTAAATCCATCAAATTTCATCAATAAATAGAAATGGGATGTGAGGATGATGAGGTGGCTCCATGTAGGATGTCACTTCATCATTCCTCCATTCTAACACATGATTTGAACACCATGCCCAAGATAATAAATGAACATGTAAGACTTATGACAAGTCCACATTACACTCAAACTTACACACCAAGCCCCCGAGGATAAATTAATTGTATCAAGTAGAAAAGTGTAATTATTTTATTTTTTACACTCCAAAATTCCTAAATAAGTCTAAAATTAACTCCCATGCCATATTTATGGTTGTTGGGTGAATTTAAGATGCATAAGACAAACTTTAGCTTGTCCCACAAGCCTCGAAAAAAAGACTCCAAGTCAAAATTCCGAATTTTGAAGTTGGGGAAGAGTATTAAAAAACCAACATAAATCCAACTTACATCCAAAATATTTCAAGCACCATCTACCCTCATAACTATCCAATTATCAAATCCTTATTTTAGTTAACAAATTAAGTTGGATTAGTTAATTAAGACACATTAATAATTGCTAATAAAGTGACTAAAATTTACAATAATTAAATACATATACACAAATAACACACACACAAAATTAAAAGAAAGGAAAAATTTCACCCCATGGCCACACATGTGAAGTCACCCCTCCATGGCAATCCTCCTAACTAGGCATTTAAAAACACCACATAAACAGAAGACATAGTTGTCAAATTTTGCCACGTCGCACCACACCCGACATCGTTTTTGGTTGGTCCACTATCTCCTTTCAATGTATGTGATAAACTATCCCTGCAACACAAACAAAATACCTCTTTAGCCTCACGACCACATTAAAAACATTGATAAATAATACATATACATAGAAACCTATAATCGTCATCCAAAATTAAGTAATTCTATCATCTACCAACATATAAAATAGTTTGATTCAAACATTCATGAGATTATAATTTTACTTAGAACATCCAGAGTGTAACGTGTCAGTATAAAATCCAAATAGTGAAAATCAACATATATCTAATTGTCTACCAATGTCATCTAGTGTAACATAATCAAAATGTGAATCGCACATGTCAATAGTACACATATTTGCATAGTCTATCACCTATTGATCAATGTATCATAATCAAAATGTCTAAGTATCATCCAAAGTAATATAAACATAATGAAAATAGTTTGAAAGAGGAGTGAGCACTACATTGCCCCTCCCCTAGACTCGACTTCTTTATAGAGGTCATAGAAATAGGTGAGGAAACTTGGCCCATAACAAAGTAGCATCCTACCATGTGGTTGCAGTCTCATCATACCTATCCTAATGGACTCATAACTTATCAATCTCATGGCCTCGAAGGCCCAGGGTCTTGCGCTTCTATGATGTGCATGGGATCCAAATTCACCTACCCCTACTCCTGCACCTGTAATGTGATCCAATCCAATACATGAGAGGGATATGGAATGTATCTCCTAAGAACATAAACATGAAATACATCGTGCACATGAGACAAGTTGGGTGGTAAGGATAGACAATAAGCTAAGGGACCGATCTGCTCCAAGATCTCAAATGGACCCATGAATCTAAGAGCTAACTCAGAGCCTTTTCCATAATGGATAAGACTCTTATTAGTTCTAACATAAAGAAACACCTTTATTCCCACCTCATAGCTACAGTCATCTCTCCTATGATTTGCATATTTCTTATGCCTATCATGTGCCTCCTGAAGTCTCTTCCTGATTAAAACAACCTATTGCTCCATGTCGTATAACAAATCTGGCCTAAGAGATACTTTGTCCTCCAATCTGTCCCAACTCAGTGGTGTCCTACACACCCTACCATAAATTTCCTGAAATGGATCCATACCAATAGAACTATGGAATTTTTTGTTATAATAAAAATCCACTAGGTAAAAATACTCCTCCCACCTCGATTGATGGTCCATAACTTACATCCAAAGCATGTCCTCTACAATGTGATTTACCCACTCTATATATCTATCTATCTTTGGATGATATGCTATAATGAAGTTGATACTCATCCCAAGGGCATGCTTTGTATGGTAGTCTAGAAATGAGAGGTGTATAAGGGATCATGATCACAAATAATCTTCTGTAGAATCCCGTGCAGTCTGAAAATCTCATCTAAGTATACTCATGCCACTTATGAATAGCTATATAGGTGGTCTTCATCATAGAAAAATGAGCCACTTTTTTAATCTATCCACCGTGACCATGATGGCATCATGGTGGTATCTCAACGTCGTAGCCCTACTATGAAATCCATGGAAATGGTGTCCCATTTCCACTCTAGTATATCATACGGGTAGAGAAGGCCAGATGGATGTTGATTCTTGGCCTTCACCCTCTGACACTCTAAACAATGTGACACAAACTGAGCTACATATCTCCAAAGACCTCTCCAATGGTATAGTTGTCTCAAGGTGGCATGCATCTTCTTCACCCTTGGATGGGATGAATAAGGTGCACGATGAGCCTCTGCCAAGATATCCTGTCTCAAACCTCCATCCCTAGGTACATAGATCTAAACTTTGTGTCTAAGAAGTCCATCTAACTCTAATGTAAATCCATCAAAATTCCCCTCAAGGGGTCTCTAAGACTCAATCTTTGATCTAGTTGCAAGGTAGAAGTTTTCATGTGGAAACTCGTGGAAAACTCCTTCTTTGTAGATCTCAGTAACCGCTGAAGTAGCCATAACAAAATGTCTCTATATACTTAGATCATCTACAACCACATTCTCCTTCCCCTTCACATGCTCTATCTTCATGTCATACTCACATAATAACTCCATCCAACACCACTTTTGAGTGTTGAGATTGGGCTATGTGAAGAGGTGGTGTAAGCTCAAAAGGTCTATCCTAAAAATAAACCTCCTACCAAGAAGGAAATGACACCAAAATAAAAAAGCATGCACTACTACCACCACAAGTTTAAGTTCATGAGTTAGATAATTGATATCCTAATCCTTGAGTTTACGAGACTAAAAGGTAACCACACGGCCCTCCTACATTAAAACACCATCTAATCCTACCAAGGAAGCATCTGTACATACAAATAAATCCCTCTGAGGATCCGGTAGTAGTGCAAGCATCACTATTTTCATAAGGCGTCCCTTGAGTGTACTAAAGGCTTTCTCACATCCGTCAAACCAAACAAACTTCTTCACTTTTTTTTAAGGGAAGTGATGGAATGTGTAATCCTAGAAAAGTCTTGAACAAATCTCCTATAAGTAACTCCGCCAATCCCATGAAACTATGCACCTTGGTCACATTGGTTGGCATGGGCCAATCCATAATAGCTCTAATATTTGAATGATCAACTGTGATACCTTCCCCAGAAATGATGTGACCCAAGTACTGAACCTCTAACTAGAAAAAGGTGCACTTCTCCAGTTTCCCGTATAGTTGCTTTGCTCGGAAGACAACGCAAAACCTGTTGAAGGTTCTCCTTGTACACCTCATGCGTACATGAGTAAATAAAAATTCATCAAGAAATATGAGCACAAAGTGATCCAAAAATTTCCTAAACACCCCATTCATCAAACTCATGAATACTACAGGGGCGTTCGTCAAACCAAAAGGTACCACCATGAACTCATAGTGGCCATATCTCATGCAAAAAGTTGTCTTGTGGATATCTTCCTCTACAATCCTTAGTTGATGGTAGCCTAACTTAAGATCAATCTTAGAAAATAAATTTTCTCCCTTCATTTGATCAAATAAATCATCTATCCACAAAAGGGGTAACTATTCTTGATCGTTACTTTTTTAGTTTCTTGTAGTCCACACACAAACATAGAGATCCATCATTTTCTTCACAAATATCATTGGTGCACCCCAAGGAGATACACTAGGAAGAATTAGGCCTTTCTCAAGAAGGCCCTCTAACTGCAACTTGAGCTCAGATAGATCAGGTGTGGTCATCCTCTATGGTTTGCATGAGATAGCCTCTCTGTTCCTAGGACCAAATTAACACAAAATTTGATATCATGTGGGGGAGGTAACCCTAAAAACTTACTTGGGAAAGACATCGGAGAAAACCTACAAAATGGGTTGGTCATCAAGTGATGGTCCGTGAGTCTGAAAATAACTAACAACCAATCGTCACACACACCACTTGAACTACATAGTGGATATGGTGCAAATAGAGATAGGTCTCCCAACTCCAACAATCACTGAATCCACTGCCAAATCATTTGCATAAGATAGAACCTTGTTGTGACAATCAAATCTAGTTTTGTACGATGATAACCAATCCATGCCTAAAATAAATCCATAAGAACCCAAGGGAAGGATACAAAGATACAAAGTTATGGTAAATGGTCTTGGTCCACCACACACTCCTTAACTAAGGATTCCACTTTGAGATCTTGGCTCCAGAAACCATCTCAACATCCCAACTAAGGCCCTTCCTATCTCCCAATAGCCTACATCGCTCTACTAAAGATATAGAAATGAAAGAATATGATGAGCCTAAATCAAATAAGAAATGGGTATAAATACCACCAATGCTACATGTGGTCTCAATCACCGTGCCCTGCTGCTCTTCTTGGTGTGTCTCAACCACCATAGATCTTGTTGCTCCGGCCATATCACCAACCATAGGATCATAAACCAGTGCCTTACCCTAATTAGTATGGTTTTGAGGGCACTCTCTCCAATGATGACCATGTACACCACACCCATAGAAACTACTTGGTCCTCTCCACTGAGTAGATACTCCTCTAGGTGGCTTGGTAGTACGTATTGTAGAACACAGTGATCTTTTCATAGATATTTTTGGGTGCTACAGTGGACGTAATCTTGCTTACTGTGATCGGGATGGAGCCTATGTCCTGTTGGTCCCACCAGCTGGAGGTCCCATACTACCTCTTTGAAAATCATAGCATTGTGGATGCTAAAAAATATGGTCAAATCTGCTATTGTTGTTAAGGAGGAGGCCTAAAGGGAGATTGTACTACAATTTTTCTACCACAAGGAGGAGGAGATGATCCCCTTGACCTAATATCCTATAACTTTTGTATGCAGCTCCTCACTCACACGATCCTACCGATTCTTACCCCTAGTTTCCTTTGAAATTTATGCCTTCTCCACGACCTCCGATAGTGTTTATGGGAAATGAATAAACATTACCCCACCCAAGTCTAAGTTCAATTCCTTGATGAACCTATGAACTCTAACCTTCTCATTCTGCATGTAATCCACATATTGAAGTAGATCAAAAACCCCACCCTCATACTTTGGCACTATCATGGAAGCCTATTGAAGATCATGAAACTCATTGATCTACTACTAGATGAATCTCTTGGATATGTATTTACTCCAAAAGTGCTCCTTATAGAGATCTAAATAACTATATCGTAGAATCTACATGGAGCTTTTACTCCTCAGTCCTCCACCAAACTCTATCTCCATCTCTTAGAAGGTGGATTGAAACATGAGCTTTCGTGTTGCTAGTATAAGGATATAGCTTGAAGCATCCGCTTAAGCTAACCAAACCATGCCTTGACCTGAAATCCTCTTGTGTCTCTAGAAAAATGTGGTGGGTGTAACTTTAGTATCTCTTTGATGTGATCTTCCGCTATCAACTATCAGCCCCCTAGGTCTCTCTGCATGAACATCCCTCGGCCTAGGGATCCTAGATCTATCTTTGTGTCCCAAAGCTCTATCTTTGTGCTCTCTAGGTGATGAATCATGTCAAAGCAACTCCTCATGGGATTTCAATTCCCTACCCTCCACACTATGAAGTGATGGTGCATGAGGCTCCACTAATGGTTCTTTGTCCTATCTGTTAGGTCACCCTCCTAAAGATCCTTCGTGTAAAGTAGCATTAACATCCTATAGTGTCTAAAGTATCTAAGGCAATATGGCTACTACTTCCTGATCTAGGGGTGGTAGATCTAGGCTCATGTGAAAGGACCCCTTTTCTAGTTTGTGCCTCTCGCCTAGATGAAGATGGGAGTTAGTTTATCATCATCTAGGATTTTTTTAGTTTTCTAAGTTTTCTACGTTTTAAAACATCATGCAATGTTGTGTGTTCTAGGTTTAGAGTTGTGTTAGGTTTTCTTGTTATGTTTTGTTTTTCCAAGTGTGCCCGGGGTCCAAGCGTTGAACCCATGGATCTGATACCAAGTGTAATGCCCATAAATTTCTACTCTCAAACAAAGAGAACTAATAAATTAATAGTCAAGTTTATGGTAATATTTTTTAACTTAAAAGTTTCTATAAGGTTAGGCATTTTCACAATTAATAAATTTCTCGGTTAGAGGATTCTTACACAAGCTTGTGAACAATGGAATTAAATTAATAATTAAATATTATAATTTACTTCTAAGCTATAATTATAGTTTAAGGCTTCTAATAAGCTCCATTAGTTAAATTAGTTATCAAGCACTAAGGTTACATTATTTTCTAACTCAAAGGTTTAATTGTTTTACCTATTAATCTCCTTCAAAGTTAAAGAAACATCATGGATTTGATAGGATGCTCAGAGGCAGATAGATGATTATGTATGTCATTTTGTAGTCGGGGAAGCAATCTATCTAAATTTTTAGCACTCAAGCTTTGAAAAGGAGTGGGTAGCACCTTAAGAGGATTTGATCTATCCTCACTATTTTAGGTTGTGCCTTTCAACCAAGGTAAGAGAACCCTTTTGTAGCTTGTTGTTTGTGGAGGAGATGGAGATATCCTTCCTAATGAAGTTGTTAAGGAGACCTTGAAGAAAATATGATCAATGCAAAAAATCTAACTCTCACGAGTTGTCACTCTAGATAGTGGAGATATTCTCTAGGCAAGGTTCAAGCTACTAAAGACATTTGGAATCCTAATTGTTTCTGCATGCTTTGGTAATGGAAATTATGCATTTGTGCACACACATGAAAAACAAGGGTAGTATGGGTAGGATTAGTTGTTTTAAATGAATTTTGGTGGGAGGTGAGGCAGGATGAACTTGATTCACTGGATCCTTGAGAATTTTACAAAATGGAAGACTAAACCAATAGAATGCCACAGAAACAACTAAAATGTTTCTTTAACCAGAATATGTGCTTCAATGGAGGCCCAAATTAGCACTTTTTCATACAATCTATGAGATTCTAACATGAAGGCTCGAGTTGGAAGACCCAACAAAACATCAATATCTGAGCCCAATCATGCCTGAGGTACACCCAGAGGCTTACAAACAATCTCTGTCAAACATATGAAAGAAAAGTGATTTTAAATTGTTTATTTCACTCCCAGATGAAGGCTCTTCCGAGAAATAAATTGCAGATGCCACTAAAATATCACAAGGATTGAGACCTGTGTGATTGGAACAAATTTTAATACAAGATTGCAATGGGAACAAGAAAATCTATTTACATAAACTCATAGATAAAACAAACACATTTTGTTCAATATCAACACAAAATAACTCAAGTTTGATTAAATTTATCAGCAAGGGAAAGTTTCTAGAACAATCTCAAAGCTTATCAATGGTTGTACACTCATAACCACCTTGACATGATCAAATTCAATACAAAAGAGATATACATGCTTCTCAAAATAGATTCAAAAAGGATGGGCTCTATCAAGCTTTTTTCTATTAGAAAAATTAGTCCCGACCCCTGACACTCCAACCATTTCCACGATAAATTTGTGCCATTTATAACATTTTTAACAGAGCCTTTTCCCCCAAAATCCAGACATTGAGTGCCACCAGTGCTTGTCATGATCACGATCGTGATTCCCATAATCAAATCTTTAAAAATTCATCAGGTGCTCAGGGGGGTAGATCTCTTTGAAAATATCCCGCATTCAACTCCTTCCTTTGGTAGATCACTTATCCCTTTACTCGACAACCACTTCCACCCCTATTCTATCCAATTTTATTCTTTGCATGCTTGGGAAGAAGAAAAATGGAGATCAAATCAAGCCCAAAGGTCATATCTCACCTTAATGGTAGAAAATGTCCCCGGATTTTCTCACCAAACCCAGATATCAACAGGTCTTTTGCGTGCCCAGGAAAGAAAAATCGGGAATCAACCTTCGATTGCATATTAATGGTGAGAGACATTTACAGACCTTCCCCACAAAACCAAGCCTCCAGATTAATGTTCCTCTTCATTAGGCATGTAGGAGACTCCAAGAAATGATAAAAAATCATAATAATACGCATCCTCAAAGGCTCTGGAGTAAAAAATGGTGGAAAATTAGATACGAGAGCACACATTTTCCATTGATTTTCTACTTTGAATTTAGACCATCCACGTGGGAGATCCATTTTAGAGCTGCCTCAATGGGTTCCATTTTTCCTTTTACAACTTTTAAAAAAATGTAAAATTTTCACATTTTTCTCCATGCCTCCGCCCTTGAGAAATGAGCCTGACATGTGTCCTAAGGTGGGTCCCAAAGGAACCACGGCCAAATTCTTCTATTTCACCTCTTTTTTAAAAGGGAAAATTTTCTAAATTTTCCCTGCAAGCTCCACCCTTGAAAAATGGGCCTGACACATGTCCCAATGTGGGTCCCATCGAACCATGCTTCCCTTTTCACTTTTAACTCTTTTTCCTTAAAAAGGAAAATTTTCCAATTTTCCTCTGAAGGTCCACACCTCCATTGACTGGAGAAAGTTTTGACTTTTCTCTATTGGGCCTATGGGTCATTTTGATGATTTTAGTCATTTGAATATCAAGGGGAAAAAAATCCAAGTTGCCCCCCGATGGCCCACCTCCCCGCCTTTTGACATTTTCAATGCCAACTTTGACCTTCTTCTTGTCGGGCTCATGGGCCATTTTGAGATTTTAATCCTTTTGAGGACAAGAGCAAAAATCCAAGTTACCTCTGATGGTCCACTTCCCTGCCCCCCTTTGACCTTTCAAACTACTACATGTCACAATGGTGCATCTTGAGATGTTCCCAAAAGTTGAGACCTTGGATGAGTGAGGGCTTGCCACGTGTCATTGCAGCGCACCTTCCAAAAACCTTAAGGCTTCAAAATGATTTGGCGGGGGCGCTTCCATTTTATAATTTTACTCCATTTTTCCAAAAGGGAAAAACATCCAACTTACCTCAAGGCCCGCATCTCTGCCATTAGTCTTTGCCACGTGTCCTCCTGTGGGGTCAAAGCAAGACTTTTCCTACCCTAAAATTGCCTTTAATCGAGCTTGGTGGGGCTGTGGGGTGAGTTCAAATTTTTTTCCAAAGTAGCCAAAAGGACAAGTTGAAAAACAAACCCGCCGTGCCCCATCCAATTAGAATAAGCCATGTAAGCACCAAAAGAACCAATCAGATTTGAGCGGGGCTACAGGACCAAATTCACCTTTTTTCCCAAAAAGAAAAAAAATGATAAGTTAAAGCATTTTCCCACGTCCCTTGACCAACCAAAAGAAGCCACGTGACCATCAAATGCTTTGAGGAATAACTTTGACAGGAAAAAGACACCCGATAGATCATCAAAATATAAAAAATCATCATTCACGCCCATAACCCGATTTTTCTCTAAGGATGAAAATTTTTGAAACAAAAAATAAGTGAATCATGGTTCCAGCATCCTTTCAACCATGGATTTTGGATTTTCAAAGGCATACAAATATAGATTAACCATTCTCGAGCTTCCATGGTTGAGGAAAAATAGGAAAAATGGCAAAGCTCATGAGATTTTGAAGAAATTAGGGTAAAAATAGGGCAAGCTCGAGACTTCTTCAAGGAGGGACATGAAAATGGATTCTACAAACAATTCAGGCATTTCAAATGGAGGTAAAGGCATTCAGAACACCCACATCGAGAAAAAATGTTTCAGAACACGCAGATAGAGGAAAAATAATGGCAAATGGGGAAAAACAAATCGAGCACCAACATCGGCTCTAACTCGGGGATGGGAACTCCTGCGAGTGCCACAAGAAAAAAGGTAGACCAAGTGCAAAATATCCATTGGAAAAGGAGCCACTTGCAGAGAGCAAAAACCAGGACTATCCCCCAAAAAACAACAAAAATTCAAGCAAAAACAAGCCACCATTTGAGGGCTAGAAAACAACAAAAACACAAAATAAAAAACAAACCAACAAACTATACACTGTATAGATGATGTTCACCTTGGTTATGGGGAATCAATCCAAGAAATGATTCAAATGCCTTCCATTAACAGGAAATTCAAGCAATTCACCATCTAAATCCTTCAAGAAGAAGGTATGTTCACCAATCCTAATATCAATGGAGTAAGGGCCCATCCATAATGAGTCAAATTTTCCATGTTTGCCCTTATCTTCATGCCTGCTATCCCATAATAGCACAAGATCTCCAACATTGAAATCTCTGGGAGTGACCTTCTTGTCAAATAACTTCTTCATCTTTTCTCTAAACTTTACATGCCTCTAGTGGGATGCCCTCCTTTCTTCATCAAGTTCAACAATCTAGTTAATGCGAGCATCATAAGGACTTACTTCTTGATCTCTAGTTGTTGAATAAATTGATATGAGGATAATTACATATGCAGGGGTAGCAGGGCTTGAGTTCCATACACCAACTCAAATGGACTCTTTCCAGTGGCTCTTTTAATAGTGATTCTATCAGCCCAAACAACAAACTTCAACTGTTCACCCCATTTTCTCTTGTTCAACTCCAAGGTTCTTCATATAATCTTCAAAAGTTTTTATTACTAGACTCAGCTTGTCCATTTCCTTAGGGATTGTAATTAGAGGCATATGTCAATTTGATCCCATATTCTTTACACATTTCCACCAAAGGTTTAGCTCTAAATCTCATGGCATTGTCAACTACAATCTTGATTGGCACCCCAAACCTGCAGATGATGTTGTTTAGCACAAAGTCCATGACAATTTGGTGTGTTTCCTTCTTGGTGGGGATTGCCTCCACCCATTTAGTAAAGTAATCAATGGCTACAAGAATCCACTTATGGCCAACACTTGAAGGGTCTGAAATCTCACCAATGAAATCCATTCCCCATTGCTTGAATGGAGCTTTAATTGATATAGGCTACAAAGGAAGGGAGCTCAAGTTTCATCTTCCAGAGAAGAACTAACAACTCTTACATCTTCTAACCAAAAGGTTTTATCCTTGAAGAGAGTTGGCCACCAATAACCAGCCCTCAGGATCTTGTGTGTTGTGACTCTTGTAGTAAAATTCCCCCCACAAACTCCTCCATGGAGATCAGTAATTATCTTGGGGGCTTCTTCTTCAGTAATGCACCTTAAGAGGACTCCTTTTGGGTTTCTCCAAGCTAACCCATAATCAGTAATGACATATTTTTGGGAAGCCAACTTAAGGGCTCTTTTCTAGTTCTTACTTAAATATTCAGGGCAGTTTAGATGTCTGAGATAAAAAATTACATCTTTGTACCACTCAGAACTCATCAATTTTTCAAAAACACCTTCCCTTTCTTCTTCTACCTCATTTACCTCAATAGTTTGCAAGTTTCTCTCATCCATAAGCTTAGCCAAGCCCAAACCTCTCACCAACTTCATGGTTTGGATATCCATATCATATTCTTACAACTTGTTCACCCACCTGCACCTTTTTCTTGAGACTTCCATTTCTGATAAGAATGTCTTTCACCATGGTGTGGGGAACATAAGCAACAATCTTAGAACTCAAAATGTAAGGCCTAAAAACCTTTGTTACTTTTACCAAGGAAAATGCTTGTTTCTCCATAATAGTGTATTTTAGCTCAGCCCCTTGTAAGGCCATACTGAAAAAGGCAATTAGCATTTTAGCACCCTCATCATCCTTCTACGAATAGGACATAAGAAATAGTGTTCTCTTAAGAAAAGGAAAATAGTTGAAAGGTTTATTATAGTTTAGAGCTACTTGAAAGTGCATGCTTTAGTGCCTCTTTAATCCCATTGAAATCTTGATGGAAACCTCCTCCCACTTGATGACCTAATCCTTCTTTAACATGGAAGTGATTGGATGGTCAATTCATAAAATTTTGATATGAATCTCTTGATGAAGTCTATCTGCCAAAAGAAGGACTAAATTCCTTTCTTGGTTCTTGGGATTCGAACCTTTCTGATGGCCTCTACCTTTTCTGGATCAATCATCACCCCCTCTTGTGACACAATGTGACCAAGCAATTTTGCCTTCTGCACTCCAAAATGGCACTTCTTTGGATTGAGTGAAATTCCATATTCTCTACATCTTATCAACATCTTTTCCAAGTGCAACAAGTGATCACTTCTCTTTTGAAAACACAGATTACATCATCTTGATAAACTAAAAATAAACTCATTGATGTAACCAACAAAAGCAACATCCATTTCTCTTTGAAAATTTTCTCCAACATTCATCAAACCAAAGGGCATCCTAACATACACATACGTCCCCCAAGGAGTAGTAAAGGTTGTCTTGATCCTTTCTAATTCCTTCACCACAACTTGGTTATAACCAGAGAAACCATCTAGGGTGGAGAGAATTCGAAACAAGTCACTAATTATAGCATGTTTTCCATATTTTATAAAGGATAATTATCCTTCATTGATGCTCTTTTAGATTCTGAAATCTACACACACATGATCTAATATCACCATTATTCTTTCTTACTGGTACTAGGTTTGCAACCCAAGAAGAATACCTTGTGGGCTGAATAATCCCTCCATCTCTTAGCTTCTTCAGTTCCTCTTGCATTTTAAGAGATAAGAGTGGATTGATTGGCCTCTACTTCTAACTGAATGGTTTTGCATTGGACTCCAAGGGAATCTCATGTTGAAAAAATCCTCTTTGTATGCTTTTAGTTCAAGAATAGGTCCAAGCCATGCAATCTTGGTATTTCTTCAACAATTGGATGTATGACTACTTCTCCTCTTTGCTGAGATTGCTTCCTAACCAAATTTTTATTGGCTTCTCCTTTGTACTAGGATCATGCTCCTCAACATCCCTTGAGGTTGTTATGCATCAGTTAACAATGTGATCAACATTATCAAAATTGGACTCAAGAGAAACCAACCCTCTAGGAATGGTATTAGTCTTTAGCTGGATGATTCCCTTGCCAAACAAGGTTTCTTTACCCTTTGCTACACACACCATTGTCTCCCAATCAATATTTTGATCAGAAAACTCCTCTTTGTTTTGAATAAATCTTCTAACCTAGCATCATCATCAAAACTTTCCAATGCTTAATGTTGTCGGTACAGATGGCCTAGTTAACACCTTCACATCATATTCACAATATGGGGACACTTTACAATCATCAAACCAGACCCCAATACTACAATTTTGTCTACTACAAATCATTTAACTTCCTATCATGATACACAATATTGAATGACTCAAACATCTCAATGAGATCCCAAACTTCATGCTTGTATTGTTTCATTCGTTGATTTTTGTGGCATAAAGTTTTCGACTTTCTTTACAATTAATTTTGAATATCCTTTGACAATGATGTCCTTTAACACCATATTTCCAAGCGATCCTCAGACCTAACAATAATTCCTCATATTCAACAATGTTATTAGTGCATTCAAAGTTGAGTTTGAAAGAAAAGACAAAATCTTCCTGACTTGGGGAGATTAAAACAACACCAGCACCATTTCCGAACTTGGAGCAAGCTCCATCAAACAATAAAGTCCAAGGAGAGCCTTCCTACTCAAGACACTTGCATTCTTCAATCTTGTGCTCTTTCCCATCAACAAATCCTACAAAGTTATCAACATCAACACTTGTGTACAATACCTCATAAGATGCATTGTTGGGATCTTCAATAAGGTGTAACATTTTCTTCTCCCCATAGAACTTGACAAGGCTGCCCTCAATTGGGATGGTGGCATAGGATATATCCATTTGAACACTCCCACCAACACTTGCAGCCCATTTTCTATACAACAACATACCCCACTTGGTTGGGCAGTCAACAATAACTACATCAAGCTTCAAGTTCCTTCCCGGATAGGCTACAAGTTACACCACTAGACCTTTCACACATCCCACCACTGGCACCTCTCTGGAATCCATGGCAATACACTTCCCATATGTTGTTGTTACTTTGATATTCAACTCATTCATGACTTCTAGAGGCATAACATTGCATGATGCCCCTAAGTCAAACATACAATTGTGTAGCAATCTGTCTTTAATGATCAGAGTGGTGAAGAATGGATCCACATTCATCGAGAATCTACAAGGATGTTCCCAAATAAACCTCGGGTGGTTCATCTAGCTCTTCGATGCTAGTGGTGGTTCTTCTCGATGGTGGTGGTGCTTCTTTCTTCAATAATTGTGGAGTCTCCATAATGTTTATGTTTCTACCTAGGGCAGTCTTCTCCTCTTTTAGTCCAAAATACTCCAATGCCATTTTCTTGTGCTCAGGGATCCTAAGCAACTCAACAATTGGAACTGAGATTTTGATCTGACTCAAAAATTGGGCAATATCATAAGGGACATACTTTGGCAAGGCAACATTGGAAGGAAGGTTGACACACTCATTAGATGACACATGATTTTTGACAACTTGGGCATGAGGAGGGGTATGATTTTTGTTTGGGATAGCAAGGCCCTTGGCAGATGCATCTTTCTTAGGAGCCTCTTTAGGAAAATTTGAAAGCAATGGAATTTTTGGCTTGGCCTGAGGCCATGTCCCTTTAACAACCCTACTTCTTGTGTTGTGTTCCTTTTCTTGAGCCACAACAACATTCATCAACAATTTCCTGTCCTCCTCAGATGGGATGCCTCCATCATACTTCTTTATCATTAAAGCCCTCAAATATTCAAATTCATTATTGGGAAATTTGAAAATTTGTACAATATATACTTCTAAATATGAGAGGGAGGAATAAAATTTACCCTATGGATGCAATCCAATAAAAAAAGCAGTAGTTCTAGCACTTATCACCTCAGTTGAAGTTTCCCCTTGTTGTGAGCTCATGGAGCAACCCATCATGCAAACATCATCATCATTATCATCATCAGCTTCTTCTTCTTCTTTGATCTTCTTCACAAGGAGCATGGGGCATGAAACATCTGTCACACCAATCAATGACATTTGTCTCCTCCATAATAGCAACTCTAGCAGCCAAAGGATCAGGCACCATTCTGTTTTCCCTACCTTGGGGTTGCCTATTTCCAAATCCAATAGGTCCCTTGCCTCTATCATCATATATTTGGTGATTTTTGAACTATCTTGGCCTTGTTGCTTGTGTTGACCTTGTGAGCTCTACCCAATTCCTTTCTCATCTTGGGCTAGTTTGTAGGAAATTTCTTTGACAACCCCTGCCAAAGTCTTCACAACTTCTTCCAAATCAGTAGCCTTGCTTGTCTGAGGTTTTTCTGGTTAATTAGTTTACACCCTCCCTTTTTGGAGGCTTCCAATTTCCTTGATGTTATTCTCAATTTTCAAGGGCCATGGTGAATGCCTGCCTCAAATTAGTAGGGTTTTTTTCCCTCAAGTAGTAAACAACCTTTTTATCAAATGCATCTAAATATTTGATCAAACATGATTCATCACATGGCCTTATCCTAACATGAAATCCCCTTAAGGTATTATTAAACATTTTGTTCAAATCATGTACTGACTCATTAGGATTCTTCTTGATGTTTTCAAATTATGACAAAAGAAATCTAGGGTCAATTCTGTCACCATACTACAATCTAAATGCATTATTCATCTCGGTCCAACAATCTATGGATTTATCTAGAAATTCTTTATACCAGTCCCTGGCATCTTCCTCCAAGGTATGGATAAACAGTTTGATATATACATCTTCATGTTCAATCTCAAACTCCTCTATCATATTGATAAAAAGCTTTAAATGTTGATCACCGATTATAGGCATTATTTACTTGTAACTTTGGCAATCTATTTCTCACATCCTAGGGAACTACATTTGGTAACCAACCATCCCTATAAAATTTATAGGACCAAAGGTGTTTACAATAAAGGGGCCTAGGTGGGGGTAGGGCCATGTTGTTTTGAGGAGGTGGCCCCTGAGGGTGAAAAATTGATAAGGAGCAGAGGGGCCTTTGAAACACAGGAGTATAACTTTCAAAATGGATATCCCCTAAAGGCCTTGTTTCTTGGAAAACCTTATCAACTTCTGAAAAGACAGGGGCAGAATGAGAAGCAAAAATTTTCAAAATCAAATGAAGGCCCCTCTCCAAATTGGAGAATCCAGTTCCACAAAGAGGCTACCTATTGAAGCACTTGAATTGCAGTCTTCAATAATAGGCCGATCACTTTCATCAATGGAGATCCCTCTTCTCATCTGCTTTGATCTCCAACAACTCTCCAAGTTTTTCTTCCTTCTGACTTTTCTTTTCCTAGCTCTAGAAATAGTGTCCTAGTAGGATCCCTAGCAAAAGAAATAACTTCTTCCTTCCAGCTTTGCAAAGATTAGTAACAAGTCTCACTTGACAGAGGTTAAAACACTGGTACTCATCAAGAATCAAATCAACAAGGAGTCACCACTAAGGATTTCCACCTTAGTTGTGAAAATGCACTAAAATATGATTTGTCAAATGTCTGTCAATACTAGAAACTAGAAATGGAATGATCTGACTTTTCTTAACCCAAATTTATCAATGAAAGTTATTTCACTAGGTGTAGAAACTAAAATAATTACATAGCAATTTCAACCTTGAAATAATTCTTATAGGCCCAAACACAAGATTATGTTTGAGCAGATGTATTAACACTCGAGCATACAAGAAGTGCTTACCATGGTCTATGAACTACAATCACTATGTTCCCCAACAAAGGTACCGATATGTGTTGGTACCCAAATTTAATATCCTTCAAAGGTCGAGCAACATCATGGATTTGACAGGATGCTCAAAGGTAGATAGATGATTATGTATGTCATTTTGTAGCCGAGGAAGCAATCTATCTGAATTTTTAGCACTCAGGATTTGAAAAGGAGTGGGTAGCACCTTAAGATGATTTGATCTATCCTCACTATTTTAGGTTGTGCCTTTCAACCAAGGTAAAGAACCCTTTTGTAGCCTATTGTTTATGGAGGAGATGGAGATTTCCTTCCTAATGAACTTGTTAAGGAGACCTTGAAGAAAATATGATCAATGCAACAAAATCTAACTCTCAAGAGTTGTCACTCTAGATAGTGGAGATATTCTCTAGACAAGGTTCAGGCTACTAAAGACATTTGGAATCCTATTGTTTTTGCATGCTTTGGTAATGGAAACTATGCATTTGTGCACACATAGGAAAAACAAGGGTAGTATGGGTAGGATTAGTTGTTTTAAATGATTTTTGTGGGAGGTGAGGTAGGATGAACTTGATTATACCATCTTTGAGAACTTTTACAAAATAGAAGACTAAACCAACGAGAATGCCATAGAAACGACTAAAATGTTTCTTTAACTGAATATGTGCTTCAATGGAGGTCCAAATTAGCACTTTTCATACAATATATGAGACTCTAACATGAAGGCTTGAGTTGGAAACTCAACAAAGCATCAAGATCTTATCCAAATCATGCCTAAAGTACACCTCGAGAGGCTTAAAAAAATCTCTATCAAATAGATGAAAGAAAAGTGATTTTAAATCGTTTATTTCACTCCCAGATGAAGGCTCTTCGAGGAAAGAAATTGCAGATGCCACTAAATTATCATAAGGATTGAGACCTATGTGATTGGAACAAATTTTAATACAAGATTGCAAAAGGAACAAGAAAAACTATTTGCATAAACATAGATAAAACAAACACATTTTATTCAAGATCAACATAGAATAACTCGAGTCTGATCAAATTTATCAACAGGGAAAGTTTATAGAACAATCTCGAGCTTGTCAATGGTTGTACACTCACAACCACCTTGAATCGATAAAATTCATTACAAAATAGATATAGATGCTTCTCAAAATATCTTTTAAAAGTATGGGCTCTATCAAGCTTTTTTTCTATTAGGAAAATCAGTCCCAACCCCTCTTACTCCCATTTGCATGATAAATTTGTGCCATTTATAAAATTTTCAATGAGAGCCTTTTCCCCCAAAATCCACACATTGAGTGCCACCATTGCTTACCATGATCACGATCGTGAATCCTAGAATCAAATCTTTAAAAAATTCCCAGTGCTAGGTGCTCTTCGAAAATCTCCCATTCATCTCCTTCAAAAAATACTTCCCTTATTCTCTTCCAACCCAATTTATATCTTTGTGTGCTCAGGGGAAGAAGAAATGGGAGATCAGATCGAGCCCAAAGGTCATATCTCACCTTAATGGTAGAAAATGTCTCCAGAATTTTCTCACCAAACCCATATATCGATAGGGATTTTTTGCGTGCCACGAAAGAAAAATCGGGCCGAATCCGATGAAATCAGATTGGATATTAATGATGAGAGACATTTACAGATCTTCCCCACAAAACCAGGCCTCAAATTAATGTTCCTCTTCATTAGGTGTGTAGGAGAGACTCCAAGAAATGATAAAAAAAACATAATAATACACATCCCGAGAGGCTTTGGAGTAAAAAGGTAGAAAAAATCGATACGAGAGCACAATTTCCATTGATTTTTACTTTGAATTTGGACCGTCCATGTGGGAGATCCAATTCTAGAGTGGGCCTATGGGTTCCTTTTTTTCTTTTACATCTTTTGAAAAAAACTAAAATTTTCACATTTTTCTCTGCATCTCTCCCTTGAGAAATGATCCTGACACGTGTCCTAAGGTGGGTCCGAAGGAAACCGCACCAAATTCTTCTATTTCACCTCTTTTTTGGGAAAAGGAAAATTTTCCAAGTTTTCCCCATTGCTCCACCCTTGATAAATGGGCTTGACATGTGTCCCAATGTGGGTCCCATCGGAACCATGCTTCCCTTTTAACTTTTAACTCTTTTTCCTTAAAAGGAAAAACTTTTCCAATTTTCCTCTGAAGGTCCGCACCTCCGCCATTGACTAGAGCAAGTTTTAACTTTTCTCTATTGGGCCCATGGGTCATTTTGATGATTTTATTCATTTGAATATAAAGGGGAAAAAAATCCAAGTTTCCCCCGATGTCCCACCTCCCCGCCTTTTGACATTTTCAACGCCAATTTTAACCTTCCTCTTGTCGAGCTCACGGGCCATTTTGATATTTTAATCCTTTTGAGGACAAGAGGAAAAAAATCCAAGTTGCCTCTGATGGTCTGCTTCCCCACCCCTTTGACTTTTCAAATTGCTACATGTCACAATGGCACATCTTGAGATGTTTCCCAAAAGTTGAGACCTTAAATGAGCACGGGCTTGCCACATGTCATTGTGGTGCACCTTCAAAAACATTAAGGCTTCAAAAATGATTTGGCAAGGGCACGCTTCCATTTAGAATTTTACTCCATTTTTCCAAAAGGGAAAAACATCCAACTTACCTCTGAAGGCTGCATCCACACCATTAATCTTTGTCACGTGTCCTCTTGCATGGGGTCAAAGTGAGAATTTTTCTGCCACTTAAAATTGCTTTAATCGAAGCTGGCGAGGCCGTAGGGTGAGTTCAAACCTTTTTCCAAAGTACCAAAAGGAAAAAGTTGAAAAAAAACCCGCCACACCCCATCCAATTAGAAGAAGCCATGTAAGCACCAAAAGAACCAATCAGATTTGAGCGGGGCTATAGGACCAAATTTGCCTTTTTGCCCAAAAAAAAAAAATGATAAGTTAAAGCATTTTCCTCCATACCTTGACCAACCAAAAGAAACCACGTGACCTCTGAATGCTGAGGAATAAATTTGATAGGAAAAAGACACTCGATAGATCGTCAAAATACAAAAATCATCATTCATGCCCAGAACCCAATTTTTCACTAAGGATGGAATTTTTTTGAAACAAAAACAAGTGAATCATGGTTCCAAGAATCTTTTCAACCATGTATTTTGGATTTTCAAAGGCATACATATATATATATATATATATTAACCATTCTCGAGCTTCCATGGTCGAGGAAAAATAGGAAAAATGACAGAGCTCGCAGACTTTAAAGAAATTAGGGTAGAAACAGGGCAAGCTCATAGACTTCTTCAAGGAGGGACATGACAATGGATTTTGCAAACAATTCAAGGCATTTCAAATGGAGGTAAATGTGTTCAAAACACGACATCGAGAGACAAAATGTTTCAAAACACGCAGACAGAGGAAAAATAATGGCAAATGGGGCAAAACAAATCTGCGGACCAACATGAGGTAGGGTTTAATTTACACCATATTATTGAATCTATCCTAGCCCTTATATTTAAGTTTACATAAATATCCTTATGGTTCTCTTTTTAAATTTTTATTTTCCCAAAGAACCTCATTTTTTTTTTTTTTTTGTAGGTTTTGGGAGAGGAGGAGGAGGAGTTATGAGAAAAAGAAGAGCAACCATGGAAAAATTTCTCTTGATATTAGTTCTAAAAAAAATTCCATTGTAATGTTTCCCATTGTTAAATGTAGAGATCCTACCATGGATTTATTTTTTTATTTAAAAAAATAATTTTCTTATTTTTGAGTTCAACTATTGGGGAAACCCCATTTCTTTTAAATCTAAGAGTTTTACACATTTCGGTGTCAAAAAGGGATTCAAGGCTATCAAATTTTTAATTTTATTGATTCATAGTTCATGGAAGATTCCTTGTTGTGGTTTTAAGCTTATATTTTACTTAATTTAAAAATTGGACTTTTCATGGAAAAAAATTTATTTTTCTGTCAAAAGTGGAAAAACCGCCGCTTCTGCGGTTCAGGCGGTCCTATGATCACTTCCCTTCACAGGGGTGGTTCATCGACCCCTTCTCTATCTTTGGGTGGTGGTTTGAAATTTCCGCTCTATACAAGGTGGCGAGTTATGTTCTCCGAAAATAGAACTTTCAAAAATACATTTTTTCCAACAATTTTTCTTCAGGTATGTTGATTTTCAATGCAATATTAATTTTAATGAGGGTTTATTCCATTCATTGGTTACTAGATTGATAGTATATCTAGTTTTCTAATTCCAATTACATAACATCAACTCAATCTTTATTCTTTCCTTTGCAATAAAATGTAAACTTGAGTATAACATTACTACTATTCATTTTATTTCACATGTTAAATGTTTCCATAAAAAAACAACAAGAATCATACACACTCCCTTTTCATTACATCATTGTTCTTTTCCAAATATAAATGTACATATATTTCTTGAAAATTTAAATGCATACAAATTTAGAAGAGTTTCATTTGAAGTAACTATACACTTAATCTTTCCTTTCACTATAACACTACAATGAAACTACGGAAACTACCAATTTTCCATATCATTCTTTTGCAATGCAAGGACTTATAATTATTTTCTTTCACTAAAACTAAACCTTTCCAACAAGGTAAGAAAATAAGAGATGTTTCTACATTCACTAACTCATTTCAAGTTGGAATAAATAAAATATTACAGCTTTCCTTCAAACATACAAATGTTACAAGCTTCCACTCAAAGTGGGAATAATGATATGATCAATACATCATAGATGTTTTCAACAAGGCCAAAACACAAGTCTTCATTGCATGTCTTCTCCCAACTTGTAGTTTCAATTTTAAATTTTCAATATTTCAAAAGCTTGGATCATCATACAAAGAAAAGGGGAATAGGTGATTCTCTATGCCCAAACTTTAATCCAAGTCTTCATTGCATGTCTTCTCCCAAATTATAGTTTCAATCTTGCATTTTTCAATCTTTCAAAATCTTGGATCATCATACAAAGAAAAGGGGGAATAGGTGATGCTCTACGCCTAAACTTTAATCCAATCGGAAGATAATTCATCCCGTTATTGGCCCTCGAGCCCCAACCAAATAACAATGAGGGATCTTGAGAAACATTTGACAACTTTTTACAAGCATGGCTTTCACAAAAACATACAATCTAAAACATTCAACACATCTAAATGGACATACTCAAAAAAAAATTACAACTTTCTCAAACAACACATAGGTTTGATATCAAACCAAAAGGAGAAAGGAATATGGGAACCACATCATTTTTCCTCCCAAGTGAAGTAGGAGTTTCACCCAAAGCCTCCATGTGCACAATATAAATAACAAAACATCCTTATCTCTCCCCTTGCAAGTATGTAAAAATATGTCCATGTTTTCCTTTTCACTCCCCATAGGTGAAACTCCCAATCACACTCCCTCCAAAATGCATGCCTCACAACTCCCTTTTCCCTCCCCAATGGTCCCATACTTCCATCTCCCACTCCCTTCTTAAGGAAAACTACCCAACCACACAAAAACACATTCACAATACTCAAACAATATTTAACAAACACAATTTTCACATCTACAAACATAAATAAGAAAACCAAAGATGTGGAGATCCTACCTCTCCATCAAGCTTCCAAGATTCTTCACTCCACAAGATTTTTGACACCTTCAAGCTAAGAACACTCCAAAAGAAACTCCAAGAAGCTCTCAATTCCAAAAGTGTAAAAGAAATAAAATGAACAAGTAACTCCAAATCCATAAAATTTCATCAATAAAAAGAAATGGGATTCATCAAATGCTCAAATTGGTGTTGCCCCATTTGTCATTAAAATTCCTCAATTTGTGGCTTCAAGCCATGTTTTCTATCTCCTCGTATTGGTGCTTGACGACTCTCTCCTCCATTTGGTTGCCATGATCAGTCCCTTCCTTGGTTGAGGATCACTTAAAGGTCAAGAATTTGTTTTTTGTTCCTCTTTCCATCTGAAAGAGTCTATAAATTGGGCGTAAAACTTGGTTTTTCCTTTCCTTTCATTTTCCATAGTCACGTTTTGTTGTCCCTATAATTTTTGTCCCAAATACCTATGGAAACATGATTAGATGTAGCTCGTAGGATCATATTTGAGCCTTATAACATTTCCAAACTCTCTGTCCTTGAAGAAAGATTCATTTCTGGGCTCAAATGGCGATTTTCTTGCATTTTATGGTTTGACAAGTGTATTTTTCCCGGTCAAATTTACTTCTCAACATCAATGGAAATGTGGCCCTTTTTGGTTGGATGCGGCTTGGCGGGGCACTCTAAAAACTCTAAGGCTCACTTCAACCCAAAACTTTTCCACATGGAGGAATGACATTCCTTTGAAAATTCACCTTTTGGTTTTGCCTTGGAGTTATGTCGGGGGGACACGTGGAAGTTTCCACTGATTTTCCCAGACTTAGACAAATTTTTCATGCAACCGGTACATTTTTAGCAGACCATAGACATATGGTGGGATATCACTCTTTTGAGGATCCACCTTAGGGTACCACTTTAACAATTGCGATAGGGAGACATGTGTAGGTTTTGCAGGCTTTGCTTTGTACTTAAACTTTTCAAAGAAATTTTCTAAGGCACAGGATACATGGTGAGCTGCGCTTGTTCGTGGTCTTCGCTCTTGTGCACCATCTCGAAGTTGCACCATGAAGACACATGGAGGCATTCACTAGGTCTTCCCATACTTAGATTTTTCAAGAAACTTTCTAAAGGCCTGGATACGTGGAGGAATCATGCCTGTTTAGGGACCAGCCCTAATTTTTATTTTCGAGAAGTGCTACGTGGACACTTGGAGGCTTCCACTCACCCCGCCCTTTGCTTGGAATTTTCAATGGCTAAAGGAAACTGTCTCAAACCCAAGACACATGGCGTCTTCCATTGAACCTTCAACTTTTCTAACAGACTCTGTTGACCGAGACACATGTTGAGCCCACGTTTGTTTGGGGTCTCTTCTTTTTGGGACCATCTAAAAATGGGCCATTGAGACACGTGGAGGCTTGGTGGCTCCTTTTTCACCAAGAGTTTTCAAAGGCCAAAAGGCATTTTTTTGGGCCCAAGGTATGTGGAAGGCTTGGTCTTGTTTGGGACTTGCCTCTGTGCTTCTCCTTTGCGATTACACTAAGGAAACACGTGGATGGATGCGATATAAAAGTGGAAAAGGGGTAGGATCAATGGTTGTTGTGCATTTCACCTATTTTTTCCACCATTTTTCCTCCAAGACTCCTGGAGACGTGAATACGCACTATTTTTCATCATTCTTTGATGAAATTATTTGTCATCTCTATCTGTAAGATTCCTTTGAATGGATTTAAAACTTAAATTGTGAGTCCAAAGATTGTTAAGGTCAATATTTTGAAGTTGGAGTTGCTCAGGCACTTGTAAAAATGAGAATTACCAAAGGAGATGGATGCGAGGAAGAATTATAGATGAAAGAGAGGGAAAATGGATAAAATGCTTTGAAAGTGCGAGTGCAAAAGATGGAAAAGGTTTTGCCTCGAGAGTGAAAAAGATTATGTGTCATGTCCAAATGTGTAGAGTCTCTATAAAATAATTAAAAGGGGATTTCTCATGACGAATCGAGAATGATTAAAAGGAATCCTGAAAAGTTATGGCATGGAATCCTAGTCATTAGTCGAAGGCCCAAGAAATGTGATCAATTCACAATTGGTCCACCTGACAAATTTTGGATTTGGATTTGTTAAACATCGTTGTCTAAAACAAATTGGTAACAAGCAAAGGTCCCTCGAATATTCTTCTCTTTTGGGGGAAAATTGAGTGAGAAAAATGTATAAATGCAATGAGAATACTCTTGAAAATTGTCGAGTTTGAACTCCCAAGAGAAAATTTGAAAAATTCATCTTCATGAGAGACCAAATCCGAGATAACTTTTATTATTTTCTTCTGTGTTAGATTTTCTATTGTGTCTAGTTAGTTTCATATGTATAGAAATTGATGAGCACTTTTGAGATTGTTTTGGAAGATTTCCCTATTTGATGAATCCAAGCAATTTTGAAATTAATTTGTGTCCAATCTCTAGCAATTTGTTTCTGCTTTATTTCGAATGTCGTAAATAGTTTCTTTTGTTCCTATTACAATCTTACATTGAATTTTTGTGAAATCACATAGGATCGTGTCCCTATGATAGTCTAATTATATTTGTAATTTTATTTCAAGGAGATCCTTCATCTTGGATGAGAAAAACAAATTTAGAATCAATTCACTTGTCATTTGTTGATAAATATTGTCTCAGTAACTCTTCGGTGTACCCTAGGCATGATTAAGTAGAAACATTGGTGTTTAATTGAGTCTTTCAATTCGAGCCTTCGTGTTGGAGTCTTAAAGATTATGTGAAAATGTGCTGATCTGGGCCTCCATTGAAGCACACCTTCAGTTGAAGGAACATGTTAACTTTTCTAAAGCTTTCTATTATTGAATTTGTTCATTGTTGTGAAGTCCTTTCAAGATCTGGTATAATCAACTTTATCTGCTTCATCTTCCACCAACATTATTCAAAATCATGAATCCACCATGAACTACCACTGTTTTTTGTGTATCAACAAAGGAACAAAATCTATTTGTTGAAATATGCGGAAAAATCAAGATTTCTTAATGTCTTAAGTAACCTTAGCATTGTGTTGAAATTATCTCCATTTTTTATAAGTAACAACTCTTTAGAGTTAAATCATGGAGTATTGACCATATTTTCCCAAGGTTCTCTTCATAGAATTTGTGTAAAAGAAGGATGTCTCCATCTCCTTCATCAAACAGAGGTTACACTAAGGGTCCTCTCAACCTAGTCGAAGAGGCATGGCCTAAAGTGGTGAGGACAAGTCAAATCCTCTTAAAGGTTCTATCCATCTCTCAACAAATATGAGTAACAAAGGACTAATTAGATCTCATCCCGGCTACAAAATGGCACACTATGATCTATCTACCTCTAAGCTCCCTCTCGAATTTGTGTTCTTTGCTTTCTTTGGAAAAGTAGAGCGAATTTGGATACCAATGAGCATGATGAGGTTGATCCATGTAGATGACACTTCATCATTCCTCCATTCCAACACACAATTCCAACACCATGCCCAAGACAATAAATGAACATGTAAGACTTATGACACTCAAAATTACACACTAAGCCTCCAAGGACAAATTAATTGTGGTAAGTAGAAAAGTGTAATTATTTTCACTTTTTACACTTCAAAATTCCTAATTAACGATAAAATTAATTCCACATACCATAGGTATGGTTTTTGATGAATTTAAGATGTATGGGACAAGTTTAACTTGTCCCAAAAGCCTCTAAAAAAGCATCCCAAGTCAAAATCTGAATTTTAAAGTTGGGGAAGAGTACACAACACAAAAACCAACACAAATCTAACTTACATCCACAATATTTCAAGGACCATCTACCCTCATAATTATCCAATTGTCACATCCTTATTTTAGTTAACAAATTAAGTTGGATTAGTTAATTAAGACACATTAATAATTGCTAATAAAGTGACTACAATTTCTAATAATTAAATACATATACAAAAATAACACACACAAAAATTAAAATAAAGGGAAAAAATTTCACCCCATGGCCACACATGTGAGGTCACCCCCCATGGGAAACCTCCTAACTAGGCATGCAAAAACACCACATAAACATAAGACACAGTTGTCAAATTTGGCCATGTTACACAACACCCGACATCCTTTTGTGGTTGGTCCCCTATCCCCTTTCAATGTATGTGATAAAATATCCTTGCAACACAAACATAATACCTCTCTAGCCTCACGACCACATCAACAACATCAAGAAATAATACATCTACATAGAAATCAATAATCATCATCCAAAATTAAGTAATTCTATCATCTATCAACATATCAAATAATTTGATTCTAACATCCATGAGATTATAATTCTACTCAAAACATCCAAAGTATAACGTGTCAGTATAAAATCCAAATAATGTAAATCAACATATATCGAATTGTCTACCAATGTCATCTAGTGTATCATAATCAAAATGTGAATCACAACATGTCAATAGTCCAAATATATGCATAGTCTATCATCTACTGATCAATGTATCATAATCAAAATGTCTAAGTATCAATCCAAAAGTAATATCAACATAATGAAAATAGTGTCGAAGAGGACTAGGTATTGCATCTACAATTGCATCCACTACAAGTTGTAGTGATAGACCTAAAGTGTAAGAAACACATAGTACTACAAATATCTTGAACTAAAAGAGAAATAATCTTCTTCTTCGTTATTCAATCATGGATTAAAAAGCTTCATAAATAGGAAAACAACTCACAACTTGAGTTTCCCATCAAACTCTAACTAAATTTGACTAAATCTACTCTAGATGGCGAAGTTTACTATTTTTAGAAGTTTACAAGAACCTGCTATTCTTAGTAAGTTCGCATGCTTATTCGTACGAGGCATAGTTTTTTCCACGCACCTTCTATTATCTCTCAAAAGTGCACCATGTAGAGAGATGACTACGGGGTTCTAAGCTTTCTCTAGATCTCTCTCTTTCGTAGATACAATGGAAACACCTTAGGTATGTGGGTATACCTATTATTGAGGTGAGTCTCTAGTATCAAGGCCGTTCCTTTTTGATGTATCCTAAACTAATTTTTAGGGGTTTGAGGGTAAAAGATGACTGTAAATGAATTAAAAACTAGGGTGATACACCAAAATTATTGAGGGCTTTGACTGAGTACATGCACAAATATTTGAGAATGGATTCTGGATGCACAAACCAATATGTTTCAACAAAGTATGAAGGCAAAATACTTTATGCATTGAGGAAATATTCACAACAATATTGTTAAGATAAGCATGCACACTAATATTATGCAAAATTTACTAAATTTTTAGCAAGGTAAGATGATCAATTAGGGAATTTTGACATTCAAAAGAAATAATAAAGTATACATGAAGCTGCAAATAATTAGAAAGGTAGAAATCAATTCTCATTCAAAGGGAAAAAGCGGCAAAAAATTGCTTTAGCACTATTGGTTGTCAAATAAGGACTTTAATGAAAGCAACAGTTAGGGGACAGAAGTCCCTCCTCTTTAATGGGAGAGGTTCCCTTATTTAAAGGCAAAAACCTATTTACAAATGTACAATGTTTAGTTTTAAAGAGGAACTCTGATATCATGGAAGTGTTTTTATATAACCGATTATCAATGCAAAAAGATAGAAGAACTAGGAAGTGGGAAAAGGAAGAGTGGCATTCTTAGGAAATATAGATAGAAAAATAATTCCTTGCAAATGCTGACTTAGGATCATATAGAACAAAATCATTTACGTTAAACCATAAGATGTTATTCCATAGACACAAAGTTCCAGAGATGACATCCATGAGAATACAAAGCTTCTTGATGCAGAAATAGATAAATGATTTAATAATTTAACAGATAGGAAAGGAGGAATAACCACAGATAGAACAAAAAGAGGAGTCTTCTCTTATTGATAGCTTTTTAAAATCTTTTACACTTTAAAAATACTCAGAGTTCCAGCCCTTAAGAATGGCGTGGAGAGCTCATTATATAGATTACAAATTAGTTACACTTGGTAACAGTTTCTTTTAACTAAAAGATTAATTAAGGAAATGCTCAATACAATATCCTTAATTAATTTACAAGGAGCTCAGCACTTAAAAATAGAAGGAGAAAAAGAGAAGCCAGAAGAAGAAACATCCAATTATGGCTGAGGTGGGCCCACCGATTTGAGGATCGATAGCTGAATTTCTTGATGCTTCGACTATCTCCATACCTCGTGGGATTGATGTGTTGGCAGTGGCGTGAGACCAAGTGCCTAGAGATTTTTCCATATCTTTATCAAATTTGGTATGCCCCAAGTATTATTTATTTTCCTTAGCAATTGCAGATTGAAGGAAGTAAATGTCCTTTCTCTTCTCTTTGGTAATTAATTCTTCTTTGAACAAGTCTTCCTTGACAAATTTTCTGAACTAAGCTTTGATATCTTGAAGAGAGCAAGGAACACATGAGGTTTCATCATGAAGATGGCAATGAATATCTTTAAAGGCAGAAGAAACACAAGTTTTGAAGGATTCTCCTTTCTGCCACACGTTATTTAACTCACCCAGTGCTTCTTCCAAAACCTTCATCTTCCATTCTACACCAAAAACCCATGCCTTTGACAAGTTATTATTATCTTCATTAAATACACTATTAGCCAATAGGATATTCTCATCAGTTTGACCCATAAGACGAAGATCTCGTCTGAACTAACCCAGAGCTTCATCTCGTTATCCGTAGCCCTTATTGAGGAAGTGAGTTTCTATTGAAGATTAATCACCTTCTCGTTGGCCTTGAAGGCTTCCTCACTGAAATTCAAGGCATCTATAATCATATCATCAACCATGGTTTCAGGGCCTTTCCATTAGTAGAATACTTATGTATATATTTGATTCTCTAAAAGTCATCCTAGCTGAGAATCATGGGGGTGGAAGAAGCATCGGTGGGGTAGGGTCTAAAACCTTATCCTTGGCCAATGGTGACTTGATAAAGTTGGACGAACTTGATTTTGTTCTTCCAACTATTCTATAGTTTGTTTTCCCTTCTCTACTAGCTCAATAACCTTTTTCATTATTGCTTGAAGGTTATGAACCTCACTCTTAAGAGCGGATTCTCCCACTGGGATTCTAGATATCTCTAAATCAAAGACCAAAAGATCCTGCTTTGCCTTATCAACCTTGGGCTTTGCAACCTCTAGGAACTGTTGACCTTGAGCATCAATTACTATCCTTGAAGTTTTATTTCTTCTCTTAGCTGGAGGAGGAGGAGTAGTTCTAGCGAGGCTACCACGCATCAACATTAGGCCCCGCTTATCCGAGAAGAAGCTCTCTTTTTCTGTTTTCAACCAGGGGTTGCACCTAATTAAAAGTAGAAGAAGAAGGGGAAGGAATAAGGGGCCCAAGGGCAAGTGAACTCATGGCACTTAGAGTATTGACCATTGTTTCCTCTAGCAGAGAAGTGGTGGGAGTATCAGGAGCTTCCTTTGTAGAGGAGTCTGTGGTACTAGGAGGCTCTGCACTAGACATTTCCTTTTCTTTTTCAACTATTAATTCAGGAGTTCCTACAGGATTTGGTATTTCACCATCATCACTTTCACTAAGAACAATAATGTTCTCTGGCCCTGAAGGTAGCTCTGGATGCTCAAGAAGAGGATCTTCATCAATTGGTTCTTGTTTGAATTCTCTGATATTATTTTGGTATACATTGGTAGAAGAAGGAGTAGATGACTCAGGCTCTTTCATTGAGGAAGAGTGAGGGGTTTGCTCAAGAACCTCGGTGTTGGTTGTATGTGCTTCCTTCCCTAGTGTAGAGGTGTCTCTGGAAGAAGATCCACCCTGACTCTTCTTGAACTCTCAAATCTTTCTATCAACCCAAACTTTAGTTATTACAAGAATAGGGGCCATAATCTCAACCAAATCATCCATCTCTTTCTTGTACTGGCCCAGATCCTCCGAAGGAGTGTGTTTGATTGTTGTCTCATATTCAAAGGACTATAAGTCCTCATCATCCTCCTTAAGTCCTTCAAGAACTTGGTAAAGATTGAGATCTCTGATGTGTTGTAGAGAGAGTCTACCATAGTGCCTTCACCTGGCCTCAAAATCATCTGCACAGTCATCCAATAATCCTTAGTATCTGGCTTGTGATGATAGTTTATCCTGAGGTTCTGCTCAATAAAATTCTTCAGATCAAAGCAAGATCTAGGTCTGAAGAAATGAACAGTGATAGAAGTAATAGCCCTTTCTACATTTTGGGCATCCAAGGCTATCTTACATGTATAGTTTCCCAAAGAGATAGGGAAATGTAGGCCAGTGATCTTCTTATCTCTGCATGTCCTATGTAGCTTATCAAGCTGCCTACATATTTCAACCAGGGCCATCTTATCACCATAGAACATAGGGAGCTTGAGGGGTGTGCTCTCATAGCCAGCCAACCTGATGTATGAAAACCTCTTGAATTAGGTAAAAAAATCCCCATACTTGGCTATCAGGTTCATAGCTTCATCAGAAAATCTCTGGCAAAGTGTTTCCCTCCAGATTCTTACAATGCACATGGTGAAGGCATCATTAACTCTTCTAAAATTTTGATTGTTGGTTTCTAGGGTGAATTAAGGGCAATATGCATAAATAAGTTCATTCTTCTGGCCCTCTATGTAGGTGAAACCGAACCACTGCCGAGATGTAGCCAGGGTATACATGAGATAAGAAGTCATATAGAACTTCTTAGTCTGTTGAACACTAGACAACTGCTCAGTCAAATTCGTGCAGACAATCTCAGCCCAATTGATGTTCTTCTTGCCCTCACAGATGATGTTGATGAAGGGGCACATCCAGAAGTGAAACTCATTGGTGGAAGGCAACCCCATGATATGGGTGAGAAAAATGATAAAGTCAGACAGCTCCTCATTAAAATCAACCCTGTATAATGCCTTGGAGAGTCGGGATGCTCCCTTCTTAGGGTTCTTTAACCATGATTTTGCTATACATGCCTTGTATTTGTCACTTTCTTGGTCAAATAGGATTTGGGCTTGGGCATGAGTGAGAATTATGGAATCTTTAGTTTCTAGAATGCGCAGGGTAGCAGTAATGGCAGCAATATCTAGTTTCGTGATTAATTCACCATGCACATTGGTGAGTTCCTTGGTATCTAGGTTAAAATGGGCTCCGTAGGCAAGCACCATGTCCACACACTATACAAAGATAGGAAAACCAGCCATGTATGTAAGTCCACTGTCACTAATCATTTGTGCCATGGGAGCAAGATTAGAGCATGTTAATCTTCCCCAAAAATATGCAAAATCTAAGTGCCGAACCTCACTATCTCCGATATCTGGTACAGAGGATTCAAGAGGTGATACATGTTCTTGGCCTAAAAATGATCTTCATCTTTGCAATGTGTAGGAGATAACCTTCCAAGATTAAAATCACAATAAGGATGTAAAAGGATGCAAGTGCATGAGCAAACAACTTTAATGAAAGGGATTCGAGTAAGAGAAGGCGAGCGAGAAATGTGACAAATGCAAGAGGGGGAGTCCAATTAAATAGCCGTTTTAAGAGAGAAGGTTATTAAATGCGTATTAAATTCACCCTTCACTAACTCAAAAAGATGAAAAGTCGAGAAAAGTAGAAAAAAATGGCCCAGACGGTCTTTGGTACATTTGGGACATGAGGGACGTGAAGACATGATCCTGCCGATCACGGGCGATGCAGGAAAGTGGGCTGTCATCACCAATCCGGCACTATGATAATTCTTCACCGGAACTCCTCATGCTATGATTATTTACTAATGCACAACCTTTAGTTTGGTGGATGTAATCTAGAAACAAAACAACAAACATAACACAAGAATACCATCGACTATGATAAGACGGAATGATGACAAATCTGAAATATCAAAGTAAATTATAATATTAACATGAAATTGTTACAATCTCACCCATGAGGTACTTCAAGTGTTATTGACTTCACTTGCCTTCCACCAATACTATGGGAGAAACTTTACAATTACACCTCTTAATGGCTTCCTTTACACACTTCATACAATATTTCTCACTACTTCCTTCTATGCTAAATGAGGGGGTGGCCTCTTTATTTATAGAAATTCCAGGCTTATCCATCTTATCTCTAAGATAGGATAAGAAATCCACTCTAACGAATCATATTCCATACCTTAACTCTTATCTGTACATGTAAGCTTATCTTTTAAGATAAGATAAACCTTATCATTTCACATGGGTTCCACATTTTTAGACTTTTTACAAATAAAATACACAAAATATTTATGACCTCACTCCTTGTCCTTATTACCAATATAATATTTCTAATTCCTAATCATGTAGACCCTACTTCTCTACTTATCCCAACTTTGACATTTTAACATTACCGGACCACTTACGACAAATATTTACTTTTTACAACATTCCTATTGTACTTTGATTATTACCGTACTCTACATTATTGGCGGCACCGTACTGACGGCGCCATTATCTTCTATCAGACGCTACTACTAATTACACTTAACAACATCCTATTCCTAATACATACATTAATGAAATAGAAATTATGGAGGAAAATTTTAGTGTCGACATCTTCCCCCTTCCTACAATAGCTTCTACTCCGTCCTCGGAGTAAACTATTCTCAGTGCTTGGAAAATCTTCAACTTGTTGTGGTTGACCCATTTTGTAATGGGAGTGCCATCTAATTCCTCCAGGCCGTGCATTACCATTTTCATGCACAACTCGCTATTTTGTAGGGCCCCATCCATTTTGGAAGAAATTTTCTTTGTCTTCTTTTTTGTATACGGAATCATATACTAGAACCAAGTCATTCACATGAAATGGAGACCAACGAGATCTTTTGATCAAAGTATTCCTTCTGCTTCATTTTCTTCTTATGGCTTGTATCCTTTGCTATTTCCCTCATTTCCTATAGCAAATGAAGATGTACTAACCTTTCTTTTCTTGAATTACTTTCATCCATCCTTTCATTTTTCATAAATCTCACAGTGGGAATATCAAACTCAATAGGAAGAAGCGGATCAATGCCATAGGCCAACCGAAAATGGGAGTATCCTGTTGCTGACTTTGATGTTGCCCTATATGCCCACATGTTGCATGAATCCTTTTATCTCACTTGTGTACCTGCAAGGCTGCATCGAGGCATCGGTGTACACAATGAATGGCTTGCTCCAATTTGGATTCTTTAAAATAGGTGAAGATAGCAGGGCTTCCTTCAGATTGTCCAAAAGCTTCATGTGCCTTATTTCTGGTTCATAAGTAACATCCTTCTTCAAGAAGCTGGGTTAGTGGTCATGCAATCTTTGAGAAATTCTTGATGAACCTTCTATAGTAACCCACATGGCCTAAAAATAATCTCAACTTCTATTCATAGGAAATGGTAAATCTTTGATTTTTGAAACTTTATCAGGATCAGTACCAATACCATCTCTGGATACAACATGCCCTAACAAAATGCCTTTAGAACATCCAAAGACACACTTTGTAGGGTTTAGTGAGGCTTGTGCTTCATCTAACCTTTGAAATGTTGTCTCCATCTGGTGCAGGTGGTCCAACTTGCTCCCATAGATGCAAAAATCATCCGAAATACTCGATGAAGGTCCTAATGTAGGGTTCGAACACCCTATTCATCAAACACTGGAATGTTGCTGGAGCATTACACAACCCAAAAGGCATAACTCTATAAGCAAACGTTCCCCAAGGAGTGGTGAATGTGGTCTTCAGCTGATCTTTCTCCGCTATACGGACTTGGTTGTATCCGCTATATCCATCAGCAAAACTATAACACTCTTGGCCAGCTACTTTGTCCAAGATCTGATCTGAGAATGGAAGAGGGTAATGATCCTTCTTTGTTGCCTTATTGAGCTTCCTGTAATCAACACAAATGCATAGCTTCCCATTCTTTTTTATTGAGATCATAATGGGAGAAACCCATTACGAATTCTCCACAAAGAAATATGAATCCTGCATCAAGCAACTTATCTATTTCTTCTTTTACAGTCTTGAAAAATTAGGATTCATTCTATATGGCATTTGCTTTATAGGCTTAGCACCATCTACCAGCTCAATAGAATGTTCTACCCAACTTACTTGATGGAGTTCCTTGTAATCAAAAGTGAATATGTGTATGTACCTTCGAAAGAGCTAGAGGTAGGATTCCTTCTCACTCTCCATCATAGCATCACCAATCTTTATTTGTTGGAGACGATCATCACCTTCTTCTTCAGATAATTTTATGGGGTCATGAGCCGGTGTCACTGGAAGGATATCCATGACTGAAACATCAACCTCACTTTCTTCATCTTCAGTGTCCACTTCACTGGTACTAGAGTAATCAGAGGATGTCCAATCATCAGTTTCATCACTTGAATCCACGGTTACTCGCCTTATGATGTCGAGGATCACGTTTATCTTCACCCTCTCTCTACCACATCCAAGTGTCATGAAGCCTTCATTCCAGGTAGTTTCTTGCATGAAATCTCCTTAGCCATGGTCTTCCCAAAGAACATTGGGTACGCAATAGCAGTACCATTTTCATCACTGAAAGTCTACCACACATACAACACCCATAATAGATATTGCCACATTTGAAACTACACTTTCGGTTTAGTTTTTCCCTTATTTAATGACCTTAATATAAGTGTTGAAGGGCGATCAATTTTAAACCTAACATATTCATTACTGAGACTTGGTCATTACATTAAGCTGCAGCACCTCCATCAACTAAGACATCATGAATTGAAATACCATTACATAATACCTCAACTTGTGGAGCATAGGGATCCGCCTCTGCCTCCAAAACAGGATCTCAACCTCCTTCCTTCGTCGAGCATTGAGTCCACTTCACGGCTCCCCGCCTCTTCTCAAAAGACATAGCCAAGAGTTGACCATATGTAATATTTGTAGGCCTTTTGGATAGATCTTCCAAGATGGAGTATGGTCCTTACCCCTGTGAAATCGAAAAATTCTGCACACCCAACTTTCTTCTCCTATGTTTCTTACTAGTTTCTCCTTTCATCTTCTTAGGATCATTTCCATCTTGATTATCTTTTTCTTTCTTTCTTTTTGTTACAAACACATCTACTTCATTATTTTGCTCTTATCTACTACATCAAAAGAATTCACAGTGCTTTTCCTTTATCATTATCTCATTTACCGGATGTAGAAGCTCTATCTAGACAATTATATTTATAATGACCCTTTTATAACAACCATAACATACAACTTAAGAAATATTTCTTTTGGACCTCTATCTCCTCCCGAGAACTAAATTCTTTTCCTTGAAGAAGATTAATAGTTAAGCGACCCATATTTTGAGCGAGATCTTCATACTCGGTAGATGTACTAGGAGAAATATTTGTGCTCACCGAGAGTGGTTGTGGATTCTAGAGCAAAGGTGTTGGTGTAGGCTCTACTTTAGCAACAATTTCTTTGGGCTCTTCCATGCTTTCTTCTTGCCTTCTTACAATCTCCTTTGCTTGTTCATGGTAGTGGGGCGATCATACTTCACTCGTTGTCGATCTCGGCTTCATCCCAAGAATGAAGTGCTTACATAGGAGATTATCCATGCCATTCATCAACCCATCTGCTAATCCTTCCTTCCGGATCAGGCGTCGATCCCTTATCTTCTCCTTCTCTCCTTGGGTTAGCTTTGTGATATCGATCATGAGATCTGCATATCTCTGTTGTTCACCAAATTCTTAAAGAAAACTTTCGAGTTAATAAATCCCAAGAGTTTTTCACATTATCACCTAGTGTTTCAAACCACCTACGGGTGACCATCCAAAAGGTAGGAAAAATTCAGTCCATTGTTCCCTTCTTATAAGGCCATTACAAATACAAGATCTTTTAAAATCTTGAATGAAAGAGGAAGCATCTTCATTAGATTGGGCTGAAAAATAGGAATCTTCCCCATTTTCAAAAGTAACCACAAAGAAATACCAACCCAAAAGTACAATCAACAAGGCTTATGTGCACCAATAATTAAAATCACTATAATAGAAAATAGAAATGACCACGGTAAACTATGGTAAAACTTGACTTATTGCGGTAAAAGCTGATTTTCTTGTGGTAAACACTATTCACAAGGTAAAAAGTGAAGTTCTTTATGCGGTAAATACTATTCACGGTAAAAGTGACTTTCTTGTGGTAAATACTATTCACAACAAAAATGACTTTACCATGGTAACTACTATTCACAGAAAAAATGACTTTACCATGGTAACTACTATGCATAGTAAAAAAAAGGTTACCCTCCAATTGATTTTTGACTAAGTGGGAATATCTCTCCAGACAATCCACCAACGAGGAATGGTCCTGGCAATGGAACCAAAATGTCATCACCAATCCAGCACTATGATAATTCTTCACCGGGAACTCCTCGTGCTATGATTATTTACTAATGCACAACCTTTAGTTTGGTGGATGTAATCTAGAAACAAAACAACAAACATAACACAAGAATACCATCGACTATGATAAGACGGAATGATGACAAATCTGAAATATCAAAGTAAATTATAATATTAACATGAAATTGTTACAATCTCACCCATGAGGTACTTCAAGTGTTATTGACTTCACTTTCCTTCCACCAATACTATGGGAGAAACTTTACAATTACACCTCTTAATGGCTTCTTCAACACACCTTTAAACTGATGGCTTCCTTTACACACTTCATACAATATTTCTCACTACTTCCTTCTATGCTAAATGAGGGGGGTGGCCTCTTTATTTATAGAACTTCTAGGCTTATCCATCTTATCTCTAAGATAGGATAAGAAATCCACTCTGACGAATCATATTCCATACCTTAACTCTTATCTGTACATGTAAGCTTATCTTTTAAGATAAGATAAACCTTATCATTTCACACGGGTTCCACATTTTTAGACTTTTTACAAATAAAATACACAAAATATTTATGACCTCACTCCTTGTCCTTATTACCAATATAATATTTCTAATTCATAATCATGTAGACCCTACTTCTCTACTTATCCCAACTTTGATATTTTAACATTCTTTGGACCACTTACGACAAATATTTACTTTTACAACATTCCTATTGCACTTTGATGTTACCGTACTCTACATTATTGGCGGCACCGTATTGACAGCGCCGTTATCTTCTATCGACGCTACTACTAATTACACTTACCAACATCCTATTCCTAATACATACATTAATGAAATAGAAATTACGGAGGAAAATTTTAGTGTCAACAGGGCCAAATGAGCACAGGAGGTCCAAGAACTTAGATACGTGAAGGGTGCAAGGACGTGAGACATACAAGGGACACGAGGACGTGATTCACCGATGTGGGAAAACAAAGCCCAGACGTATTTGGGATAGTTGGGACAAAAGTATGCAAAGTACTTGATGCGGCCGATGCGAGACGATCGGGTAACAAGAAGCTCGGGAGATCTTGGGAAAAATGGGCCAAAATGTTCCAAAAAGTGGATAGTTAGGAATTTTATGGGGAAAGTAGCCGATTGGTGAACAGAGGGCCCAAAGGAACTTGGGACATGGGGGACAAAATGTCGACATATCTGCAACTCACCAAAAAGACTCCAAAACACAATTTTCACCATCTCTTCTATTTTTCTCTTCACTAGGACATTATTAAAGGTTCCAACTCAAAATTTTCAAAATTTAGAGTTTCAAAAGCGGGGAAATTTTGAGAGGACAACAGTTGGCTCTTTCTATGGATGACTTGACTAGATCAAGAGAACGAGGCAAGACAAGAACTCAAGAAAAAATCAGGCGAAGAAGACTAGTTCTTTATCCATTGGGAAAAAAAGTCAAGGGAAAACCAACACGAAAGAAAACAAAACAAAACAAGGAAAGGAAAAAGGCAAGGGATAGCAAACACACCCTATAGATAATATACACAAGACCTCCTTTTCACCTAAGACTTTAAAAATTTTAGATACTGCCCACTATATGGAAGTGGGAGAGAGGATCCATCCATATAATCAAGATAAAAAGAATTTTCACCGGCAAAGTGCCTGATTCTAAAAGGACCAAGCCAAAGAGAATCAAACTTACCATGGCTTCCTCGAGGTTCATGTCTCTTATCCCACAACAAAACAATGTCTCCAACTTTGAAATCTCTAGATCTGGTTTTCTTGTCAAACAAAGATTTCACCTTCTCTTGATGGGTAGATATTCTATCAAAAACTTGTAGTCTATCTTCATTCAACTTTTGCAGATACATGATCCTTTTATCTAGAGAATCACTGAAACTAGTGTCTTCAATGGCCTTCATCAAATACAAAGTGGTAGCTCCACTTGTCACCGTAGGTTTGAGGCTTCCACACCATACACCACTTGAAAAGGAGACATCCCAGTTTCTCTTTTAGGTGTAATCCTGTCCACCCAGAGAGCATCATAGAGCTTCTTGTGCCAGTTCCTCTGAGACTCATTAACAAGCTTTCTTACTATGGTCACCAAATTTTTGTTTGTTGATTCTTCTTGACCATTCCCTTAAGGATAGTAGTCTGAAGAATGAGAAAGGGAAATACCATATCCATAACAAAATCCATCATTTCAACAGAAGAAAAATTTGAAGCGTTATCAGTCATAATCTTGTTGGGTACTCCAAACCTTATCAGGATGTTCTCTTTGATGAAATTACATACTACCTCTGAAGTGGTACTTTTAACTGGGATAGCTTCTACCCATTTAGTGAAATAATCTATGGCAGTCAATACATGAGTATGCCCTGCACTTGAGGATGGGTTAAGTGTTCCAATAAAATCCAAACCCCACTGTTGAAAGGGTTCTTCAATCACAACTGGCTTAAGTGGAAAAGCGGCTAACTTTGGTCTTCCCACAAAATTTTGAAAAGCTTCACATTTATCAACCCATTTTGATGCATCCTTAAACAAAGTAGGCCAATAGTACCCTACACGCAAAATTTTGTGGGCAGTGACAGTAGATGAGAAATGACCTCCATGAGGCTTGATCATGGAAGGCTGAGAAAGCTTCTTTTGTTGTTCCTTGTCAACACATTTCAAAAATCTTCCATCTACTCCACATTTAAACAAAGCATTTTCCCACAACACATATTGTGTTGATCTTAACTTGATATATCTTTTCTCCTTAGTAGTTAAGTGAGATGGACACTCACCATAGGTGAGGAAGTGGGAAATGTTAGCATACCATTCATCCGTTGAGCTGAGAAAAAAAAAAATAGGAACATCATCCTCATCCTTGGGCAACCCATGACCAGCTCCTTTAGCGATGAGTTCACATAGGCCTTTACCTCAGACTAGTTTAGTTGGTCTGATATCAATATCATATTCCTGAACCTTTGCGACCCAGTTTCCTCTCTTAGTTCCAAATTCTTGTTGTGTAAGAATGGACTTAATGGTTGTATCAGGCACAAGTATCACTGAGTGAGAGTTAAGGATATAAAATTGAAACTACTTAACAGCTTTAACTACTGCAAAAGCATGTTTCTCCATCATAGTATACTTTAGCTTGTGATTTTTAAGAATATAGCTCATGAATGCAATTGGGAGCTCGTGATCTTCAGAGTCTTTCTAGGTTAACATAGCTGCTAGGGTACTTTCTGTGGCATAGCAATAGATAATAAAGTCTTTGCTAAAATATGGACATGCTAAGATAGGAGTTCTAGCAATATCCCTTTTAATTCCTTTGAATGCTTCCTTCCCTTTAGAAGACCAAATGCCAAATGTTTGTTTCCCTTTCATCATTTGGAAGATATTCAAAGTTAGCTCTGTAAAATCGGGAATGCATCTTCTCAAGAAGGTGATTTTACCAAAGAAAGAATGCACTCCTTTTTACTTGTAGGAAAAGGAGTCTACTTGACTAGCTTGAACTCATTCGGATCAACCTTGATTCCTTCCTTAGAGATGATGTGTCCCAACAATTTTCCCTCCATGACACAAAAGATAGACTTCTTGGGATTCAAAGAGACCCCATGTTCTTTGCATTTCAAAAGAACCTTTTCCAGGTGTAGAAAATGATCTTCTCTGCCTTTGGAAAATACAATCATGTCATCCAGATATGCGACAATGCATTTTCCTTTTAGGATTCCAAAGGCCAAGTCCATAGCCCTTTGAAAGGTGGCACCAACATTAATGAGTCCAAAAGGCATCCTCTTGTAAGAAAAATTACCCCAAGGAGTGGTAAAGGCGGTCTTATGTTGATTTGAGGTGATGACTTCTACTTGATTGTATCCTAAGAAACTATCAAGGATGGACAACATTTCAGCTCCTGTAACAACTTGCAAAACCTGGTCCATCATGGGTAGAGGGTAGTTGTCCTTCAGAGAAGCCTGATTCAGATTCCCAAAATTAACATAGATCTGAATCTAACCATTTTTCTTCCTAGCAGGAACAATGTTGGCAATCCAAGTTGAATGATGAATGGGAAAGATAATCTTGGCCTTCAACAACTTTCGTATCTCCTGAAAAATGGTGTCAGCAATCTTTGGATTGTACTACCTTTGCTTCTGTTTGAAAGGTTTAATCCCAGGTTTGAGAGGAATGAAATGCTACATTTCTTTGGGCTGAAAGGCTATCAGATTATCATAAGAATAAGAAAGTACATCAATGTACCTATTCAAAATATTTACTACCTTTTTCTTTTCTTCTTGCGTGTAACATTTCCCAATGTTAACCTTTTCATATTCAGCAGATTGTTGAGCTCCTCTAGAAGCTTTAGCCTTAACATACCTGTCATGTTTATCAAAAAACTCTTCCAGACTCACCAACCCTTTAGGGATCTTGTTTCCTTTTAGTCTGATGCACCCATCTTGATCTATCTCCTCTTTGACACCCTCCTCATTGGAAGATACACTTTCTCGAGGAAAATTTTCACTTCCTTTGAAATATAATTGTTCAAAGTTATCCCTGAGTTCCAAGAAAGAGAGAAAATGCTGATCATCATTGAAAACCTGCCAGTTGCTTGCATTATCCGGCACACTCGGCCTATGGATCATTTCAATGGTGAATTTTTCCTGAGAGAAATCAGGATGAGGTATGAGTAAAGACCCTGACACGGCTAGGGAATCAGCCCTAGTGTTCTTTTCCCTTGGGACTACCTCAATGGAGAAGGCATCAAGAAATTCAATAGAATCCCAAACCAGATTCCTATAATGCTTCAACCTTCTATTCTTTACTTGGAAAAGGTCTCTGACTTGTTTAACAACTAGTTCTGCATCTCCCCAGAGCCAGAAGATTCTTCACACCTTCCTCCTTTGCCACGTTAAGCCCAAGGATGAGAGCTTCATATTCTGTTGTGTTATTTGTATTTTCAAACTATAGCTTGAATGAGAAAGGATGAACCTTTCCTTCAGGAGATATCAACACCACACCAGCTCCAGACCCAGCCAAGGAACAACTTCCATCAAATTCCAAATTCCAAACGCCATTAGGATCATGAAGTACTTCTTTGGGACGTTTTGTTTCATCCTAGGACATAATCATATAGTTGTCATGCCCAATATCTTCATAAAGTATTTGTGCTTTGGGATCATCTATCTTTTGCACAATATACTCAGATTGCTTCTCAGGCAATAGCTTCTTCATCTTGTTGTTAACTGGTATAAGGGCATGTGACCAATCCATTTGAATTTCTCCTCCTACATCCTTACAGAAGTTCCTACTCAATAGCATACCATATGAAGGAGGGATATCGGCCACCAAGATAGTAGCTAAAACCTTCTTCTCTGGTAAAGCAACAAAAGCTACTTGTGCATCCTTAATTCTTCCAACCAAAGGCACCTCCTTACTCTCCATAGAATAATAGGACCCATAAGTGCATGTGAGAGTAAGACCCAAAGCGTGAGCCACTTTGGTAGGCATGACATTATCTGATGCTCCTGAATCTATGACACAGTTGTTGAGTTTATGGCCAGCTAAGAGGAGGGTTACATAAAATGGTTTGATTTTCTCATTAGGTGAGGTGACTGTAGCTACAAGTTTGAGTGGGGTGTGGAAGTTAGAGTAGGTAAAATACCTTTAGAAGTATTGGGTGAAGTTCTGGAATGGGAATTGACAAAGTGGACCAATTTGTCAAAGTCTTTTGTATGAGTTTGATAATACTCACCTTTAAATTTTAGATTTTTGTTTTTTTAAGGTGATCAATGATATCAAAATATCCATAGGTGGATGGGTTATCATCACTAGGAATCTTAGGCTTATTAGGTTTAGGAGTTGGAGAAGAAGAAGTTTTAGCAGTAGAATTAGGAAAAGAAGAATTAGCAAAACTCACCTTCTATGTGGATGTAGTGGGAATAGGAGATCCTCTTTTTGCAATAACGGGGATAGTCGTGGGATGCTCCTTGGACCTCTTAGTGGGTTGCATCACTTTCTCCTTATTTTTTTGTTCCCAAGTCATAACAACATATGACTCACTTTGTTCATTTCTGCTACTACTTCATCATAATCATCCTCTTCATCAACACCTTCAGTGGTGAAGAAATTAACTCAAGATCCCTCAAGTTCCTCCAGTTCTTCATCAGCCTCTTCTTCAGGTTCTTCAAAATCTTCATTAATCTCTTCATCTTTAGGTTCTTCAACCTCACAAGTTGCATTAACAGGGACCTTGATGGGTGGTCCCTCAATTGCCAGCCTTGTCTGAGAGGAAGGAAAATGATTTCTAGGCTGAAAATTCCTCCTTGGAACATCTGCAAAAGGAGCATGCTGAGCCAATTTTTTCTTAATGGCAATGAGGTCATTAGCAAGCTTTTTACTAATGGATCTGCATTATCTCCGGGAGTAGAAGAAGGGGAAGAATAAGATCTAGATTTGGAAGGATCTATTTTCAAATTACCGACATTATCAAGTCATCTTCAATGCTAACATCTAATCTCTGATCTTCATCCAATGTTGCAAGATTGGCTCTCCTTAATGCATAACTAACTTTGGGTAGTTGAGCATTCAGGAAGAAGAATTTTGAATTTGATCTACAAGCTGGGTATCTGGTGGGATTTTGTTAATCAACTTGTTGAACCTGGCCACAAATTCCCTCATGGGCTCCTGTGATTCTTTCTTTATTTGAGAAATTTGAGCTAGAAAAGCATGCACATCCTCTGCATGTTTGAAATGGTTCTCAAATCTTGTTCTCATTGTGGTCCAACTAGTAATGGCCCTAGCAGGAAGATGATAGAACCAATCTGCTACATTATCTTGCAAAGTCTCTACAAAAATCCTCACCGAGACATCTTCATGCTCAACTCTGAGGACTCCACATGCAACTATGAAAGCTACAATATGCTCATCAGGATGCACCTTGCCATCACCTCTGAACTTGGGAAGTTCTTCCTGTTACCCCTAGGTAACTCATGCAAAGGTTGAGGAAGGGAAAGAGGCCCAACACAATGGCCCCAAGGTAATGGAATTGCCATCCTTGGGAAAACTACTTGAAGAGGAATTGAAATGCTAGCAAGAATCAAAGCACGAGAGATTAGGGTTGAGTTGCTCTTAAGGGATACCACTCACAAGGGTTATGTTTTCAACAAGAGGTGTGCTTGTAAAACGAGCTCTTCTATCTCTCCTTGTTGAAGGAAAAGGGAAACCTTACTGCTCCAAGATTTGAAACTGAGAATCTTTGATTCAAAGAGCCCTCATACCGCGAGAAAATCTTAGAGTCGCTAGATCAAAAAGTGATCAAGAAATTGTTCATTAAATTGGAATCATTTAAAATGAGTCCCAGGTAGAGTAAGCAAAAGCTGTTGGTTGTCAAATAAGGATTTTAATGAAAACAACAGTCAGGGGACAAAAGTCCCTCCTCTTTAATGGGAGAGGTTCCCTTATTTAAAGGCAAAAACCTATTTACAAATGTACAACATTTAGTTTTAAAGAGGAACTTTGATATCATGGAAGTGTTTTTATATAACCGATTATCAATGCAAAAAGACAGAAGAACTAGGAAGTGGGAAAAGGAACAAAGTGACATTCTCGGGAAATATAGATAGCAAAATAATTCCTTGCAAATGCTGACTTAGGATCATCTAGAAAAAAATCATTTACGTTAAACCATAAGATACTATTCCATAGACACAAAGTTCCAGAGATGACATCCACAAGAATAAAAAGCTTCTTGATGTAGAAATAGATAAATGATTTAATAGTTTAACACATAGGAAAGGAGGAATAACCAAAGATAGAACAGAAAGAGGAGTCTTCTTTTATTGATAGCTTTTTAAACTCTTTTACACTTTCAAAAATAGTCATAGTTTCGGACCTTAAGAATGGCGTGGAGAGCTCATTATATAGATTACAAATTAGTTACACTTGGTAACCGTTTCTTTTAACTAAAAGATTAATTAAGGAAATTCTCAATACAATATCCTTAATTAATTTACAAGGAGATTCAACACTTAAAAATAGAAGGAGAAAAAGAGAAGCCAGAAGAAGAAACATCTGATTATGGCTGAGGTGGGCCCGCCGATTTAAGGATCCAATATTGTAATTTCTTCAATGATTTAGCTATCTCCATACCTCGTGGGATTGATGTGTTAGTAGTGGCGTAAGACCAAGTGCTTAGAGAGTTTTCCACATCTTTATCAAACTCAGTATGCCCCAATTATTCTTTATTTTCTTCAGCAATTATTGATTGAAGGAAGCAAATGTCCTTTATCTTCTTTTTGGTAATTAATTCTTCTTTGAACAAGTCTTCCTTGACAAATGTTCTTAATTGAGCTTTGATTTCTTGAAGAGATCAAGGAACACTTGAGGTTTCATCATGAAGATTGCAATGAATATATTTAAAGGTGTTGGTCTCGAAAATATGTCGTGAGGGAAAATCTATGGATAGACGAGGCCAACGGTGTGCGGGGGCATAACCCCTCTTTGAGATAGCAAAGTGAAACTGTTTATTGCTATTCTACTAGCAAGAACTCATGCAAGTCTTACAAAGATTCTACCTTCAAGGGGGTTTGGGATCTCATCCCAAGTAGAGGTAGTTTCGACGAAGAACAAAAAGGAATGAAAGGAAGGAAGACAGATCTAAAGGGAGAAAAGAAATGAATTCCAAAGTAGAAAGGTCAGAGGGTCTATGTTTTGGGCTGGTAGTAAACAGAGCCAAACCTACTTGCATAGACGAACAAAGCAATACTGATGAAAAAATGACAAAAGAGTAGAGATAGATCCAACAGAATAAACACATATATCTAACATAAGAAAGATCAGATGCCCATAACACACATATTCAACACAAAGTCTTAATATTTGTATTAATGTTTTCTTCTATTACAAAAAGTACAAAGCCTTTTCTTCTCACTTCTATTTTTCATCTAAAAAGTGTCCACACTTTGAATAAAACAAGTATCCAAGTATATATATAAGAAGGAGAAGAGAGAATGCAAAAAGAAAACAACAACTAACTAAAAATTATCTACAAAATATCTAAAAGTCAATTGTTGACTTTGGGCACTTGATGGATGACAACATCCCATGGTGCAACATGGATGATGTCATCATTTGTGCCAACATACTCTTAGATATTTACAAAAATAAAGCCAAGAGGAAGAAGGCTATTCATCATCGTCTCGCGGCTGAAAGGGGGTATCTTGCTTCTGCTATTGCTCGGGAGAGGTGATGTGGAACTAGGTCCGATATTCCATGAATTTACTTGACCATCGATCAAGTTGATCCTGGCGGGACCCTTGGTATGATCAAAAATGACCTCGCAAGTCTCCCGCTCATCTCTGAGTTTTTCAGGGAGCTTGAAATATTCATTACCTACCTCCATCAGGTACCCCACAAAATCACGGCAAGCCAAAAGGTTATTGATGCATTCAGTGTCAAAAGTGACTTCTGGCCCTAGCCCTTGCGAGACGATCTCCTTGAAGATCTGAATAGTTTCATCTGCCTTCCTCAAGGTGAAAGAAGGAGTGAGAAAGCCCAAAGACATTCTTAGAACAATTTTCTCCATTTGATGCATCACATCTAGGGCTTCCTCCTTGACCTTGTCTATCTTCTCCAGGATGAATTCCATCTGATCGACCCGGTAGTCCAAAGCAGCAAGGATTTTTCTGGGTACCCTAGGGTGATCGAAGATGCCAAATTTAACTAAATCTTCGACTGAACAGTCAAGCATCTTCTGGAATGTCTCATGTTACAACCTAGCATGGTCCAACTCTTCAGAGATAGGTCTGCGCAATTACACGGAGGTCCTTGTTCGTTTGGCTAATGTTCTGATATAATTTGGTGAACTTGAAAATCACTTCCTCGCTGTCCTTGAGGATCTGGTCTCTCCAGCCGATCTTTGCCATACCTTGTTCACCAATTTTGGTGTATTCATTTATCTTATCCTAGCTTAGGACCTCAGGAGTTTCGGTGGTAGTTGTAGGAGGTGCACTACCCATTTTCTGCAGGGCGTGGAGAAGATGTTTATTCTGCTCTTTTAGTAGCCTCTTCTCTTCCTTTGCTTCTTAGAGCTTCTTGAAAAGGGCATCCACAATGAGATAGGGCCTCCCCTTGAAGGCTTTTAGCAGACGTTCCCATTATGACCTGTGTCATTGTATAATCTATAGGGACAGATCCTTTTTATCCTTTGAAGGATCGGGATATGTGATCTCCATTACTCTTTCTCTCGATGCACTTTGAGAGAAGTGAGTTATCATATTTTTCTTCTTAGCCCCTTTGCTGGGATGACGGAGAATTCCATTGGTACAATGGGGACTTTCCTCTTATCTTGACTCAAGTCTTTGAGAAATCCATGCTTTGGACCTAAGGGAGTGGGACCAGAGGTGGAAGAGGGAGTAGCTGCAGTAGATGAGGGGAAATGTGTAGACACACTTCGTGGCGGCATCGAGAGAGAGGCGAAGAAAGTGCTCATGGGAGGTGGAGACTTTGTAGGGGAGGTAGTCGTGGGAATGGAAGGGAGCTGCGAGATGAGAGAAGAAATGGTGGGGAACCGATCCGCGAGAGAAGAGAAAATGGAGGAAGATAAAGGGGGAGCAGAGAAGATGGGGAGAGGATACGACCAAAGGAATGGTTGCTTGAGTCACATGAGAAGGGGGAGAAGGGACGGTGGGAACCTCCATGGTTGTAGCAGTGGCAACATCCTAAGTGGATGTGCCCATTGGAACACTCTCTGCCGCTTCTTTCTCCGGGGATGCCAGAGTTACAATCTGTTCCTGTGCGGTGGAAGGAGGGCTCTCAGGAGCTTCTTCTTGAGTGGAGCTTGATTCTCCCTCTTTATCCTTTCCTTTTCCCTTTGGCAGATGTTTCGGCCTGACAAGTGCATTGCCCAAAGGGGACATGGTAAAATCTACTCTAAGGTAGATAAGGCCATTCATTCTGCACCAATGTTCTATTCACCGTAATGTTTCCTTAACCCTTACCTCAATGGTTTGAGGTGCCTTTGTTCTATCTATTTCAGCAAACGGCCAGTTGTCCCCATCCGTGTCTAGATACACCTGATCAACTTCTTGATCGGTAGTTTGATAACCTTTTGGAACAATGGCCATGCCATATTGAATAATCTCTGCCAGGGCCAGGTGAGAGTGATCCTTCCTTCTGAGTTCAACCTCATGATACAGGTCGATGTAGATGTCCTCAATCTATGGAACGTGGATAGGATCGAGTTTTTCCTTAGGGAGGCAATTTCTTGGATTGAAGGTGGGCCTTACCAGAAAATTGTGCTTTAGATTGAGCGCTTCTAGCTCTACGAACATTTCTGAGCTTTGTTGTGGGAAATATAGGTGTACTGCCCACTTTGTAAAGGGAAAAGGATTTCCACCCTTCTTTCTTTTCGGGCACTTCTCATGGTATGTTATGAGAAGCTGGCGAGCTCCAACAGGATCAGCTTAGGGCCCACATACCTTGGCAATTTGGTGGGCTCCCCCAAGAAGTTGGCTACTCTGAGATAGGTGAAGGTGGGGAATTGGGTAAATAATTCTCCCCACTTCTCAGTTGCTGTGACTATGCTCTTGGTCGTCCAACCATGAGTCATATTTGGTCTCAAAAGGTAGATGATGCCGTAGAAGAAAGCATCATTGATCTTGGTAAATTGTGAGATGTTGTTCTCCAGCTTTAACTTCGGGTAGTATTCACATATGTTCACCTGAGGCCAAACCCCGCATCGGCTCAGTGTTGGATAATCCCTCTCTGAGGCTACAGCGTAGACTACGTAGGAGTTCATGTAGAACCTCCCCATTGTGGTGAGTTGTTAGAGCTACTCAGATATGGTGCTGGTTATGATCTCTGCCCATTCAAAGCACTGATCGGGCACATTCTTATTCATGGTTTCTAGGTACACAGCATCCATTTGTGAAAGTAACGGGCATCGTAAATCCCAAAGACTCTACTTAGGAATGTGATGGTATCACTCAGTTCCTCATAGAAGTCTACGGTAAATAACCTGTGGCCACCTGGTTATCACCTTCTTATTCTTTAAATACACTTCGTTCATCAGTTGCATGTATTTGTCTTCGTTATTCTCCCACGCCTTGATGTAGTCTTCTTGGCTTACAGCCACAAAATGTCGGTGGTGGGGAATGCCTAGCATGATCTCGAAGTGCCGAGGCAGTGAGGTTAATTATGACCTCCCCTTTTCATTTTTGACACACCTTGTGTCTTTGTTGTAATAGCGGGCCACCACCATCATAAACTCATTATTCACTGCCTTGACGGGATTCCCTAGCGAAATTCGGACCACTTTGCCCACCGGTTTTCCATCTAAGGACTGCCTGTGACCCTCCTAGTTCTGGCCCAGAAATCATCCATGTCGATGTGGCCGAGTTCGGAATCTCTGATATCTAGATCACATTCTGCCTGGGATTCGGGCATTCTAACCCTTTGATATTTGTATTTCATCTCTTCCTCTGTGAGCTTAGCCTTACCCTTTGACTTGGTTGGCCTCTTACTTGATGTAGACATATGTGGATCTGAGTTCAGTTGCTGATCTACAAGAAGGAGTGAAGTCCAACGCAAAAGAGCCATCTAAGCCGTCAGAGCTTCCATTAAAGCATTACAGAATGAGGAGTTAGCAATTTTAAGGCCTTTGGGCACAGGGTGCAGGAACACTACAGGCTGCAGGGTTAAAAGTATGGCGCACTGAAGTAGAGTGTTATAAGGAATAAATCAGTGCCAAAGGGCACAAGGTGCAAGGATTTTGCATATAACATCATTGTTGTTGTAGACAGGGGTGCGCCTGCGCCATTATATGCGATTTTTATACTAGGTGCAAATAAGTTTGGTGTTGCATGGGAGCAGGATGTGCCAATGGCGAAGGTAATTTATATGTAACATGGAATTTTGGTGTGCCGAAGGGCACAAGATTAATGCATGTAATACTATCTTTATGTGCACGAAGGGGAACTTTGGCACGGCGCAGGAAAAGCTTGCATGGCACTTTTGTTGTTGTAAGGGGGATTGTGCATGCGCTAGGTTTAGGATTTACTTGGTTTATACACGGAACAAGGATTTTGTGTTCTACAATCAAGGTCGATGCGCCCTCTTGGCGTGATTGTGTTTTCTGTAACAAGGGTGGCAATTGCGCCAAGAGAAAAAAGCATCCCAAAAATAACATTTAGGTTTTCTCTCTTTCTGATGGGTTTGCGATCTTTTAGGCATCCCTCTTCATGGATTTAGACGGTGAAGGGGGCAGCAAAGAGATCTGGGTTCACTTTTTTTGAGAAAGAGCCCTCTTGGCGTGAGATCTAGAAAGAGGTGAAAATAGCTTGGGAGGAAAAATTACAAAAATGGGCAAGAGGGGCTTATGGTTTCTCAGATTCATTTCATCCTACCTTATAAAAACCAACAAAACAAAAACACAAGAGAAGCAAGAACCACTTACCCGAAATATATAGAATGAGAGAAATGAAGTGGGGTCCATGAACACGACACGAGAATGACTAGAGTCTTGTGACAGTGCGAGAGAATAAATATTTTCACATGTTTTTGATTGTGAAAGTGATAGGCGGATGCGCCTATATATAGCCGAAGTGTAATAAATGCACCAACCATTTTTAAAGGGGCGCACTAAAACACGTGTCAACATGGAAAAATTTGCGCCCTTTGGCGCAGATATGTTTCTGTCAGCATGGAATTAGCTGCGCCTTTAGCACAAATTTAGTACTATCAACATTGGATTTTGAGCGCCTTGGCGCACCAAAACATGATGTAACATTTTATTCTTTGACAGAAGGCGCATGCTCCTTGGCACATGCAAGAAAGGTGCATCATGGGGAGGCGTAACAATTGTTGTGTCAACACTTCAAAAGGTGTGCCAAAGGAAATAAAGGGGGCACAAATTTATCCTGTGTTGCATAGATAAAAGGTGTGCCCACCAAAAAGGACCAAAATGACCAAGTTCGGAAAACTAGATTTCCCAGAAAGGGATTTTGCAACATTCCGAACAACGAGGACCCCGACGAGGACCTAGAACAAAATTTTGGTATGGTTACCTATAAAATTTCCCCCGTCAATTTTACAGGATAACAACTGGCTCTTTCTGGGGACTATCTTTGAGTGAAGTTCAAGGGTAGAGAACCCCAGATCAACATGTGCCTATCCATTGGGTTACAGAGTCAAAAACAAGGGTGATGGAGAAAACAAACACATGACAAAAGCACACAACATAAATCAAACTGTACAAAGAAGAGAGCAAGCTCTACTTCCTGAATATTTTGAGATGCTGCCCACTATAGGGAAGCGGGAGATCAGTTCCGTCTAGATATGAGAGATAGAAGTTATTCTCTCCATTGAGCTACTTGATCTTGAAAGGCCCTCTCCATAGAGAATCAAATTTCCCGTGCATGCCCTTTGGCTCTCTTCGTTTGTCCCACAAAAGGACGAGATCTCCCACTTGAAAGTCTCTTTGCTTGGCCCTTTTATCGAACAGTCTCTTAACTTGATTCTGATGTTCGGTGATCCTATCGACCACTCTTACTCTTTTTCTTCGAGCTCTGATAGATACATGATCCTCTTTTCAAGAGAATTTTGGAAAGTCTCATCTTTAATTGCTCGTGCCAAGTGCAGAGCAGGAAGTTCTGCAGAAATGGGAAGCTCGGCATCGATTCCATATAACACTTGAAAAGGTGACATACCAAGAGACCTCTTGGGAGTAATGTGGTCCACCCACAAAGCGTCATACAATGACTTGTGCCACGTCCTTGCTGACTCTCATCAACTAGCTTCCGTATGATGGTCACTAAGTTTTTATTACTGGATTCTCCTGACCATTTCCCTGGGGGTAATAATCTGAGGCATGGGCCAAGATTATCCCATGTTCATAGCAAAAACCAACAACTTCTTGTGAGGAGAAGTTGGAAGCGTTATCAGCAACGATTTTGTGTGGAACGCCAAATCTCACGATGATATTCTCTTTGATGAAATTACAAAAAACCTTGGAGGTGGCATTCTTGACAGGAATGGCCTCCACCCATTTGGTGAAGTAATTTGTCACTGTCAGGACATAACTATGTCCGACACTCGATTGGGGATGGAGTGCTCCAATAAATTCAATTCCCCACTACACGAATGTATCATTAATAATGACCGGCCTAAGGGGAAAAACATCCAATTTTGGTCTAAACGACAAATTGTTAGCGAGCTCGCATTTTGCTACCCAGGTGGCTATATCTTGAAACAACGTTGGCCAATAGTACCTGGCCCGAGATGATCTTATGTGCCGTCACGGAAGAGGAGAAGTGACCACCATAGGCTGAATCATGAAAAATCTCAAGTAACTTTATCTACTGTGGCTTGTCAACGCATCGCAAGAAGATGCCATCTATTCCACGTTTGTATAAACAATCATCCCAGATGACATATCTGGCTGCTCTGAGCTTTATAGCATGCTTCTCCTTTGAAGTTAGATGAGTTGGGCACTCACCGTAAGTGAGAAAGAAAGTGATATCAGAATACCACTCATCACTAGTCGCGACAAATAGAACCATGGGTAGAGAATCAACTTTCTCCAACTAGCTTTGTGTTCCATCGGTGCAATCATCCTTTCCCTCAGGGTCTTCTGAATCTCAGTTTTCAGCCATAAGCTGACATAGGCCCTTGCCTCTTACCAGCTTGGTTGGTTTTATATCTAGATCATACTCTTGAACCTTTGCAATCCAATTTCCTCGCAAACTCCCTAACTCCTGTTGAGTTAAAATTGACTTGACTGCCATGTCAAGGACCAACACCACTGTGTGAGAGTTTAGAATATAATACCTGAAGTTCTTGACTGCTTTGACAATGGTGAAGGCATGCTTTTCCAACTGAGACATCTTTAATTCATGAGGCTTGAGGGGAGAGCTCATGAACGCGATCGGGGATTCAACATCCTCAGGATTCTTTTGCATTAAGATGGCCGATACAGTATGCTCAGATGCGTAGCTATACATGATAAAATCCTTAGAGAAATCGGGACATACCAAGAGTGGTGCGTGAGTGACGAGGAGGCTTTTATATCCTCAAATGACTTCTTTCCTTCTTCACTCCATCAAAAGTCTGTGACCCTTTCATCATGTTTGATATGTGGCGATTCTTTTTAGCAAAGTTGAGAATGAAGAGTCTGAGAAAGTTTACTTTTCTGAAGAAAGAGTGAACACCGGTCTTGCTTGTGGGTAAAGTAAGGCCCTGAATAGCCCTAACCCTTTTGGCATCTATCTTTGTCCCTTCTTTGCTGACCACATGCCCCAACAATTTTCCTTTTGTGACCCGAAAACAAACTTTTTTTGGATTTAGGGAGATCCCATGTTCTCGACATCTATTCAATACTTTCTCCAAATGATCACAATGATCATTTCACTATTTAGAGAACATAGTTAAGTCATCCAAATAGACTACGATGACCTTTCCCATCATACCTTTGAACGTAAATTCCATCGCCCACTGAAAAGTGGCACCAGCGTTGGTCAGACCAAAAGGCATTCTGCTATAGGCAAATGTGCCCCAGGGGGTAGTGAATGCTATTTTGAATTGGTCTTTAGGTGAGACTTCAATCTGATTATAGCCCGAAAAACCATCAAGCATGGACAACATTTCCAAACTAGTTCTTCTGCTCTGAACCTGATCCATTATGGGAAGTGGGTAGTTGTCCTTCAAGGACGCTTGATTTAAGTTATGAAAATCTACACATATGCATATCTCACCATTTTTCTTGCATACTGGCACAATTTTCACAACCCACATACTTGTGATGGATAGGAAAAATGATCCTTGCATCCAGCATCTTCTGAATTTCAGCCTGGATGGTACCTGAGATCTTGGGATTATAGTGCCTCTATTTTTGGTGAAAGGGTTTGACACCCTCTTTCAACAGGATGTCATGCTAGACATCTTTTGGCTTGAAAGACTTTAGATCGGCATAGGACCATGCCAATACATCCATGTATTTCTTCAGCAATTTGACAAATTTCACTTTTCCTCGGGTGTGCAACATTTTTGATGTTCACAAACTGCGGATGTTCCATAGTACCTAGATTGACCGGTTCGGTCTCTGGAGAGGAGTTAGGATTATCTCGCCTCTTCTTCCTAACAAAACAATCATGTCTGTCGAATAAACATTCTAGAGAAACTAGACCTTTTGGAATTTTATTTCCTTTGAGCTGACATATGCCATCACTTCCTTTTGATTCTTCATCTTGATCCGTAACGATTCATGACATGCGAAGTGGATCCTTCAAAATGAAGCTCACTAAAATTATCTACCTTTTCTAGAAGGCAAATAATTTGATTGTCGTCATTGAATACCTACCAATGCTGAGAGTTGTCTGGCACGCTTGGGTGGAAAACTACCTCAATGGTATATGTGTCCATTTTCAAACCTAGGTGAGGGAGCATGAGGGATGCCGAGATGGCTAATGAATCGGCCATGTCGTTCTGAGATCTTGGGATGGATTTTATTGAAAAAGCATCAAAATCCTCAATGCTATCCCATACCACGTTGCGGTAATGCCTGAGCCTTTCATTTTTCACTTGGTATATCCTTTTAACTTGATTTACGACCAGCTCTACATCACCCTGTACTTTTAGATTTTTGATTCCTCTTTCCTTTGCGGCTTGCATGCCAAGTAAAAAGATTCATACTCAGCAGTATTATTTGTGTTGAAAAACTGTAACTTGAAAGAGAGAGGAATAATCTCTTCCTCGGGAGATATCAAGACGGCGGCTCCAGTAGCCGCATCCACTAGTTGTCAATTACCATCAAACTAAAGTCCATATATTGTTAAGATCCTCTTCTTCTGGATGGGAAAATCCATTTTTTCAGACTCAGTAGACAAGAAATAGTTCCCCATCCCTGATGATTCGAAGAGAATTTGGGCTTTGGGGTTGTCAGAATTGGTAACCAAGTATTTCTTTTGAGATTTCGGCTCCAACATTTGCATTATGCCTTTGACGGGGATTCTAGCCTTAGACCAGTCCATATGAATCTCTCCACCAAATTCACTACAAAAACTCCTTCCTAGTAGAATTCCATATGTTGTTGGAATATCGCAACGAGGACGGTCATCTTTACTCTTTTCTCTGGGAACACCGCAAATGCAAACTACACGTCTTTGATTTGACCGATCAATAGAACCTGCTTGGTTTCCAAGGAATAACATCTGCCAAAAGGCTTGGTAAGGGTGAGGCCCAGAGCATGGGTGACCTTTACCGGCATGACATTATCGGAAGCCCCAGAATCAATTATGCAGTTGCTTAGTTTGTGACCATTGATTAGGAGGGAGAGATAGAAAGGTTCTATTTTAAGCGATGCGTCGTCGAGGCAACATTTATGCGAGATGCGGAGGAGTAGAAAGATTCCTTTCATGGGGAAACTGAGTAGTTATGACAGCTTGGCTTTGGATGTATTCGATCCAACCTTACAAGTTGCTCGGGTTAGATAAGATACTCGGCTTGACATTTGGATCTTGGTCTTTTTAGCATGATCAATTATGTCAAACGCGGCCAAAGGTTGCGTTGATGAAGGAATGAGTCCCTCATTTCACGATGGTAGGGTAGGATTACTGGTCTTGATATGAATATGAGAGGCTGATTCGAGGGGAGATAGGGGAAAAGATTTCTTTGAAAAAGACTTAATAACGAGTTGAGCAGAAGGGGACTACCTCTTTTAGCGATGGTTGGAGCGTGTTTGACACGGCCTTCACTTTTGCATTTTGGTAGCAACTTCTACTTCTTTTCCTTGCGAGCAGGTGAAAACAACATATGACTGCCCGCTTGCATACCCTTGGGTACCCTCTTCTTCATCAGATTCCTCTTCATCAAATTCCATATACCCAATAGTAGAGTCACCAGTCGGTTCACCGACATCTTGATCATCTTCACCTGACGATGAAGGTTCTTCATAATTTTTCTCCTCTTCTTCAATTTCAGCTAAAGCATTAACCGAGGGGCCTCAAGCGCCAACCATGGAGCAGCTATAGGTAGGCGCGGCCTTTGTGGGACATTGTTGGAAATGAAATTTGTTTGTGGGACATCTCGGTATGAAGTGCTAGGAGAAGCTTGAGCTAGTTGCTTCTTTAACGCAAGCAAGTCATTTGCCATCTTTTGAAATGCTAGATCAGATGAAGTGGCGGAGAAAGAGTCGAAACTTTCATCTTGGATGGTTCTCGCTTTAATTCACTAGATATTAGCAAGTTATCTTCAATCCGAATGGCAGCATCTTGGGCGAGAACCAAAGTAGCGACTTGTTCTTGCAAGAGTAAGAAACTTACTTTTGAGCTCATGGTGTTTACGAAGAAACACTTCTGATTTTCTAGCATTGGCAGCATGGTAGGCGGAACTCGATTGATTAGTGAATTGAAATGGGTGATGAAATCACGCATGGTTTCATTGACCTCCTTTTTTAGGTGAGTGATCTTGGACATTAATGTGAATGCATCTTCGAAGGCTTATACCTTTCTTCAAATGTAGTCCATAATGTGGCCCAACTAGTGATAGATCCGGCCGGAAAATGCTGAAACCATTCCACTGCGGGTCCTTGCAAGGTCTCTAGAAAGAGGCAACTGACACATCCTCATGGGTCACATCCAGAATGTTGCATGACATGATAAATGTGGATATGTGTGAATCCGTGCTTTGGTTTCCGCTCCCATCAAATTTGGGAAAATTCTTACGGTTTTCGTGAGGGAGTGCATGAATAGGATGTGGCAAAGTGAGAGGGCCCATAGCATTTCCCCATGGTACTGCCATTTGAAAAGCTGGAAAAAGGATGCGAGCCAGAAGCACAGTTCAATTGAGAAGCAAAGCACTGCAAAGAGATGAGGATGCTCCTTGTGAGAAATGATTCCTTTGTGGAGGTGAGACACTTCTAGATGACCGGTCAGTTGAACTTAGCGATGAGAAGCGTGCCGGTGTAACACTGAAGTTATGCCTTTGAAGTAGATCGAAAGTAGGATTGACTTCTCCATGAGCTCTTCTACCATGAGTAAATGGTTCACCCGCCAGCGTACCTTCCAGATCTGCAATATTTTGGAGTAGATTTAAAAACTCTTTTGGTTGTACTTGCTGATTTTCTGATTTTTGACAAAAATCAGCAGCATGTACTTTTCTAGATATTTAATTTTATCCCCTTTTTGGAAACCGGTTGCGGTTTAATGACAAATGTTAATGAGGATAAAATAATGGCCAACTTAGTAGGCTGATTTTCGGATCTTAGAGTTGACTTTTGGTAAGGGTTTGAAATTTTACAAAATAGTCAAAAACTCAGATCTACGGAAAAATACGGGTTTTTGTAAAAACTCAGTGAACTAAAGATCTCTAACTAGTCCCGATCTATGGATCCCTGAAAAAAATTTCAATTTGGATCTATTTTGCAAAATTTTGATTTTGAACAAAAAGTTAAAATTTGCAAACAGTAGTGATTTTTTTAATTTTTACCGATTTTCTAACATACCACTACCATAGACCTATTAGAACTATTCGATCCCTAGTAGAGTCACCAAAAACTATTGTCCTGAAAATATGTCATGAGAGCAGATCTATGGATAGATGAGCCAACAGTGTGCAGGGCATAGCCCCTCTTTGAGACAGCAAAGCGAAACTGGTTTATTGCTATTCTACCAACAGAGAACTCATGCAAGTCTTACACTATTTTGCCTTCGAGGGGGTTTGGGATCTCATCCCAAGAGAGGTAGTTTTGACAAGAACAGAAAGGAATGAAGGAAGGAAAGGAAGGAAGATGGATCGAAGGGAGAAAAGAAATAAATTCCAAAGTAGAAAGGTCGAGGGTCTATGTTTCGAGCTGGTAGTAAACCGAGCCAAACCTACTTGCATAGACGAACAAATCAATACTGATGACCAAATGACAAAAGAGTAGAGATAGCTCCAACAAAATAAACACATATATCTAACATAAGAAAGATCAGATGCCCATAACACACATATTCAAAAAAATCTTAATATTTGTATTAATGTTTTCTTCTGTACAAAAGTACAAAGCCTTTTCTTCTCACTTCTATTTTTCATCTAAAAGTGTCCACATGAATACAACAAGTATCCAAGTATATATATAAGAAGGAGAAGAGAGAAGGCAAAAAGAAAACAACAACTAATTACAAAATATCTACAAAATATCTACAATATATCTAAAAGTCAATCTGTTGACTTTGGGTAACTTTGTGGATGACATTATCCCATGGTGCAACATGGATGATGTCATCATTTGTGCCAACATACTCTTAGATATTTACAAAAAGAAAGCCAAGAGGAAGAAGGCTATTCATCATCATCTCGCAGATAAAAGGGCGTATCTTGCTTCGCTGCTTGGGGAGGTGATGTGGGCTGGTCTGATATTACATGAATTTACTGACCATCGGCTGAAGTTGATCCTGGGCAGGACCCTTGGTATGATCGCCGATGACCTCGCAAGTCTCCCACTCATCTCTGAGTTTTTTGGGGAGCTTGAAATATTCATTACCTGCCTCCATCAGGTACCCCAACAAATCACGGCAAGCTAGAAGGTTATTGATGCATTCAATGTCAACAGTGACTTCTAGCCCTAACCCTTGTGAGACGATCTCCTTGAAGATCCGAATAGTTTCATCTACCTTCCTCAACGTGAAAGAAGGAGTGAGCAAGCCCGGAGACATTGTTAGAACAATTTGCTCCATTTGATGCATCGCATCTAGGGCTTCCTCCTTGACCTTGTCTATCTTCTCCAAGACAAATTCCATCTGATCGACCCAATAGTCCAAAGCAACAAGGATTTTGCTGGGTACCTTGGGGTGATCGAAGACACTAAATTTAACTAAATCTTCAACCGAACAGTTGAGCATCTTCTAAAATGTCTCATGTTGCAACCTAGCATGGTCCAACTCTTTAGAGATAGGTCCTGCAATTGCCTGGAGGTCCTTGTTTGCCTGGCTAATGTTCTGATATAATTCGGTGAACTTGACAATTACTTCCTCACTGTCTTTGAGGATCTGGTCTCTCCAGGCAGATACTACCATACCTTGTTCACCAATTTTGGCGTATTCATTTATCTTATCCTGGCTTAGGACCTCAGGAGTTTTGGTGGCAGTTGTAGGAGGTGCACTGCCCATTTTCTGCATGGTGTGGAGAAGATGCTTGTTCTGCTCTTTTAGTAGCCTATTCTCTTCCTTTGCTTCTTGGATCTTCTTGCAAAGGGCATCCACCATAGATAGGGCCTCCCCTTGAAGGCTTTCAGAAGACGTTCCCATTGTGACTTTATAATTTGTAGAGGACAGATCCTTTTTATCCATTGAAGGATCGGGATATGCGATCTCATTACTCTTTCTCCTTATGCAATGAGAGAAGCGAGTTATAGGATTTTTCTTCTTAGCTCCCTTTGTTGGGATGATGGAGAAGTCCATTGGTGCAATGGGGACTTTCCTCTTATGTTGACTCAAGTCTTTGAGAAAGCCATGTTGGACCTAAGGGAGTGGGACTAAAGGTGGAAGAGGGAGCAAATGCTGCAGTGGATAAGGGAAATGCATAGAGACACTTGGTGGCAACATCGAGAGAGAGGCCAAGAAAGTGCTCACGGGAGGGGGAGATACTTGCAGGGGAGGTAGTCGTGGGAATGGAAGGGAGCTGAGAGATGAGAGAAGAAATGGTGGGGGACAGCTTCGCGAGAGAAGAGAAAATGGAGGAAGAGGAAGGAGGAACAGTAGAAATATGGGGAGAGGATACGACCAAAGGAATGGTCGCTTGAGTCACATGAGAAGGGGGAGAAGGGACGGTGGGAACCTCCATGGTTATAGTAGTGGAAACATCCTGAGTGGATGTGCCCATTGGAACACTCTCTACCACTTCTTTCTCTGGGGATGCTAGAGTTACAATCTGTTCCTGTGTAGTGGAAGGAGGGCTCTTAGGAGCTTCTTCTTGAGCGGAGCTTGATTCTCCCTCTTTATCCTTGCCTTTTCCCTTTGGCATATGTTTCAGCCTGACAGGTGCATTGCCCAAAGGGGACGTGGTAAAATCTACTCCAAGGTAGATAAGGCCATTCATTCTACACCAATGTTCTATTCACCATAATGTTTCCTTAACCCTTACCTCAATGGTCTGAGGTGCCTTTGTTCTATCTATTTCGGCAAATGGCTAGCAGTCCCCATGCATATCTGGATACACCTGATCAACTTCTTGATTGGTAGTTTGATAACCTTTTGGAACAATGGCCATGCCATATTGAATAATCTCTGCCAGGGCCAGGTGAGAGTGATCCTTCCTTCTGAGTTCGACCTCATGATACAGGTCAATGTAGATGTCCTCAATCTGTGGAACGTGGATAGGATCGAGTTTTACCTTAGGGAGGAAATTTCTTGGATCGAAGGTGGGCCTTGCCGAAAATTGTGCTTTAGATTGAGCAGTTCTAGCTCTGCGAACATTTCTCGGGCTTTGTTGTGGGAAATATAGGTGTACCTGCCCACTGTAAGGGGGAAAGGAGTTCCACCCTTCTTTCTTTTCAGGCACTTCTCATGGTATGTTATGAGCTGCTTGGACAGCTCCAACAGGATCAGCTTAGGGCCAGCATACCTTGGAAATTTGGTGGGCTCCCCCAAGAAGTTGGCTACTCTGAGATAGGTGAAGGTGGGGAATTGGGTAAATAATGCTCCCCACTTCTCAGTCACTGTGACTATGCTCTTGGTCATCCGACCATGAGTCATATTTGGCCTCAAAAGGTAGATGATGCCGTAGAAGAAAGCATCATTGATCTTGGTAAACTGTGAGATGTTGTTCTCCATCTTTAACTCTGGGTAGTATTCGTATATCTTCACCTGAGGCCAAACCCCGCATCGTCTCAGTGCTGGATAATCCCTCTCTGAGGCTGCAGTGTAGACTATGTAGGAGTTCATGTAGAACATCCTTGTTGTGGTGAGTTATTGGAGTTGCTCAGATATGGTGCTGCTTATGATCTCTGCCCACTCAAAGCGCTGATCAGGAACATTCTTATTCATGGTTTCTAGGTACCTGAGCATCCATTTGTGAAAGTAATGGGCATCAGAAAGCCTAAATACTCTACTTAGAAATGTGATGGTATCACTCAGTTCCTCAGAGAAGTAGCTACGGTGAATAACCTATGGCCACCTGGTTATCACCTTCTTATTCTTTAAATACACTTCGTTCATCAACTGCATGCATTTGTCTTCGTTATCCTCCCATGCCCTTATGTAGTCTTCTTGGCTTACAGCCACAAAATGTCGATGGTGGGGAATGCCTAGCATGATCTCAAAGTGCCAGAAATGAGGTTGATTATGACATCGCCATTTTCATTTTGACACACCTTGTGTCTTTTTTGTAACATCGGGCCACCACCATCATAAACTCATTATTCACCGCACCGACAATGATTCCCCCAACAAAATGCAGACCACGCCCACCGCTTGTCCATCTAAGGACTACTGTGACCCTCCTAGTTCTGGCCCATAAATCATCCATGTTGATGTGGCCGAGTTTAGAATCTCTGATATCTAGATCACATTCCGCCTAGGATTCGGGCATTCTGACCCTTTGATATTTGGATTTCATCTCTTCCTCTATGAGCTTACACTTACCATTTGACTTGGTTGGCCTCTTGCTTGATGTAGACATATGTGGATCTCAATTCGATTCTGATCTGCAAGAAGAAAGAGCGAAGTCCAACGCAAAAGCTCCATGTTAGCTTTCAGATCTTCCATTAAAGCATTACAGAATGAGGAGTTAGCAATTTTAGGCCTCTCGGGTGCATGGCGTAGGAACATTGCAAGCTACGGGGTTAAAAGTATGGCGCAGATCAAGCGAGTGTTACAAGGAGTAAATCAGCGTCAAAGGGCACAGGGCGCAAGGATTTTACATATAACATCATTGTTGTGTTAGATGAGGGTGCGCTGCATCATTATATGCGGTTTTATACTGGGCGCACATAAATTTGGTGTTGCATGGGAGTAGGATGCGCCAATGGCGTAGGTAATTTATATGTAACATGGAATTTTGGTGCACAAAGGGCGCATGATTAATGCGTTTAGCACTATCTTTATGTGCGCGAAGGGGGACTTTGGCATGGTGCAGGAAAAGCTTGCATGGCACTTTTGTTGTTGTAAGGGGATTGTGCCCGCCGGGTTTAGGATTTACTTGGTTTATGCATGGCACAGGGATTTTGTGTGCTGCAATCAAGGTCGGTGTGCCCTCTTGGTGTGACTGTGTTTTCTGTAACAAGGGTGGCGATTGCGCCAAGAGAAAAAAGTGGCCCAGAACTAACCTTTAGGTTTTCTCTCCTTTCTGATGGGTTTGCTATCTTTTAGGCCTCCCTCTTCATGGATTTAGACGGTGAAGGAGGACAACAAAGATATCTGGGTTTACTTTTTTGAGACAAAGCCCTCTTGGCCAGCAGATCTGGAAAGAGGGTGAAAATGGCTTGGGAGGGAAAACTTGCAAAAACGGGCAGGAGGGGTTTATGGTTTCTCAGATTCATTTCATCCTACCTTACAAACAACCAACAAAACAAAAACAAAAGAGAAGCAAGAACCACTTACCCGAATATATAGAATGAGAGAAACGAAGTGGGGTCCACGAACGCGACATGAGAATGACGGGCGTGTTGACAGGTGCAGAGGAATAAATATTTTCACATGTTTTTATTGTGAAAGTGACAGGCGGATGCGCCTATATATAGCTAGAAGTGTAATAAATGCGCTAACCAATTTTTAAAGGGCGCACCAAAACACGTGTCGACATGGAAAAATTTGTGCCCTTTGGTGCGGATATGTTTTTGTCAGCATGGAATTATCTATGCTTTTGGTGTGAATTTAATATCACAACATTGGATTTTGAGCACCTTGGCACACCAAAATATGGCGCAACATTTTTATTGCTGACAAGAAGGCGCATGTGCCTTGCGCATGCAAGAAAAGCGCGCATCATGGGGAGGCGCAACAATTGTTGTGTCAACACTTGAAAAGGTGCGCCAAAGGAAATAAAAGGGGCACAAATTTACCTGTGTTGCATAGATAAAAGGTGCACCCAGCCAAAAAGGACCAAAATGACCAAGTTCGGAAAACTAGATTTCCCGGAAAGGGATTTTGCAACATTCCGAACGTTGAGGGACCCCGACGAGGACCCAGAAAAAAATTTGGTATGGTTACCTGTAAAATTGTCCCCATCAATTTTACAGGATAACAAAATGTAGAAGAAACACAAGTTTTGAAGGATTCTCCTTTCTGCTAAATGTTATTTAATTCACCCAGTGCTTCTTCCAGAACCTTCATTTTCCATTCTACACCAAAAACCCATGCCTTTGACAAGTTATTCTTAGCTTCATCAAATACATTGTTAGCCAATAGGATATTCTCATCAGTTTGACCCATAAGACGAAGATCTGTAATACAACTAACCCAAAGCTTCAGCTCTTTATCCATAGCCCTTATTGAGGATGTGAGTTTCTACTGAAGATTAATCACCTTCTAGTTGGCCTTGAAGGCTTCCTTAATGAAATTCAAGCCAACTATAATCATATTGTCAACCATGGTTTCCAAGACCTTTCCATAAGTAGAATACTTATGTATATATTTGATGCTCAGAACTTCATCCTAGCTGAGAATCATAGGGGGCGAAGAGTAGTCATTGGGGTAGGGTCTAAAACCTTATCTTTGGCCAATAGTGACTTGATAAAGTTGGAAAGAACTTGATTATGTTCTTCCAACTATTCTTTTGTTTGTTTTCCCTTCTCTACTCACTCAATAACCTTTGTCACTATTGCTTGAAGGTTATGAACCTCACTCTCAGGAGTGGATTCTCCCATTGGGATTCTAGAAAGCTCTAAATCAGAGACCAAAAGATCATGCTCTGCCTTATCAACCTTGGGCTTTGCAACCTCCAGGAACTATTGACTTTGAGCATCAGTTACTATGCTTGAAGTTTTTGGCTCTCTTAGCTTGTGGAGGAGTAGTTCCTACAAAGGCTACCAAAACATCAAGATTAGGCTCATTATCCGAGAAGAAGCTCTCTTCTTCCTATTGTCAACCATGGGTTGTACCCAAGCAAAAGTAGAAGAAGAAGGAGAAGGAACAAGGGGCCCAAGGGCAAGTGAACTCATGGCACTTAGAGTATTGACCACTTTTTCCTCTAGTAGAGAAGTGGTGGGAGTATCAGGAGCTTCCTTTGTAGAGGAGTCTGTGGTACTAGGAGGCTCTACACTATACATTTCCTTTTATTTTTCAACTGTTACTTTAGGAGTTCCTGTAGGATTTGGTATTTCACCATCATCACTTTCACTAAGAACAATAATGTTCTCTGGCCCTTGAAGGTAGCTTTGGATGCTCAAGAAGAGGCTCTTCATCAATTGGTTCTGTTTGACTTCTCTGATCTTCTTTTGGTATACTTGGGTAGAAGAAGGAGTAGATGACTCAGGCTCTTTCATTGAGGAAGAATGAGGGGTTTTCTCAAGAACCTCGGTGCTGGTTGTATGTGCTTCCTTCCCTGGTGTAGAGGTGTCTCTAGAAGAAGATCCACCTTGATTCTTCTTGAACTCATGAATCTTCCTATCAAGCCAAACTTTAGTTCTTACAAGAACAGGGGCCATAATCTCAACCAAATCATCCCTCTCTTTCTTGTACCAATCTAGATCCTCCAAAGGAGTGTGTTTGATTGTTGTCTCATATTCAAAGGACTATAAGTCCTCATCATCCTCCTTAAGTCCTTCAAGAACTTGGTAAAGATTGAGATCTCTGATGTGTTGTAGAGAGAGTCTACCATAGTGCCTTTGCCTAGCCTCAAAATCATCTACACAGTCAGCCCAGTAATCCTCAGTATCTGGCTTGTGATGATAGTTTATCCTGAGGTTCTGCTCAATAAAATTCTTCAGATCAAAGCAAGATCTGGGTCTGAAGAAATGAACAATGATAGAAGTAATAGCCCTTTCTACATTTTGGGCATCCAAGGTTGTCTTACATGTATAGTTTCCCAAAGAGATAGGGAAATGCAGGCCAGTGATCTTCTTGTCTCTGCATGTCCTATGTAGCTTATCAAGCTACCTACATATTTCAACCAGGGCCATCTTATCACCGTAGAACATAGGGAGCTTGAGGGGTGTGCTCTCATAGCTAGCCGATTGATGTATGAAAACCTCCTGAATTGGATAAAGAAAGCCCCATACTTGGCTATCAGGTTCATAGCTTCATCAGAAAATATCCTGGTAGTGTTTCCCTCCAAGAGTCTTACAATGTACATGGTGAAGGCATCATTAACTCTTCTGAAATTGTGATTGCTAGTTTCTAGGGTAAACTAAGGGCAGTATGCATAAATAGGTTCATTCTTATGGCCCTCTATGTAGGTGAAACCGAACCACTCTTCGGGATGCAGCTAGGGTATACATGAGATAAGAAGTCATATAGAACTTCTTAGTCTGCTGAACACTAGAAAACTACTCAGTCAAATTCATGTAGATAATCTCGGCCCAATTGATGTTCTACTTTCCCTTGCAGATGATGTTGATGAAGGGGCACATCCAGAAGAGAAACTCATTGGTTGAAGGAAAGCCCATGATATGGGTGAGAAAAATGATAAAGTCAGACAACTCCTCATTAAAATCAACCCGGTATAATGCCTTGGAGAGTCAGGATGCTCCCTTCTTAGGGTTCTTTAACCATGATTTTGCTATACATGCCTTGTATTTGTCACTTTCTTGGTCAAACAGGATTTGGGCTTGGGCACGAGTGAGAATTATGGAATCTTAATTTTTGGAATATGTAGGGTAGCAGATATCTAGTTTCATGATTAATTCACCATGCACATTGGTGAGTTCCTTGGTATCAGGGTTAAAATGGGCTTCGCAGCAAGCACCATGTCCACACACTATATAGAGATAGGAAAACCAGCTGCGTATGTGAGTCCATTATCACTAATCATTTGTGCCATGGGAGCTGGATTTGAGCATGTTAATCTTCCCCAAAAATCTATGAAATCTAAGTGCCGAACCTCACTGTCTCTGATATCTGGTATAGAGGATTCAAGAGGTGATACATATTCCTTGCCTTGAAACTTGATCTTTATCTTTGCAATGTGCAGAGATAACTATTATCCAAAATTCACCCTTGAGGTAAATTTTGATAACATGCATTAGATTCTTGAGTCTGAGCAAGTAGATTGATTCAATGCCCAAAATCATGTTTTTGGGGCCCCTTTGGCTTCTCTCTAACTCTCCCATCCAAGGAAAAATCCCAATGAGTTAGATTTTTTTTTTTAAATGTAAAAAATGAAGTCGCGGGCTTGTTTTAATGCATTGAGGTCTGAAGGTTGTGGGTCATACCAGTACGGATCATACTAAGGTTCGTCGTACCAAGTGCATGGCTGAAATATAAAATAATTGGCAAAGTCGAACTTTTTTCCTATGCGGTCCGCGGGGCAGTTGGGAACGACGCCGAGACGCGTGAGACGCCAGCAGTGGCGAAATGGCCTGGGTAGTGAAAATCGAAAAGTGGAAGTTTTTTTCCACACGATCCGAGACAGCTAGGATGAAAGTATGCATGGGACATGAATCACCGATTTTCCATGTCGATCTATTACGGTGGCACAGAGATTTTCGTTCGGGACACGGGACAAATGTACACGCAGGACGCGCAGGATGCGAAAGGGTGAAAAGGCCGTAAAAGGGGACAAGCAAGATTAAAACAAATGATGCAAAAGTATGTTTCCGGGACAGCCGAGACACATGGACTTGATTTTTCTACAATACCCACAAATCAAAGAGGAAAGTCAAAGTTTGACCCCTAACTTCAAATGACCATAACTTTTGACTCGAGCTCGATTTTCAAAATTGGAATTTCTGAACGAGCATGATGTCCTCTGTGTCAAAAAAGTATATTTAATTTTAATTATGCTAGATATATTTAAATAAAAGAAACATATTCGGCTCCAAAATTGCTTAATGCTCATTCTCATCAAATGACAGAAAATGCCCATGACCCAAAATAGCTACCCGCACTTAAAGGCCATAACTTTTGCATTTTTCAATGAAATTGCACAAAATTTATACCATTGGAATCATGGATTTGAGCCTAATTCTAAAAAATCAATAAAGTCCAAATTTTATGAAAAATTGATGTGGATTTTTCATAAAACGTGGCCGGGTTCATGACAGTGTTTTATTTGGTAGTTGGGAGTGCAATTAAGAGGCATGATCATCATTCTTTCTCTACTGCAGCACCTAGGATAGTATGGGGAGCATTTTGCAAGTAACATACAATCATTTCACTCCATTTAGTGCCTCTTACAAGTGGTTGAAGGACAGATTTCAATATTTCCATTTTCCCCTTCTCTCTCTCTTCTCATTTTCTTATAAATTGGAGTGTTGGACTCATTGTAAGAGAGGGGTAGTTTTTGTAACAAATCTCTTCCAAAATTTCTTTGTGAAGCCAATGTGCTATAGGCCTTTGTTGTGGACTCCTTGCATGGTGATCCAGGCCCTTATCTTGTAACAGATTAAACTGTGCATATCATGACGCAATAAAATATAAGTTTGTGGATGCATCTTCCCCTGCTGTGTTTTCTTGAATTCTTCTTGCCCCTTCAACCTTGATTACAAGTGTATTGTTTCTATATTTATGCTCTTGCAAGGATCTATTATTATTGTGCATGTATGAAACATTGTTGTGAATACATTTTTTGATTGTGGAGAACTGCTATCACCCCTTCTAGTATGCACTTTACTCCTAGTTTTCACACATTGGAAGACTACTCTCACACCCTCGTTTTCTGGTGTATCATCACTTTAGTGTAGGATTTAATTTTCATGCATTCTCTCTCCTTGGTCCCTCGTAAATTTGAATTAGGAAAGATAGTTTTTTCCTGCATTAGAGTAGATTATGGCGGTAGTTTTAGGAGTAAGAACCAGCTTTCTCTGGAGTCTATCTCAAGTAGTAAGTCCCACAACTTGGAGATAGTACCCATGTTATCCAATTACATCATGATATCAAGTATATGCACTTGTGTAAACACAAGGGTGCTATGATTCGGTGATAACAATAACCTTCCAAGATCAAAATCACAATGAGGATGCAAAGGGATGTAGGCGCACGAGCAGACAACTTTAATGACAAGGATTCGAGCAAGAGAAGGCAAGTGAGCAATGTGACAAATGTGAGGGGGATTCTAATTAAATAGCCATTTCAGGAGAGAGAAGGTTATTAAATGCATATTAAATTCACCCCGCATTGACTCAAAAAGATGAAAAGAAGGAAAAGTGAAAAAAACTGGCCTAGACAATCTTTGGTACATTTGGGACATGAGGGACACAAAGACGTGATCTAGGCGATGCAGGTGATGCGGGGAAAGTAGGCCAAATGAGCACGGGTGGTCCAAGAACTTAGATACGCAAAGGCGCGAGGACCCGAGGGATGCAAGGGATGTGAGGATGTGATTCGACCGATGTGCGTGATGCAGAAAAGAAATCGCAGATGTGTTTGGGACGAGATGGGACAAAATTACGTGAAGTACTCGATGCGACCCAATGTGGATGATCGAGTAACAGAAGCCCGCATGAACTTGGGACAAACGACACAAAACATTCTAAAAATCTGATAGTTCACGAATTTTGTGGGGAAAACGGCCAATCAAAGAAACAGAGGGGCCCAAAGGAACTTGGTACATAGGGGACAAAAATGTCCAACAAACCCACAAATCACCAAAAAGACTCCAAAAAATGCAATTTTCACCATCTCTTCAAGTTTTCTCTTCACTAGGACATTATTAAAGGTGCCAACTCAAAATTTTAAAATTTAGACTTTCTAAAGAGGAGAAATTTTGAGAGGACAACAAGCACTCCTATGTCCAAAATTTCCCCCTTGTGCTTTGCCAATGCACATAATATATAGCATATTTATTCATCCCACCAATCCTAAAATAGACTAAATTTTTTACTCACCCATGCATCCTATTTTTATCCTTTATCATGAATAAATAAAGGAATAAAAATAAACATGCTAATACAATGAGGCATTAATAGCCTTGGTTACAAAAATACAACTCAGTCAAATTGTAGTTGACTGTTCTATTTTTAATAAAGTTGGATGAATAATTTGGCTAATAATAAGATTTTCTTGATGAGCAAGTCTTCTCCAATACATGCAATCTTTGTCTTCTAGTTGATGATGTGACATCTACAACTTGATCCACTTGTAGTGATAATATTTGACATTCTTTAGTTCTCCCCTTGGATGCACATGCAAAATAATATCTGTGTGTGAGTAAAATAATTTCTTTATTTGCAATACTTTGCAAAAATAATTCACCCATGCATTCATCCTGATGGCAAAAAAATGTTCCGATGTTGACATTTGTTATGTCTTTTCATATCCATGTGATGTTTGATGCTGACTTTTGTGGTATATTCTTCACCATCATGTGGTCGATGGAGTTAGCACAAATTTTTTTTTGATTTGAATTCCTTGAATTCCCATTTGATGCATGGCATATAATTTGGTTTTCCCCATTTTGTAAATATTTAAGGTAAGGTGGTTCCTTGACTTGTTTGACTTACCCAATCATGGCTTATCCTTTACTTGGTAATTAGCATGTATTAGAGTTGAAAATACTTGGACACCTTGTCATGCACATCATTTTATTATTCAAACCACTTGATTGTGACCTTTGGCATATATTGTATTGTTACCACCTTTAGGCCCATCATTGCACATAATTCTTAGAGGGCTCCTTTGTATAGTTTATTTCATGTATAAATTTTAACCCCTTTTGGTTAATCATGGCATCGACCATTTTATTAAGGCATAATCATTTTTGGTTATTTGGTACCTTTGATATTTATCTGTATACTCAAAATAATGATTAACATGAATGACAAGATTTAATCATTTGGTCCCCTTTTACGATGCATAGACCCTCATTGGCATTATCGGTGGCAATGATTACTTAACCCTAGTTAGGGTTTTCTTTGATATTGACATGAAAATAGGTTTTAACCCTGGTTGGGTTAAATCAACTTAGTGGGAGTTAAGAAAACAAAACACATGAAACCCTACCTCTTCTCATGCGTTATCACTTTGAGCTCTTCGTGAGCTAAGCGGTGCTATGTCGAAATTTTTCTCGGAGACCATTATTTGATGATTTTCAAGCTCATGCCTGGTATACTGTGGAATTATGAGCATGAATTTTGTATTTCACTACCATCATTGATGCTCTGGTTTGAAGCTTGTATTTTGCTAAGATACTTGAAGTTTGCAACATTCTTCTTAGCCATGGCCGCCACCGTACTCTCTGTAATGGAGATATTGATTTAGGTCATATCACTTGATTTGAAACCTATGGGACTCTTGTTTTTTCATATTTTCAAAAGGGTATCCCATTCTTCTGTTACTGATGCAATGATAACTTGTACTAACCTCTAATATTTCACTAATGACCATGGATTATTTCAACGACTGTGCAATTGATCTGGGTAAGTGTATTTCTATACCCCAATGTATTTACCATGTTCTTCTCTATTAGGTTTGAGTGTAATGGTTTGCATATTTGTATGTTGAAGATCTATGTGAGAAAACTCTGATCTACCATGGATATTTACACATTTCTTTTCAAAAATAGCAGCTTCTCGAAAAGGTGTTTCACCATTTCACTGAAAAATTGAGCCCTAGTTTTCTGGTGAGTTGTCACGCAACCTCTGCGTTGCATAATCTTTCTATTTTTTGATGTGGGTATTGCATATTTGACTGGTAACTTGAAAGATAGTGTTTATTCCTCATAGTGGCCAAGACTTTACTTCTGAAATGGTCATCATTTTATAGTTTCCTAGCTCGAAACCCTGACATTCTTTCTCAACTGAAGACTTTTATTCTATGTTTTGGGTTCCATTACTCATATCTTGAGCTGTGTGAGATTTTGGGTGTTTTATTTAACTCTAATTTGTAAATATTATGACTGAAAAACCCTCTCAATACTAACATATTTATACTTGGCATGTTCTGGGTAAGATTTTGCATTGAGCTTTGTCTATTTCATTGTTGTTTCCATTTGAATCTTCCTCAATCGAGGAGAAACTACACAATTTTGGGTTTGATTGTCTTTCTTTAGAATTAGTGATTCAAATTCTTTACAAAACTTGTAAGGTTTTTGATGTTCAGGTAGCATTGTTCTTGTGCATCTTACCATTTGACTAAGCTCAAGTTTTGGTCTATATTTTTCTACCCAGAAGATGTATTTGGGTTTACTATTTTGATTCCCTGAAGCTCGTTCCATTGTAAATTTTCTCAGCCATTTTGGTGGGTTCTTGAGCTCTCTTGATTTTAACTTTGGTCGCTCACTTTTCTCATTTCAAGCTCCTTTGGGTTCCTTCGAGGATGATCTATTTGAGGGTTTCAGTCCTATGGAGTCACTTGAGTCACATTTTTCTATATACACCTAGATCTGAGCTTTGATTTTCACCATTTTTAGTGGTACTATGTGGCATCATGAAAACCTAGCTTCATATTTAGCTTGAAATGCTTATGGTGATCTACATGGAATTTATGGATGAGGCACGGGTTTCTCTTTACTCATTGTTGTGTATCTTTCCGAGGATAAGCTCGTATTTTGATTTAAATGGATTTTCTTAATCCTAGGTTAATTTTTTGTTTTCGAAGGCTTACGCTCTATAATTTCACCCCCCTGGAATGAGTTTTGACTTGCCACTTTTCCATGGATGCCACTTTGAAGGTAAGAATCTACTCTATTTTCACTATCATGGTTTGGGTGATATCTATTCAGAGCTTCTAAGTCGATTTGACTCTACTAAAATGGTAACTCCATTTGACATGCAAGTCCTATGTCTTTTGATATATCTACCTTCATTTGAGTTTTGCAAATTGAGAAGGTAATCTTATATTTTCATACCTTTTCTACTTTGTTACTTATTGTATTGATCCTTTGAGCTTTCATATGATTTCGTTTTGAATCATGGTTGCTAATTCTAGATCTGACCTTCATGAGTGATCAATGCTAGTTTCAATCTATGCATAAGCATCATGTTTTCATTAATCTTGAGATGTCTCTCTATACTACAATACCCAACTTGTGGGTTCAACTTGATATGTATGAATTTGTAGCTTCATAGCTCTATATTTTTGCATTTATTTTTGAAAGCTGATATAAAACTTAGCCATTGTTGCCTTGATGTATGCTTGAGTATTTAGAAGGGCACGACTGTAATTGTTCCTTGTGTTTCTTTGAAAGCGTTGATGGGAATGCCTTTACCCCACCAAGATTTCTCTATGTTGTGATTTCTAAACACATAGTTTCCTTTGTGTTGGCTGAGTTTATTTCAACCTAAAATTGGGCATGATTTGTTGTTGTTTTCCATTTTCTGCTCTTGATAGAAATTGTATATACATGCCAATGTCAAGGATGACTTCGACTCATTCAACTTCTCCATCTGTTGACTTCTTTAAATATGTGAAAAATTCTTGTACATATTTTGAACAATAATGGACACTTATTGATGCTGGAAAGGTCTTTATTATGATCATGACATTTTTTCATTGTGAAATTATGATAAAGAAGGTAAAACGTATCTTCAACTACATTTTCATATTTGCAAGAGTGTATCATTATGATGTTGTAGTTAGAGTATTGTAAATTTGATGTTGTTCCTCTAATACAGATCTGACCCTCTTTTGATTGATAGCCTTCTTTTTCCATTTAGAAGCTATAATGGTTTCATTCCTAGATTGTATTCTTGATATAATTTAACATACTCCATTTCTGCACTATGCAGCTAATCAATTATCGTGATTAAAATTGTGCCTAGTAAGCAAAAGTAAGAACTAGACTTACTTTGAAAGGATTTTTTTCTCTTTTGTATTCTCACTAGTGTACTCAAACTTGAAAATCTAGACTATGAGAGTATAGTAAATAGTTGTAATTTACTTGATGATTATAATTGATCTTTGCAATTTTTATTTTGTCGTTGACAATTTAATCAAAATTTGACATAGAAGTTGTAATTTACTCTTAATATTCTTCTTTGATTTTCTCTGTCATCTTTGAGCTACCCTATGCCTTTTTATGTTGCTTATTTTACGTGGAAACTTGAATGTTACATTTTTGGTACAAAGTAATCCTACAAAAAATTTGAATCTTTGATTAGCATATTTGAACCTTTGAATGCATGGTATTCTAAAACTTGAAATATAAGGAGTTAAAATAAAACCCTAAGCTCAATATTGACACCATTTCCTTCTCCTTTCTAGGTACCATGATGTAGTTTATAGAGGACAGTTGGAGCAACAATTCAGAAAGAAAAGAAAACCTCCTCAAGGCAATGATGAGTTTATTTTACCTCCTTACATTTTCAATTTCATAAGTATATGCATTCCTTTTCTTGATTATTTCTCATGGCTTGTGTGAGAAAAATATGCACAATTATTCCTCATGAATAAATGAAAATATTTTCGTGTAATGAGATGTATGTCCTTCCTTTCTGTACTTTTCTTCATTTGTATGGATAATGAATGAACTTATACAACTCAAAACACTTAAATAATTCACTTAATCATAGAAATAAATTAAAAATCAAGTGTACCTTATTGATGCTCATTATAATGTAAGTACTTGTAAAAATGTACCTTGTCCTTCAAACTCCGCCACCTATCTCGCAACTTTAGAACATCATGTCTGATACATGCTACCCTTCATGCCTTCCTCAGGGCCTTACAATGGTCATGTGTGGTCTGTTGCATAGTTCGAAAAGGTAACAAATGGAATGGCTACATTTACGAGGCATTGTATTCTATAACTACACGCAAGTTGTAGATTTGATCCAAATATGACTCCCAAGACTGTCCAAAAATGAATAATTAAAATTTCTATCTTATTCCGAGGTGGCTGACCCAAACATGGCCAAACTTGTAACCTGACTAATATGAGAAACTCTTAATTTTTGAGTTGACCTTTTTCGCACGGGGTGCCAAAAATGTCAACAACTTCCTCACACCTAAATTAGAGGAACTGTCAAATTTCTAACCTACTATGCATTAAAGAGACTAAAATTAACTAATTCCCTAAAATAAGAAAAAAAGCTCGAACTACAATTTAAATACTAATTTTCGGCCTCAAGATGGTGGATTTTGGGCCTAAAAATGTGCTGAAACATACTCCAACCGACAAGGCGCTTTAAATGTTGTGTTTGTCTTGTTGAAATAGGTGGTTTAAAAAAGCGAGACACCCGAGCACAATTTATGACCGTTTCAATTTCTCGCTAAAATTAGTGCATCATGTAACTATATTGGGGATCAAAAACATTTAATCTATTGTCTAGACAATTTATGAGATCCAATTTTTTACGTTTGTATTATTTTATATGCATTATGAAAGAGTTACTTGATTTAGATACCTTCCATGTCATCCATAAATAGGTCTAGTTCTTTTGACAAAGTTCTAACATCATAAAAGACACCTATTATTTTAAAGCCAAAATGATCAAGACGAAGAAAAATTATTTTGGTGTAAGTGAGAATAACTTTGAGTGTTATTAGTTTAGACTAATTTTATTATTATATTTCTTAATTGATGTGTTATTTGATGGGATAATCCATCGCATGTGTTTTATCCTTAATTTATCCTTTGTAATGATTACTCACTCCATGTACATTACTTTCTAATGGCTTACGAGTTTGGGGATAACGCCTCACTCCATAGAAGTAGACAAAATTGAAATTTGATTATCCCATACCGGTAAAATTGATATTCTAATTTTGTGTTGCTAAATAGTTTTCCTCATAGAACCATATTTGGTTAGCAATAAGTAAACACACCAATTTTGTTTTCGGGGTCAAGTAGCTTCCCTACTATTATATTAGCAATCGTACATGAAATGTATGATGGAAATACCAAAGGGTATTTTAAAAGATTCGTATTTGAGGGGAGAAACAATAACGAGAGGAAGAGGGGTGAAGAATAAAGGGTTATAGGGTGGATAAGTGAGAGGATGAAAAACTTGAAAGAAGAAACAATTTGAAATTTTACCATCCAACAACGACACGAAAAATTTGTCAAAGCACAATTTGCTAAGTGGATTTTATCTTGTAATGAAACTATGGTATATAGTTATTTAGTGGCATCAAATTTTTGAATAGATTATATTTGTTAATCAAGCTCAATATTCTTTTGTTTTATAGTTGTAGACACCCGTAGTTTGATCAAAGCACTATGACTCTTAATATTTCACTAATTATTCTCCTCCTCATAAATTGACAACATACTATCAGTTAGACCTATTTAATTACCATCTTACGACACTCTTTTGTCTTTATTCCTCTTATACATCAATTAAATAGGTTAATATAAACCTCTTCTTAGCTAAATCCACTTGTTTATCCTCTCTAGACTACTTCTATTCGCTTCCTAGACTATCAATCAATTTCATTGGATTGATTAAACCTCTCAAAACTCTTTCAAAACCCTAATTTCTCTCTAAAACAAGATTAACTAACCTAACCTAGGTTAATTAGCCCTAACTATGGTCAACCTCTTCTAAAACCTAGTCAAATCTTACTTTGACTTGCTAAAGTGCTTTTTGGGATTTTTCATTTGTCCCACATGCACCCAAATCTCCCACTTTCCCAAATGGAAACTACAAATAGCCTAGTACCCCCTCTCATTTACAACAACACTTCTTCCTTCTAACATAAACTATAGTATTATTTGCTAGGATTAGGAGTTTTATTTCATTTTATTGAGTTATTTGCTTTATCCTTTGCAACACACGACAAACCATGGAGTAAATGGGAAGAACCATTGGCCATGAATCCATTAATGGTGACCTCCCATTCTCTTAAGCACAAACTGATTGCTTAAATCCTTATTAGGCTCACTTATTTAAGCTTTCAAGAATAGAGGGTAATTATATTTGTTAAGTTTTCTTGTTTTCTTCAAAATTAATGCATGCAAAATAGGAATCCTTGTTTACTTCTTATCTGATGGTCCATTGATCGGTTTTTCACAAAGCTTTGGGGTTCTTAAGTGTTCTTACCCCATTCCATAGCTTTTGCAACCTTTCTTTGAACACATTTGGCATGCCCAGTGGGACATGAAGTCCATCCTCCATTAATGGAGTCTTTTCAAGCTATTTATTTTCAATTTCTAACCACTTTCATGTTTTCTAGGATAAATAGCTTGTTATTTACATGATTTAATTTTTTAAGTAAGCTAAATCATCCTTGATCATGTATTTTTATGGGTTTGAGCTAGAAATAGGATTCTTTGGCTAACCTTTAACCTGTTTTCTTTTAAAAAATTTCAAATTTCGTGACTTTTGCAGGTTTTCGAAGTGTACGTGCGGGTGTTCTAGAAGGGGTTTCTCTATCAAAACCCTAGCGTAGGTGTTGAGTTGGCCACACACCCGTTTGACCATAATACACAGTTGACAACTCATTTAGAATGGGCCATGTATCAATCGAACCATAGGCATATCCGTTGGATAGCGAGCGTACTTATCACTTTGGATGCATTGGCGTATATTAGCTTACTATATAAAGCGTGTCATTTTTACCCATGAGGGTATCCATCGATCCATAAGTGTTTCCATCATTTGTCAAGCATTTCCGTGTCTCTAGATGTGCTTTGATGTTTTCCATCCCAATGTATTTTGTAATTCATTTTGCTTACGAGTGTATTTGTTTTGTTGAAACCTAAGCGCACTGTTTGACATGACCGCATAGGTGTTGAGGCCCACTTTTATAAAATTCTACCACGTGTCCATGTTAGTTGGGGTACGTATCTATTGGAAAGGGCGTGTAGGTGTCATTCTAGGCACGCAGGTGTCTATGTAAAAATTTTAACTTTATTTTCTCGAGCTGTAAGATTATTTTTGTCAAACTTTCAGAGGTTTTAAAGTCTAACAAAGCAAGTGTAGGATTTTGATTAATTTTTTAATATAGTATAACTTGAGAGTTTTTCATTCCTTAAAATGATGTTTGTAAAGTGTGTATGCTCTCTCGTCATACCTTCTAGGTGATCTTGGAGATCAAAAACACTTGTATAACCTTTTTTCACGTTTGAAAACACTTGTTTCATGCTTCTAAAAAAACTACTCTCTATATATCTTGTTTTCATGGAATTTTCACATTGCCTATGCTCTTCCTTTGCACCTTTTTCAGTGATCTAAAGAATCAAAAGCAACATATAAATTCCCTTTCTTAATATCAGCATTCAAATTGAATATTACTAAGCTCTTCTCATACATGAGCTAATGATTGTCAAATAAAAGGCATCAAAATGAGATGCAAACCTTCTAATACACGTGTCTTCGTACATGTTGCCAAACGGTATGCTAATTAAAAACACATTAAGTTAAGCAAGATAAAAAACACACAAGTTCACTACAAACTATATTGTGGGTTTTGGAAAAGGGTACGTCCTATCTACTTAATCTGGAACATAACCCCTTTGGCATAACACCTTAAGCTAAAACAATGGGGATGGTTCCAGGAACCCTAAAGTAATCCACCACTAAGTAACCTCGTGGATGAAATAGGAAGCACTCCACTTACCCACTTGACTAGTTTACATTGTGAGTTAGAGTCAAAGATTATGCTCAGTATCATGTCCCAGTGATTTGTACAATGAAGGGGGTAAAGTAAATCTAAGATACTCCCAAATCAATCAATGTTACTCTTTGGGAAAATTGTAATCACCTTAGACAAAATTCGACACCTAGTTGAGAGAACCTATTAAGGAGGCCATTTTATCTTGGAGCCTACTTTACTAGTCCATTCTCGCGTCAAGCCATCATGAAGTGATGACTCACTTGGAGTATGAACCTTATTTCTCAAACAAGGTAATGAACCCACGTAAGTTATAACTAAGTGCCATTCATCACAAAATTAAACTATGTTCCACTTAGCTCAGTTTTATTCTCTTCTTCGGACGAGGTGAAACTCTACCCAAGTGGTGCTTATTTTATTTTCATCCTTTTTTATCTATGCCCTTGCGTTCTCACCACCCATTTTTTTAGGGTGAGAAAGGAGCGTGCATCACACATTTTATCGAGAGATAGTACTAGCTACGTTTTTTCCATTTATGCCCATCCATGTTTGCGGCCGGGTTTTAAATGTCTAAAGTGCGTAGGTATGGTTTTGTACCTTTGATAAGTTCTTCGATCTTAATTTCAAGATCATCTTTGTTGTTGTGATTTTGGTTCATATTTTTATCTCTCCTTAGGTTGATAGTTTTTTTTCGCTCACATTCTAGTCACACAATGTTGGTTCTTACATTGGGTTTTCGGTTTCTTGAAAACTTGATATAAGTCCCTTTATTGTGTGGTTACACTACTCACACAACTAGAAACTTATTTTCATACTATTACTTTGCTTGAAGATGCCGACATCGTCTAAGCCTTTTTTAGGGTGTCGATATTACCTTATATATACATAAATAACATCATCTTAATACTAACACCTTGCTTTCTCGGTTAATGTATCAGGATAGTGTTGTTATGCTATACATACTTACAACTTTCATTTTTAGAAATCTTATCCTTCATCAATATTCGAACTAGTTTTAGTATACCTCATCGAGAGATTATGTCAGTACCGCTTTAATATTTAGGCTTTGTTAGAATTCTAACTTGACCTACGTGTTGATATGATATTGGCACTATTCGCTTTGGGCCCTTTACCAAATTATAGTTCGGTATAAACTTGGTAAAAATGACAAGTTGACTAATCATTGCATTTGAGTGTTCATATGAGTGTTCCTTGAGTCATAAAAGCAACTGCATAAACATTACTTTTAGAACTGACACAAACATACACCTAGGTTTCACATAAACTTCAAAAGCATTTAGACAAAACCTCACATAACCTTTGGCTAAGTGATGCCTAGAATCACGAAAATGGTGTCCAAACCAAATGACCATGACTTAGGAGAGAATCCTTTTGAATCATTCCCATTTAGCAGAAACAAATTAGTGCCTCTCTTTTCACAAGTTAAATACGTAGAGCCATTGATTGATCATAGTGGAGAGGAGTCTGACTCTTCTAAAGAACAACACCAATTAGACTTAGGCCACTTTGACAAACTCCTTTTTATAATAGAGATCAAGTACTCACAAGAGTCTTGGAACTAGGGGCTAAGATTCCAAAAGAGCATGAAGCAAAAATTAAGGTCATTAATCATAAAGAAGAAGAGCAAAGATCCCTCTTGGACATAGATAACCCTTTTGATGTAGGGTACACTTCTACTTCTGGTCAACATCATAACACCATTGAAGGAGACCCATCCAAGCCACTTGGTGATTCATGACGACCATATTACAAAGCTTCACGTAAAGTGAAGATTGAGTGCAAATCCTCACTTTGCCTCCCAAGTTTGATGAGGAAGAGGATCCTTTAATCGAAGAAGATATCCTTTAGAAACAGATCCTGAAACTGAGCCAAAAATTAGCAAACTTAGGCTCTTCAAGTAGGAATGTATACAAAGACAAAATCAAGATGAAACCTAACGAATTCCACTTTGATCCATATAGTGATGCGACCTTTAAAGTGGTTAAGGCACAAAGACCAATGTCACCCACCAAAGAACAAATCATTGAACAAGAATTACAATCAATGAAAGATACACTTACTATGCTACAGGAGGGAAACATAGGACATAATAGGAAATATTTGTATGAAGAACTATGCCCTTACCCCTTCGATAAGGACATGTTACATAACCCTTCCCAAAACATTTTACTGTTCCTAAATTCGATAAGTATAAGTGCAAGAGTGATCCTCGTGATCACATAAAATAATTTTATATGGCTTTCCAAGAGGTCGCATACATCAATAACTTCTTAATATGAATCTTCCTTACAACCTAGGAGAACTAGGATTGGAATGGTTCTATGGAATACATACGCAAGGGCTCCATTACAACATGGCCCGTGTTAGTAGAAAAAATTGTACCGCATTATTTCTATAATATGGAAAATGATATCACAATGAACGATCTTTGTAATATAAAACAAAATCCTAACGAGATGTTTACAAGATTTCTACAACGATGGTGAGGCTTAGCAAGTCGTTTCCCTTGTGCCTTTCTAGAAAAGAATTGCTAAGCATATTTGTGCCTAACTTGAACCCAGAGATAGCCTTCCATCCACAAATGCATTGTGGCTCTAACTTCAAAGAAGTTATAGAGAAGGGCGATCAAAAATTGAAAGGTCCTCATCACAAAGGGAATACTTAAATCAGTTTTCAAAGAAAAAAATGAAGCAAAATCCTTAGATAAACCAATGTTTTTAAATAAAAAAACATTTCATCGGAGATGGCATTACAGACTCCAAAAGAGTCCAAGCCATGCAAATCGGTCTACTTTTAAAGCTTTCACAAGGACCTTGTCCCAAAGAACCTACCAAATGTGAGTTCACACCATTAACATAATCTCTATCTGCCATACTAAAACAATTACATAATGCAAACATGATGGAATGCCCAACCAAATGACGATACCATACCCAGAAAATGCTCCAAAACCTATTTGGTTCTGTCATCACCAATCCGGCACTATGATAATTCTTCACCGGGAACTCCTCGTGCTATGATTATTTACTAATGCACAGCCTTTAGTTTAGTGGATGTAATCTGGAAACAAAATAACAAACATAACACAAGAATACCATCGACTATGATAAGACGGAATGATAAGAAATCTGAAATATCAAAGTAAATTATAATATTAACATGAAATTGTTACAATCTCACCCATGAGGTACTTCAAGTGTTATTGACTTCACTTGCCTTCCACCAATACTATGGGAGAAACTTTACAACTACACCTCTTAATGGCTTCTTCAACACACCTTTAAACTGATGGCTTCCTTTACACACTTCATACAATATTTCTCACTACTTCCTTTTATGGTAAATGAGGGGGGTGGCCTCTTTATTTATAGAACTTCCAGGATTATCCATCTTATCTCTAAGATAGGATAAGAAATCCACTCTGACGAATCATATTCCATACCTTAACTCTTATCTGTACATGTAAGCTTATCTTTTAAGATAAGATAAACCTTATCATTTCACATGGGTTCCACATTTTTAGACTTTTTACAAATAAAATACAAAAAATATTTATGACCTCACTCCTTGTCCTTATTACCAATATAATATTTCTAATTCCTAATCATGTAGACCCTACTTCTCTACTTATCCCAACTTTGACATTTTAACATTACCGGACCACTTACGAAAAATATTTACTTTTTACAACATTCCTATCGTGCTTTGACTATTACCGTACTCTACGTTATTGGCGGCACCGTCTTGTGGCGCCATTATCTTCTATCAGACGCTACTACTAATTACACTTAACAACATCCTATTCCTAATACATACATTAATGAAATAGAAATTACGGAGGAAAATTTTAGTGTCGACGATTCAAGGAACATGTGTCTTTGTGACTTCCACCGCGTTAAAGGGCACAAGAAATATAGGTGTCTACGATCGCGCGTCATTACATACAAGACCTCATTGAAGAGGGAAATATCACCGTAGATACCCCCTAACTCAATTTAAGGTTCAAACAAGAAAATGGGTATATTTTAAGAGCCCATTCCTAACCATGCAAATAAGAAGAAAAGGAGGTGAGATCACGAAGAAAGCTCCAATGATTATAGGAATTATGCTTATGTTTATCCCACTAATGAAAGCCCCTTCGATTCTCTCATAGGATGTATTTGTTCATTTGATGAACAAGTCAATACTATCTAGATCTTAGAAAAGAGTTACGCAGTAGGGATGAGACGTGCTCACTTAATCATACCAGATCCCTTGCATATCCCTCAGGAACATCAATACAATTTGATAGACCAGTTAGAGAAAACACCTGCTAGGATATCCATTTTAAATCTCCTTAAAATATCTACTACCCATAAGAACATATTGTATAAGACATTGTAGAGTTCAGGAGTCTCAATCGATGTAGATCCCACGCACCTCCAAGCCATGATTGTGCACCTTGACGCTAACAATCACATCACTTTTGATCATGCTGCAATCCCATATAATGACCCAAAGCATAACTTACCCTTATACCTAGAAGTGGTTATTACCCATCACAAAATTAAGAGAGTACTTGTGGATGGTGGATCCGGTCTAAACATTTGTACTTTAAAGCTGGTTAAGTAGCTAGGCCACTCAAAAATGGATCTAGGTGCCAAAAATATTATGATCACGACCTATGATAATGAGGAGTGAGAGCCATCATGCACTATTTTGGTTCCAATGGAAGTAGGGACAACTTTTCACGATACACCATTCCATGTCCTTGACCTGGATCTACCATACAACATGCTCTTAGGACACCCATGGATCCATGTCATGCGAGCCATTCCTTCGAATTTCCATCAATGTATCAAAATGTGCCACAAAGGATAGATAATCACCATTCAAGGTGATCCAGAGCCATTTACACATTGTAGAGCCTTGTAGAGTTTTTCTTGTACAACTTATGAATTTCCTTCTACAGACATTGTTGTTCCTTTACAAATAGAGGCTATCAAGGAACATGTGGATCCAGATTCACTCACTCCTTATAATCAGGATTTTATGTCTTTAGTCAACCCTTTCACATCAAGGGAGGCAACGTCGGAAAAATATGGCCCAAGTGAGTCATTCACCCTTAAACAAGCTTTATTAATATCATATTTATCAATATCACCAATGACACGAAGCACTCAGAAACAATTCCCTAAACCATTAAATAAATTCATTTCTAGTGGTTTCTTGTCCAAGGAAAATATGTTAGGGGATCCTACTAATAGAGTGCCAGAAGGAACCATGGCTTCATGCCATCAAGAACCCCAATATGTCAAAGGCCACCGCATGATGTTTTTCATGGGTTATAAAGGGATGGGATGTGGAATCAATGTGCAAGGGTGATTGGAACCAATTCCTACCCTCGCTTCAAATAAACTAAACATGGTCTAGGAATACGACCTCAAAATGATCTACCCTTTGAAATTGATGCCACCTCTTCGTATGTGGGAGTGATTCATCTCATTCTGATAGAAATGCAAATTCCCAATATAGCCTCTATGAGAATCTCACCTCAACTAACTTATTCCCTAATTTAGTTTTCCTTACCTTATCTAAATCCAAGCCTCAAACAAATTACCAAGTAACCCTTGTATATCCTAAACTTGTAGGTTGCGATCAACAATTTCATATACCGATAAATTTCTTTGAGAATGATGAGGCATTATCAGAATTCATGGGACTCAGGGACTCTATTCTAGCCAGGGATCATAAGAAAGGATTTGCAATTCAACTAGACACTTGTGCATACTTTGGAGAAGAAGCAGAGATGTGTGGATGCTTGAATAAGAAGGTCACAAATAAGAGTAAAAATACTTCAGAGAAACCTTGTGCGAGGAACAAACACCAGTCACATAACGATAAACTCTTTGAAGCACTCGTAGACAAAAATAAAAAATAACCTATGGAAAAAATGAGCTATCCATTCAAGGATGATTATGAGCTACCTAAGAAAGTTGACCTTTTTCTTCCTCCCGATCCTACCCGGATGGAGAATGCTTCTAAGATTCTTATGGAGGATACTATTAGTGTTAACATTGGCTCAGAAGAAGAACCAAGAATGATAAATTTGGGAGATTCACTCACCTAAAGAGAAAATGGGGTTTGTAGAAATCTTAAGAGAATATGGAGATATATTTGTGTGGTCATTCGTAGATATGCCTAGATTAGATCCAGAATTATTTGTAAAAATATTTTTGTACACCCGGATGCTAAGCCCATCAAGTAGAAGTTGAGAAAGATGTAAGCTACAATTTCTCTCCTTATCAAATAAAAGCTGGAGAAACTATTAGCTACTGATTTCATTAAGCCCATCAACTATTTAGAGTGGATATCTAATATAGTCCATGTTTAGAAGAAACCTATGTTTAGAAGAAACCCATTGGCATAAGAATCTACACTGATTTTTGTGATATCAATAAAGCATGTCCTAAGGATGATTTCCCCTTACCTAACATTGATATGATTGTGGATTCCACTGTTGGTTATGAAATGTTGTCCTTAATGGATGGATTTTCAGGTTATAACCAGATTTGGATTACAGAAGAAGACCAACATAAGATGGCCTTCATCACTCCTTGGGGAACGTTCTGTTACAAGGTCATGCCTTTGACTCAAGAATGTCGGGGCCACCTATTAGCATGCAATGAATGTCATCTTCCATGACATGATGAATGAAATCATGGAAGATTATGTTGATGACATCCTAGCAAAATCCAAAAGCAAAGGAGAGCACCTGAAGTGTTGAGACGTATTTTTCAATGTCTCTGAGATTATAAGGTTCACTTGAATCCTAAGAAGTGTGTCTTTGGTGTCTTATCAGGAAAAATCCTAGGTTTCATTGTTTCAAAAAGAGGGATAGAAGTGGATCCTTTAAAGGTTACGAGATATCACAAAATTCCACCACCTACACTCTCAAATCACTGAGGAGTCTACAAGGAAAATTCAGAAATCCTCTGTTTTATTTCACACTTACGGATAAGTGCCACCCATTTACGCATCTACTAAAGAAGGATATTTCATTCAACTGGGGACCAGATTGTCAAAAGGCATTTACATTACTAAAATAATACCTTACTAATCCACCTCTACCCATGCCACCTCCCTAGAAAACCTCTCTTCTTATACATCTCTACTACCCAGTTTTCTATTGGTGTACTTCTTGCCCAATATGATCAGGACCATAGAGAAAGGTAAATGTACTACCTCGGTCACACTCTAATTACCTATGAATTGAATTAATCATAGATTGAAAATTCCTTCCTAGCAGCTTGTCTTCGCCTTTCAAAACATTTTCCATTATCTCCTCAACAATAAGACCAAACTAATATCCAAATTAGACCCTCTTAAGTACCTTTTTATAAACCCTCCCTTATTAGACGAATGGCTAATTGGATATTGAGTTTGTGAATCGAAGTCCTTGAAGGGACAAGTATTGGTGACCGGTTAAAACTCCTCTACCAAGAATGGCGCCTTTTTGTCTGGACCTTCCAGATGCATCCATGATGTATATGGAAGAATCTATACAATGGTAAGTCCATTTTGATGGATCATTCACTTTCCATGGATTAGGGGTAGGAGTAGTGCTCATCACTCCCACAAGTGAGGTTATCCCAAGAGAATTCCATTTAAGATTCCCCTACACTAATAACATTGCAGAGTATGAGGCAGTCATTGCTCACCTCAAACTAGTTATTACTTGGAATATCCAACAACTGCAAATCATTGGAGACTCCCAAATTATCATTAAACAAGTTAATGATGAGTATAAGGTTAAGGATGAGAAACTTATTCCATACAAGAAGTTGGTTGAAACCTTGAAAGAATATTTTACATAGATTATCTTTGAGCAAAACCAAGGTCGCATAATAGATCAAGTAGATGCTATGGCTACAATTAGATCTCTCTTACGCATTCCACCTCAGGAGAGAAAAATTCCTTTCTTTGTAGAAAATTTACAAATACCCACATATGACATGCCAGAATCTTGTTTGACATGTGAAATTTTTGGTCCCTTCTCCTGCTTGGTATGACCCTATCTTACGATACCTGCAAGATGGCACATTTCACCTAGACATTACCCATTCTGATAATAAAGCCCTTATCCATTGTATATCCCATTATACCCTCCTAGGAGGAACCCTTTATCATCGTGGATATGATGGGAATCTTCTTCGTTGTTTGGATGTTACTGATTCAATCCACACTATTAAGGAAGTACATGGTGGTATTTATGGAGTGCACACTAGTGGTATGGTCTTGGAAAATAAGCTCTTAAGGGTAGGTTAGTATTGTCCCACCATAAAAGTAGACTGTTGTAATTTCGTCAAGAAATGTGAGCTATGCCAAAGAATGGGAGCTTGATACATACATGAGTGCGATCTTTGTAGCCTATCGCAACACCATGGACATTTTCTAAATGGGGTCCTGGATCTCATAGGAAGCTCCATCCTTCTTCTTCAGATGGCCACACCCACATTATCACTACCACCAGTATTTTACCAAATGAGTAGAGGTTGTGCCTCTTACTTATGTCACTGGTGCAAATTTCTAAATTCATCATGAACCATATCATCTGTCATTATGGTATCCCTTCTGCCATTATCACTGATAATGGTAAATCCTTAAAAATGGTTAAGACATTGTTTCAATGTTTCCATATTCAACTCAAGTGGTCTACCCCCTATTACCCCCAAGGTAATGGACAAGCTGAAGCTACCAATAAAACCATTGTATGAATCATGGAGAAAATGGTAAGTAAGACTGGTCATAATTAACACTTACAAATACATCCCACCCTCTGGGCCTATTGAAATCCCATCCGCACTCCTACTGGTGTGACCCCATATTCCCTAGTTTATGGAATTGAAGCCATCATACCCTTGGAAGTGGAGCTTCCCTTCTCGAGAATATCTCTCTGGGATTATCTTGATAAAGACAAAGACTATAGAGTAGCTCGGCTAGTATAGCTAGAGATGTTGGATGAGAAGCAAATAGGAGCACTTAATCACCTCAAGGTCTACTAGAATAGGGTATCAAGAGGGTATAATAAGAGGATCATTCATCATGAGTTTGATGTAGGTGATCTAGTGTTGAAATAAAATCAAAAGAATACCATCAAAGACAGAGAAAAGAAGGGTAAGTTTGAGGCCAACTAGCTAGGGCCTTATGTGGTGGTTGCCAAGTATGGATCAAGAGCTTATAAACTAGCATATTAAGATGGTGCATAGATTCCAAAACTAATGAACACCATGCATCTCAAATGGTTCTATGCTTAAGCATGGAAAGAATATCAAATAAGAGATAAACAATGGAAAAACAAAGAAAAAACAAGCAAAACATGAGAAAATTGAGAAAATCAAAAAAAAAACATGTGAAAACCATGTAATTGTGGCACAGTGGGCGGGTATTTGGGTAAAATCTGGTTTCCGGTTCTCAAGGATGGGTAACCCTCACCACTTTTTAGGGATAACTTCCTTTGCTAGGTCTAGGAACGTTAACAAATCCATCTCTGCCAAGCCATGATTTGGCTTATTTTCTATGGTATCTCGTGCATAAAGGATATTCCTTTGTATATTCCCATATAAACGTTGGGGGCACATTCTCATTCTATAGCCTTGTAAGTGTGCACGTGGCATTTTTATTTTGTATATTCCTACATCACGTTGGGGGAATCCACACTTCTTTGTCCTTGTACATATCTTTCTGAATGTGACCTTAGAAAATACAAAAACATTTAGAAAAAGGTACACCAAAACCTAAACATTCAAAACATATTTGTTCTAGGGACAGGACTATACCCACATGACAAACATTGTCTCAGAGAAAACCTCAAAAACAAAGTGAATGGTAGCCTTGAAAAAATATCTTTCTAGATAACCCAAAAACATTAGAAAATATATCAATTTTGTCCCACAAAAACAAGGTAATAATTTAATTGCTTTTAGTTGTTGGTTTGTATAGTTTTGATTGAGAATAATTTTTCTTGTTGTGTGGTGATTCATTTTCTTATCATAGATTGGATCTTGTTTGATTTAATTGTATATGGCATTAGGTTCATTCATTTCTTGTGTGCACCTTTTTGGATTAATTTTTGAATGTCAATTTAGTCTGTTATTAAGGTTTGCTTGGGTTCATTTTTGGTTGCATATTGTCTTGTTTATTTTGTTTTGTTTATATTTGTTTAGTTTTGTTAACTTTCTTTGTGTTTTCTGCACATCCATTTGTTATCACATCTATCATCTACTATTTCATCACATATAAACATCATCTAATACATCATATGTACAAAAATGCTAAGTTTTATTTCATGAATGTATACTAGGTTAATCATCACATATCGTATCATGAATGGGGGCAAGAGGGGTAGCGCATAATCACAAATCTATCCCCCCACACCAATATCATCTAGTATCATCCCAAGTGCTAGAATAGAAATCAGAAACATCCCATAAAATCCAAAACATATGATACTATCTGTGGATATATCATCAATGCAAAAAACATGAAACATAAACATCTCTAAGGATAAAGTATGTCACATACATAAAATAAAGAGCATACATCATGATACAATCATCTACAGAACATAAACCATCATCATAAGGGCATAATCAAAGCATGACATAACAAAATTATCATCGAATGTCCGAATAATACATGTATAAATGTCTGGCTCAAAATCAGGTATACATCATCGATACAATATGCCATCTAAAAATAACATGCATCAAAACTCATCCTTCATCAAGAGGCATCAAAATAATGGTACATCTACCTATACATCTCTCAAAATCAGCCTTCATAAGAGGAATGTATACATACAATACATCTGTACAAGATAAAAATGGAGAGATAAACCACAATTCACACCTTCTCTAGTGCTCATAGGTCCATGTCCTAGGGGAAGAAAGAGTGGTGGCTTGTATGGGCTCGCACCGGGGTACCACCCTCTTGTCTAGTTTATCATTTGTGCATATAGATGCTCTACATATGACTATTGGACTGATCTAACTAAGTGAATTGACCACCATGATATGGAACCTATCATACTCACACCTAGCTACTCAAAAGGGGCCACCCACTGCTCTACTGGGACTTCTCTAAAATAAGTAGTCCTATAATACAAGGCCTCGCCGCTAGCCCTCGTGACATCCTGAATCATATCAACATCACCAAAAATAGTGGCTAACTAAACATATGTGTTTCCCTCTCCCACCACCAACCTCTATCAAGCATTGGCATGTCACATGGTGGTAGCCTCTTGGTCTCTGTTCACAATAATGGTCTACACCTAGGCTCGGGCCCGATCCTCCGAATAATAAAATCATGTGCTGTTCCTAGGCATGGTCCCTCTTTGTGACAACCATTTGCACCTGAGTATATGACTAATGTAAAAGACTTAGTATATGAGCCCCTTGCCCTACCAACCGACTAATCAGTGCTGCGCAAGGCTACACCATCTCCGCCTTGAGTGGCTCGTGCTCTGCAGTGTGATCTCTCTCACCAAAACCTATACACGAGCACCGGCTGATCACGCTCAACGATAAGGGCTTGTACTTGTGCCCTGGCCTCATCTCTCTCACTAGCCACCTATAACTTTACGTCTATCACCACTGTAATTGCTGCTAAAGAGCAAGAAACAACCCATGAAGTGGCGGACCTCGCTCTGGAAATACCTCTTTTGTAAGGGGGCATATATCCCTACTTTTGCAATGGCTATGGGAGGTAACTCTATGTTTAACACCCTAGGTCCCTATCTCTACTAGAGTCGGGGGCCCTGTCTCTGAGGATTTTGTAATAGAGGACCCCTGTCCCCCCTCCCCCAATGTGAAGTTGGATGTAAAATGGATTGTAATCATCATAATCATCATCACCACCACCAACTCCACCATCGTCACTTCTAGAGGCCCCACATGGGGGTTCCCTCATTCCTTCCTTGTAGGCCATTCAGGAATGGTCAAGTGAAGTGCGATCACTCCATGGTACTATTGGTGAGAAATTTCTTCAAGTGGACAAACTTGTGGATTTCTTTCCAATGCTCTAGGAATCTAAGTCCCTCTACTTAACCAGTGCAGCTATCGTATGTACATGCGCAAGAAAATGTGGATTTCTGTGGTGGCCTTTCGACCGGGGATCCAACAGGGGCACTCCACTAACCCTACGGAAAAGCTAGCAATCTCTTTCTAGGGAAGACTTTGTCTGAAGAGTGGGAAAGGGGAGTGAGAAAAGAGGTAGGAGAACTAATGTTGCAGGTAGAAAATCATATTCCTACACACACACTAGTTATAAACTTCAACACATGCATTTATGGGAAGAAACAACTCATGAATAGAAACAAGACCAAATAGAATTCACTGATCACCAAGTATCAAGAAACCCCTTAGTCAAAGAAATCTAGAAACTCCTTCTTGTATTGATTGCTCAAATCAAAGTTGTACATAATGTGAGAATGGAAGAAATTTGAGAGTGGAGGAAAGTAGAAGAAAATTGGCTATCTCCTTTGCTTTCTCTAGGTACAATGCACTCTTGAGTTTACAAGATCAATCACCAACCCTTTGAAATGGGAATGGATTTACAATTTATAGAGTAGACTTGACTCCTCGTCTTCCTCATGACCTTTCGAATACCTTAATATGACTTAAGACTGTTCATATTCCACTTTAAATATTTAAGTCCCTTTTATAATAGCAAGGCAACTTAATTTACATTATATTTCTAAAGTCACTTAAGTCATATTAAAAAGTGCAACCCTCAACGTAAAAATATAACATTAAAGAGAGAGAGTGTTGTATGAGGAGTGAAGAGAGAGAGAAAGAAGAAAAATAAGAAGAAGAATTATGCCGAGAACAATGAGTTATTGAAGTGGACTTGGCTCGATTCTCTGACTGTTCTCCACTTCACGATCCTGAGAAGGCTTATAACCCGCCTAATTTGGCTTCATATCTCCCTTAGGTAAAATCAACTTACTATTTTTAGTAAGTGTGAGAAATCAAGTCCTCGATCTTCAACCTGGATGTCATGCGCTCGCCTTTCCTCTTTTCCCTGTGTTCCTCATTCTTTCTAGATTAACTTTATATTTTTAGTAGGTGCTCGAGGGCCCACATACTATTTTTAGTAAGTACAAAAATGTCCATTCTCGTGAATTCTTAGGCGTAGTGCACCTCCAATGTCTTCGTCTCCTTCACCAGTTCTTTTGTTGATGACTTTTCCAAAATAGCACTTCTTATGTAAGTAGACTGCTATTTTTAGAAAGTTGGTTTCTAAGTCGGATTGACATGGAACAATTTTTTTGATATGGTTTTTTTCCAATATCACCCCTCTAAAATTTCATCCCGCCCGCTTAATAGTGCAGATATTTTAAAGTCTTAAATTTCAGACCTAGCAATGCTTCTGGATGCGGTAAGCATTAATGGACCTCAAAATTGTAGGTATCATTTTCTCCTCCATTTTTAAAGAAAATTATATATTTGATATGGTTTTTTTATGCTTCACGTGTAATTCTACTTCGTTTCACCCAATGGTTTGACGGGAAATTGGATTTTTTCTTCGTTGAGCTAGAAGTGGGATTTCTTCATTGTGGATGCTTTATTGCACGAGAGGAGGGTTTTAAGTTGTCTTATTGATGGCCTTATGTAGAGGAATATACTGAAAAAAATTATCTTGTTTTTTCACGCATCCGTTTGGGAGATTTCTTCAACTTCTCATTTTAGGGTTATGGAGTTTTCTCCTTTTTTCCTTCTCGTGTTCTTCATTTCTCCTTCTTAGCTTCATGATAATTCCTTCTAATACTTGCATATCACTATGGGAAAGGTGATTCAGTTTTTGGGGAGTTTATGTGGCCATGGTGGAGGTGGTTCGAGAGAAATAATGGAGTGGTGAACATGTGTTCTTTACTGCTTTTCTTCTGGTAATGGAGAAGCAACTAGAAGCGATAACAGATTAGAATTTTTATTAAAATTTGAGTTGGAGTCGAGATAATTTTTCAATGTTTGATTTCCTTGACATCGGGGACATTAAATTCCATGGTGGTCAATAGGATGACATGTGGCAGCGATCCGATGGCGAGAAATGAAGGTGAGAACAGCTTTCTTTAAAGCACTATGAGCTAAAAGAATATCACATGGATTTCCAAAAGGATCCCCATAGAAGGCTGCACACATTTTTCCATGTCTAATGTCTCTCACCTTAGGGACATAAGGGACATAAATTTCCACAGGTGGTCTTGGAGTGACACCTAGCACCGATCCGATGACAGGAATGGATGCGCCAAAAATACACCTCGAGCTGAAATTTGGTCACGTGGGTGTTCAAATGACACTCCATAGGATTTGGGTGCATTTTTCCATGTCTTATTTCCCCACCTCAAGTACATATGGTACATCAATTTCCACAAAGGTGGTCCTGAGTGACACAAGGCACCGATCGACGATAGGAAATGGATGCTCAAAAATACACTGGAGCTGAAAGTCGGTCACGTGGGTGTCCAAATGACTCTCCATAGGGGATGGGAGAATTATTCCATGTCTAATGTCCCCCACCTCAGGTAAATAAGGGACATCGGTTTCCCACGGTGGTCAGTGTGAAGTGACACGTTGCACCAAATCCGACGGCAGGGAATGAATGCTCCAAAAATGTTGTTGGGGCTGAAATGTCAAATCAAGGTCATATGAGGGTCCAAGAGGTCACATGGGGGTTGGAAGAATTTTTCAATGGCTGGTGTACCTGACCTCAAGGACATCGGGGACATGAAATCCCACTAGGCTCCTGTTTCTGACACGTGTCCTCAAGAAAAATGACTAAGTCCTGAACTACCTTTGAGAGAGCAACTTAGAAAGAAGATAACTTGAGCTCCTGGTTGAATTTATTCATGAAATTTTATATGATCCTAACTATAAATTTTAGTTAGAATCCAATGGTTATGGTATCATGTTTTTATTCATTCATCTAATTCCCGAAAAAGTGGATTTGTGATTTGAGACTCCACTTGTACCTGATAAAAACTATCTGCCAATCCTATGCGCCAAGGTGTTGTGAAAAATATTATTTCACCATCATGTAGGTATTTGAATCCTAGTTTTGGAGGTATTTTTTTTCTTCTAACTCCATTCGAAGCTCCTGCAAATCTTCTTCTCAAGCCCAATAACTTTATTTAGGCCTGTACTTCCTAGGCTTATGAACACTAATTTTTCTCCAACTGCTCCAAGTTTCTCAAAAATCCCAAAAACTTCCAAAATAATTTCCATGATGTTTTAAGGTCTTCTATTCACCTCCATGTTTAATTTTACCCTTTCATTCCACCCCAAGGGGTTGATCCAGTCTTGGGAAGGTCAGCGATAACCCTTCCCAATACTGCCAGAAGATAGTATCTTTTTTCATATCCATAAAATCACCTAGGGAGAATGAATAGAATTCTCTAAATCACCTAGGGGGATAAGATAATATTATTTAGGAGGTAATTTTGACTGACTAGAGATACCTAGGATGTCTTGGAATGATGGGACTTGAAAAATTTAACACTGGGGTATTGTTGTCATCCTATGAAATTGTCAATTTCCTATTGTACATTTGCACGAAAACAAGCGGCTCTAGATTGTTGACATGATATGGACCGATTACAAGAAGACATGACATGGGAATCCAAAATCTCAATCTTAGACCATATAATTTGTTGACCAGTGCCTTATCCATTGGGCCTTGCAGAGTCATGTACTAGCTCTACAAAGATAGATTGGAAGAAGGAAACACACACAAAAAAAATGATGGAAAGGAAACACATGAAACATGTACAAAAAAGGGGAAAACACACCTAGCAATAACCTATGGTACAAGGTGGGGGAAACCCACTTTCACATAAGAACTTTTCTTTCCTCAAGAGTTACCCTTGAGTAGGCAATCTTGAGTGATGATGTTCTGCAAAGCCGTTGTCAAGTTCTGAAAGTATCCCCCTCCTCGCTTATTTTCATGTTTATTCTTGTTAACCAAAGTATTAGAGAAGTCATCAATCTTATCCAACTGCTCTATTTCAACATCAAAAATTGATGCACCAAAATAGGAATCACAAATTGACTCATACTTTTCTTGTATCTCCATGGCCCAGGTCAAGAGTTCAAGACTGAGTTGAGGATCCTTAGTTTCTTCTGCGGCCTTCAATATTTATTGTACGGATAGTTATTCTAAAATTTCCATAGCCTCTTTTTTTATCTTTATTGGAGGAATCTTCTTGTTGTGCCTCTAGGAGATGGTTAAAAATCTTATCCATACAGGCCCATGATTCATTTGAAACATTCTCGTTCACCTCTTTCATGATTTCCATTTCCAAAGATTCACTTTCTTACACACATGGACATACTTGATTCATGACACCTACTAACAAGGATATGATGTCAAAGCTTCAAGGGAATAGCGCTCCTTCAATCTTGAAATCCATATCATATTCTCCTTGGTAAGAAGTAGAGAACTGTGTTGGGGTAGTAGTATGAGAATAATTTTCAGGTACATCTTGATCATCCATTATTAAATCCTCTTGCTCAGTGAAAGAAAAAAAAGGCTATGTTTTCACAATGATGATGATTTTTCTCCTCAAGTGAATATAGGTTGTGTTTAAATTTCTCATTCTCCTCGTTTTGAAAATAGAGTGGGCTTCTTCCATTTGATCATCCATGATTGCATTGGGGAGAGAGTTTGATTCTTTGACTTCCTTCATTTCTTCATGCAACATTTCTATGTCACTTGAGGAATCAAAATAGGAAGGAGGATTATCTATGACCATCTTGAATTCATCATTTTTGGGCCATGATGTCAGCTGAGTTTCTTGCACTTCTTCACATCTCTCCATTTCATCATCAATTGAAAGATAAAAACTTAAAAGAGATCATCCATGCTTACTTTGAATTGACCATCTTCTTCATCATTGGTGGAGTCTTCAGAGAGCATTGGATCATCCATGATGCAGCAAGGATCTTCCTTTACTTGAATATATTATTCCCCCCATGGGCTGTGACTTGAGCCAAATGGAATTGTTGAATGGTGATTTTATCTTTGTCTCTTCTACTTCTTTCTCCATGACATTTCTTTGGCTTTCATTGGGAGGTTCCATGATAAGATCTTCTTCAGAAGCATCCGAGAATCTTTTGGAATGAAAACCTCATAGTATGGGTAGAAATCCGAGTCTTCTTCCATAGGATGCATCTCATCTTCTTCCTCCATTTGATGCGAGTTTCAAAATTTTCATATCTCTCGAGAGCTAAAGCATACCTCAAAATTTGATGAAATATTTCGGGGTAAGAATTTCCTTTTATTATGCTCTCAAGTATTTCCACATATTCTCTTTTCAACATGTTCATTTCTTCATCACCATATGCAATGAATTCATCTAGAGAATGGTGGAAGAAGGGAAACGTTCTCAATTGTTATGTTTGTGGAGCCTATTTTCATGTTAGAGTATGGTACACCTTCCATGTGTTACACTCGGGTAATTTTCATGGGTGGTTCATTAACCCATGGGTAATGGGTAACCGTTATGGGCTGTTTTTTGGGCCCATGGTTTTTTCGGTCTTTTGCCCATTGTTTTGATACCCACGGTTATTTTTTGCCCTTGGTTTTGATACCCACGGTTTTGTATCAAACTCACTAAGCGCTTTCTATTTATATGGTCTTATGCATATGATAGATGTACAAGCAAATTTATTGCGATGTGTTTTGAATTCGCTATGAATTCTCAGAGTTTGTTGAGCATAGCTCCAAACGGATCTGGGTATTGTATTGAGAGAGCAGTGGCTTGTAATAAAATCTGAGCAAGTGATTCTTGGTGGACGTAGCCCAAATTGGGTGAACCATGTTAAATACTGTCTCTTTGTGTTGTGTTATTTTATTCTGCAATTTTATTTGAGATCTGTAATAATTTCTGCATATTAGTTTCTACATTGCGATTCTGATGAGGGATTATTCCGCATATTTTATCTCTTATTTCCTAACAATTGGTATCAGAGCCTGGTTTGGTTTGCTGAAGTGTTGAATCACAGGGAAAGTTTTTAGCTTGAGTGGGAGCTATGGCAGATGAAGGAAGATCTAGGGTTGATAAATTCAACGGCATAATTTCAGTCTTTGGAAGATGCAGATGGAAGATTACCTTTATCAAAAGGATCTTTATACTCCGTTGTCTGAGAAGGTGAACAAACCCTCGAGTATGACAGATGCGGAATGGGATTTGTTGGATCGGAAGGCACTTGGAATGATCCGGCTGAGTCTTGCATCTTCGGTATTATTTAATGTTTCAAAGGAAAAGACTACAAAAGATCTAATGGATGCATTAGGGAAGTTGTATGAAAAACCCTCTGCCTCTAATAAGATATTTTTGATGAAAAAATTGTTTAATATGAAGATGTCTGAGAATAGTTCAGTAGCAGATCATTTAAATGATTTCAATATGGTAGTGAATATGCTAGCTTTGGTTACAATAGAATTTGATGAAGAAGTTAGGGCTTTATTAATTCTGTGCTCTTTACCTGAGAGTTGGAACAGCTTGGTAATGGCGGTAAGTAACTCGGTTCCAGCTAACTCGAAGTTGAAGTTTGAGGATGTTGTAGGGGTGATTCTAAGCGAGGAAATGCGAAGAAGAAGCTCTGGGAATCTTCTACTTCAGGGAATGCTTTGACAGTGGAAACTAGAGGGAGACAGAAGAATAGAGGAAACCGTGGAAAATCAAAAGATCGGGCAAGGTCAAAATCCAAGAACAAGATTGTATGTTGGAATTGTGGAAAGCCTGGGCATGCAAAGAAGGATTGTTGGGAGCTTCGGGATAAGAAGAAACAACAGGAAGAAAACAAGGAGGCAAATGTGGCATCGGGTAATGTATGTCAGGATGCTTTGATTCTTTCTTTGCATAATATTACTGAATCTTGGGTTTTAGATTCAGGGGCTTCTTTTCATGCTACTCCACATAGGAATTATTTTGTTGATTATGTTCAAGGGGATTTTGGGCATGTTTTTCTTGGTGATGATGAGCCTTGCAGCATAGTTGGAAAAGGTTCTGTTCAGGTTAAGATGTAGAATGGGAATACATGGCTATTGAAGGATGTCAGACATGTGCCTACATTAAGGAGAAATTTGATATCGGCAGGGCAGTTGGGAAGTGATGGTTGTACTGTGATATTTACAAAGAGACTCTTGGAAGGTTACCAAGGGTGCTCTTGTGGTGGCAAGAGGTAAGAAGGTTGGAACCTTGTATTTAACCACTGATAATACTAATGATTGTAATCTTGTGGCTTCAGATGTAGATACAACATTATGGCACTATAGGCTCGGTCATATGAGCCATAAGGGCATGAACATCATAAAGAAGAATTTGCTCGGATATACAGAAACAGGTTTGGATTTCTGTGAAAACTGCATATATGGGAAACAAAAGCGAGTAAGGTTTCTCAAGGTTGGACCTACGAAGAAAGAGAGTAAGTTAGAGCTGGTACATTCTGATGTGTGGGGGCCGGCTCAGGTATCATCTCTTGGGGGTTCAAGTTATTATGTTACTTTTATTGATGATGCAACAAGGAAAGTTTGGGTTTATTGTATTAGACACAAATCTGATGTATTTGACACTTTTGTTAAATGGAAAGCCTTGGTAGAGAATGAAACAGGTCTTAAGCTAAAATGTCTCAGTCGATAATGGAGGGGAGTATTGCAGCAGCAATGAATTTAATGATTACTTGTTCTAAGAATGGAATCCGCAGGCAAAAGACGGTTCCAGGAACTCCGCAGCAGAATGGGGTATCAGAAAGGATGAATAGAACTATAATGGAACGTGCTAGGAGCATGAGATTACATGCAGGACTGCCTCTTTCTTTTTGGGTAGAAGCGGTGAGCACAGCTGTGTACTTGATAAACAGAGGACCCTCAAGTGCCTTGGATGGAGGCATACCTGAGGAGGCATGGTACGGTAAGAAAGTTGATTATTCATTTCTTAGAGTCTTTGGATGTGAAGTGTTTGTTCATATAGACAAGGATGATAGGACCAAGCTAGAGGCTAAATCAGAAAAATGTACTTTCATTGGTTATGGTGGTGATGACTTTGGGTTTAAATGTTGGAGTATTAAGGACAAGAAAATCATTCGGTCTAGGGATGTGGTCTTTAATGAGAAAGTCATGTATAAGCAACAGTTGCAGGAAAACAAGGAAGAATCCAAGAAAGAATATGCAGTGGTAGAGGATCTTCCTGGATGGGAAAGTGACCCATGAATCGCCAGAACCTATTCAACAGAACCCCAAACTCCTACAAAGTGAGGAGGTCTTCTAGGGTAAGAAAAGAACCTGAACGGTTTTCTCCTTCTCTTTATTATTTATTACTCACTGATAGTGGAGAGCCATAGAGCTTTGATGAAGCAATGCAGGTAGATGCCAGTAAGAAGTGGGAGCAAGCCATGGATGAGGAGCATAAGTCTCTTATGGAGAACCAGACTTGGGATTTGGTGAAGCTACCTAAGGCAAAAGAGCATTGCATAACAAGTGGGTGTACAGAGTTAAAGATGAAGAAGGAGGAAAGAAAAGATATAAGGCCCAGTTGGTGGTCAAGGGGTTTGCACAAAAACAAGGTATAGATTTTGATGAGATTTTTTCTCCTGTAGTAAAAATGACTTCTATTAGAACTGCTTTGGAATAGTGGCAGCAGAAGACTTGCACTTAGAACAGCTTAGATGTAAAACCGCATTTCTCCATGGTGATTTGGAGGAGGAGCTATATATGCAGCAAGAACCAGAGGGCTATGAGGTCAAAGGTAAAGAGGATATGGTGTGTAAACTGAAGAAGAGCTTGTATGGCTTGAAACAAGCTCCACGTCAATGGTATAAGAAGTTTGATAGCTTCATGATGGAGCAAGGTTATATTAGATGTCATTCTGACTATTGCGTGTATACAAAGAAATTTGAGGATGGAAGTTATATTATCCTATGTTTGTATGTTGATGACATGTTGGTTGCAGGTAAAAACATGCAGGAAATAAAAGTACTCAAGAAACAACTAAGTGAATCCTTTGATATGAAGGATTTGGGGGCAGCCAGACAAATCCTTGGTATGAGGATAACTCGGGATAGGAAGGAACAGTTGACTTTATCTCAAGAAGAGTACATTAAGAAGGTATCGACAGTTTAACATGCAGGATGCTAAACCGGTTGGGACTCCTTTGGCAGGCCATTTCAAGTTATCAAAGGAGCAGTGTCCCAAGACAGAGTAGGAAAGAAACCAGATGTCAAAGGTACCTTACTCATCAGCAGTTGGTAGTTTGATGTATGCTATGGTGTGCACTAGGCCTGATATTGCCCATGCAGTGGGAGCTATGAGTAGATTTATGAGTGATCCAGGTAAAGAGCATTGGCAAGTAGTAAAGTGGATCCTTCGGTATTTGAGAGGAACCATGGGGATAGTTTTGTGCTACAGTGGATCAGACACCACTTTACGTGGTTATGTAGATTCAGACATGGCTGGAGATGTAGACAGCAGGAGGAGCACAACAGGTTATATTTACACTGTAGGTGGGACAGCAGTGAGCTGGATTTCACGACTACAGAAGCTGGTGGCTTTGTCAACCACGGAGGCTGAGTATGTTGCTGCCACAGAGGCAAGCAAAGAGATGATTTGGCTACAACAATTGCTTGAGGAGTTGGGGCATAAGCAGGAGGAATGTAAGCTATATAGTGATAGTCAGAGTGCTATACACCTAGCTAAGAACTCTACTTTCCACTCCAGGACGAAGCATATACAGTTGAGATATCACTTCATCAGGACAACTTTGGAGGAAGATAAGTTGAAGTTGGAGAAGATTCATACCAGTCAAAATCCTCAGGACATGATGACCAAGGTGGTCACAAGGGATAAACTAAAGCTATGTTCAGCTTTGGTTGGCCTTCGCGGATGATAGTGAAGGGTTGAGAAGCTTGCTCAGTGGAAACTTGTCTCCAAGTGGGAGATTGTTATGTTTGTGGAGCCTATTTTCATGTTAGAGTATGGTACACCTTCCATGTTTTTGGGCCCATGGTTTTTTCGGTCTTTTTCCCATTGTTTTGATACCCACTGCTTAGTTTTTGCCCTTGGTTTTGATACCCACGGTTTTGTATCAAACTGCATGCCAGCTTTTATATTTATATGGTCTTATGCATATGATAGATGTACAAGCAAATGTATTGCAGATGTGTTTTGAATTCGGCTGTGAATTCTGTAGAGTTTGTTGAGCATAGCTCCAAATGGATCTGGGTATTGTATTGAGAGAGCAGTGGCTTGTAATAAAATCTGAGCAAGTGATTCTTGGTGGACGTAGCCCAAATTGGGTGAACCACGTTAAATACTGTCTCTTTGTGTTGTGTTATTTTATTCTGCAATTTTATTTGAGATCTGTAATAATTTCTGCATATTAGTTTCTACTGTTGCGATTCTGTGAGGGATTATTCCACATATTTTATCTCTTATTTCCTAACATCAATTTTATAGTGAGTTGTGTGAGATTGCAAGAATATTCTTTAGTGGATCTTGTGTCATCCTGTCTTTCGTCATATTCTTCAATGCTGATTTTATATTCATCGAAAGGCTCAAGGATAATATTTTCATTAATGGCATTCAAGAATATTTCGGTGTGAAAACCCTATGGTACGAATGACCTTCAAGGTCTTCCTCTATAGGATGATTCTCCTCTTCTTCTTTCTTGCTATGGTCTACTTCAAGTTGCTCATTCATCTCTTGAAATAATTTGGCATATTATTGAGCTTCACACCTTATCTTATGTCTCATTTGAGTCCATTCTTCTTCATCGATGATACGTTATTTCTTCTTTCATTTGTAAACATTAGTCTAGAACCATGGTTGATCAATGATCTTCTTTTCTCGGGAAAACATATTCTTCTTCTTCTTCTTCTTCACTATCACTCATTGATACTTCACTCCAATCTAGGAATTTCTTCATGATGTGGGAAATGAACTTGACAGGGTTCATTCCGATGGATTCACCTTCTGCTGGTACCCATATTTAACCTCCCTCAAATACTGAGCAACATCATGGATTAGACAGGAACCTCAGAGGTAGATAGACACTCATGTATGTCGTTTTGCAGCTAGGGAAGCAATCTATCTGACTTTTTGGCACTCAAGCTTTGAAGGGAGTGGGTAGCACCTTAAAAGGATGTGATCTGATCCTAAATATTTTAGGTTGTGCCTTTCAACCAAGGTAAGAGAACCTATTTTGTAACCTCTATTATATGAAAGGAGATATAGGTACCTTTCTTTTGCATAAATTTTATAGAGAAGACCTTGGGGAAAATATGATCAACACACCAAATCTGAATCTCACGAGTTGTCACTTCCAGATCATGGAGATACTTTCACAACAAGGCAAAGGTTACTAAAGACATTTCAGACCCTAATTGCTTCTGCATGTTTTGGTAAAAGAGATTATGCATCTCTGTACACACATGAAAAATAAGGGTAGTATGGGTAGGATTGGTTGTTGTTAAATTAATTTTTGTGGGAGGTGGGGAAAGGTGAAACTCGATTCACCAGATCCTTGAGGAACCTTAAAAATGGAAATTCAAACCAACAGAATGCCGCATAATAGCTAAAATGTTTCTTGAACTAAAATATGTGCTTCAATGGAGGCCCAGATTAGCACTCTTCCACACAATCTCTGAGATTCTATCATGAAGTCTTGGGTTAGGAAACCCAATAAAGCATCAATATCTAAGCCAAATCATGCTTAAGGTACACCTAAAGGATTACACACAATCTCTATCAATGAGATGAAAGAAAAGTGATTTTAAATTGTTTATTCCAATCTGAAATGAAAGCTCTTCTGAGATATGAAATTGTAGATGCCACTAAACTATCACAAGGATTGAGGCCTATGTGATTGAATCATATTTTAATACAAGATTGCAACAGAAACAAGAAAAACTACTTGCAGACATTCAAAAATAAAACAAACACATTTTGCTCAAGACAACACAAAATAACTTGAATTTGATTAAGTCTATTAGCAGGGGAAAGTTTCACAGAACAATCTCAGAGCTTGTCAATGGTCAGTACACTTACAACCACCCTTACACAATAAAACTTAATACAAAAAGAGATAACCTAGCTTCTCGAATGGATTCTCAAAAGACAGCTTAGTCAAATTTTCCTCTTGGGAATTTTCTTCGACCTCTAGCACTCTAACCTCCAACTTCCAACCTCCCAACCCTTTTGCACGAGAATTTTTGCCATTTATAGCATTTACAATAGAGCCTCTTCCTCCTAAAATACAAAGATGTTTAATGCACTAGTGCTCGCCATGATTCTTTCATGATTCAAAGAATCAGATGATCCGAAAAAGTCTCCAGTGCTTGAGGGGGTAGATTCCATCAATGCCTCCCGCATTCAACTCCTTGTTACTGTAGATCACTCTTCATTCAATTTTCCACCCACTCCTACCCCTAATCTATCAAATCTATCCCCTTGCATGCTTGGGAGAGGAAAAAATGGAAAATCCGATCGGGCACGAAAGTCAAACCATTTTAATGGCGAAAGACATCCTAAAAATCTTCCCACAAAATTTTAGATATCAACAATAACATCCTTCTATGCTTGGCATGTAGAAAAGACCAAGAAATCATGGAGACTCACACTTCTAGATGTGTTTCAAAAAAATGGGGGAAAATCAGATTTAGACTCACAACTACCGTTGATCTTTACTTTGAATTTGGACCATCCACGTGGCAGATTCAAACTTTAGAACAAACCTGGGGGCTTCCCTTGAATTTTTACAATTTTTTGAAAATAAAAATTCCATATTGCTCCACACCTCCACCCTTAGGATACAAGTCCGACATGTGTCCAAATGTGATTGGAAATCAGAACCACGACCAATTTTTTCCATTTTACTCTCTTTTTTTTCGAAAAGGAAAATTTTCCAAATTTTCCCCTTAGCAGCTCCACCCTCGTGGAAACAAGCCGACACATGTTCAAATGTGATTGAGCAGACCCGTGCTTCCTTTTTTACTTTTGAATCTTTTTTTTTCTCAAAAAGAAAATTTTCAAAATTTACACCGAGAGCCCACACCTCCGTCATTGATTGGGGCAAAAGATTGACTCTTTCCCTCATCGGGCTTGCGGGCCATTTTTAAATTTTAATCCTTAAGGGGCAAAAAATCCAAGTTGTCTTTGATGGCCCACCTCCCGCCTGTGTTGACCTTTCAAACTACCATGAGTCAACATGGCGCACCTTGAGGCGGTCCCAAAAATTTGATACCTTGAATGAGTGTGGGCTTGCCACGTGTCCCGCTTCTAGCAAATTCTAACTAAATGCTTGAAGCTTAGTGGAAGGCGCCACATGTCATGCTCTAAGGCAGTCTCCTTTTGGCCATTGAAAATTCTAAGTAAAATGCAAAGCAAGCAGAGGCCTCCATGTGTCAGCCTGGCACTTCTTTAAATTGAAACTCAAGGGCTGGTCCCTGAACATGCATGGTTCCTCCACGTGTCTTCATGGTGTAACTTCAATATGGTGCCCAAAGCGGAGACCCTAAATGAGCATGAGCTCACCACGTGTCTTGTTCTACCAAACTGCTCCAACTACATGAAAATTTGTCTAAGTCCGGGCCAAGCAGTGGAAGCCTCCATGTGTCCTCCCGGCTCTGCTCCAAGGCCAAACTAAAAAGTGGATCTTCAAATGAGCGTCGTGCCTCCACTGTGGACACACTTTGAGTTAAGGATTTCCATGAATTTTCTAAGTACCCAGCTGAGCCCCATCCAACCAAAAGGTGTCACATCTCTTGTAGATACAAGGACGTAAATTTGACCGAGAGAAATGCCCACAAACTATAAAATACAAAAAAATGACCATTTAAGCTGCGAATGAAATTTTCTTCAAGGAAAAAAGTTTGGAAATGTTACAGGGGGATCAAATGTGTTCTTTTGGGATACATCCATTCATTTTCTTCAAGTACCTAGGGCGAAACGATAAGGAGACTAATCTCAACCGTGGAGAACAAAACATGGGGAAACCCGAGCTTTTGATGAATAGAGAGAACGAGAGACCCAAAATAAAGACCCTTTCCAAAGGAACAAAGAGAAAAGGATCAAACCATGGACCCCTAAGTGATTTATGACCTAGGAACTCGTTGATGGTGAATCACAACACCCCCGAATGTCTCTGCACTCGATGGGTTGAGACTCTCGGTGCGATTGATAGCATGGAGCTTTTCCCAAGTGTGGGACCTCGCGAATCAGGAAAGCTCTCTAGATGAAGGCCGGTTCCTATTCCTCTGTTCAGATGCACACATAAAAATGCAGAGGGTTTAATCAAAAACCTAATCTAACTTGCCAAGGAGACAGGGTAAGAAGATGCATAAAAATAAACCTAAACTAACAAAGGTGATGCACCGAGGAATGAAGAACACCTGTCTTGCCAATAAACACAAACCATTAAAATGTAATGCAAGATCATGCACAGATAACCAAATTTGTAGTGAAAGATCAGGAGGATGCAAATGAACACAGAGAGGGTTGAGAATCATCCATAAACATGCATTATTTGCTCCAAAGATTGATACAATACACTACAAAATGCCAACAGTCAAATTTGCATTATCCTTTAGATGGGAGGTTTGAACTCCACAAATTCACCTACCAAAGAGAAGAAGGGAGGGGTAAAACAAGAATGTCCAACCTTTAGAAAGAAGCCCCTCCTTACAATTTATAGAAGAATGAAAGAGGGAAGAGAGAGGAATTCCAAATCTACCCCAACCACCTCCAGGTTGCATTTAATTCATCTCATTATGGTGGTAGGTGAGAACCATAGCAAACCCAAAAAATGGAAAACTATATTTTGTATTTTTGAAGAACTTGTAAGCTTTCCAAAAAGTATAACCTTACATGAATCTGAGCTCCCTGTGGAAAGTTATGGCCATTTGAATATCTGGTTCAGGGTTTGCTTCCTGTCGGGTTCGGGGTATCAACACTCAAAATGTTGCGCCTCCTAAAGGTGCGCCTTGGCGCATCCATCCTCACGTCAACATACTTTTAAGTGTGCCATAGGCACTAAAAATGTGGTGTCAGCACCTTCTAATCTATGCCAGGGAAGTGTAACTTTTTCCATGTCGGCACCTTAATCTAACTGCGCCAAGCGCAACTTTTCCATGTCGGTGCCTTGGCTAAAATAGTCTGCGCCATGGGCGCAACTTTTTCCATGTCAACGCCTTCTAATCTATGCCAGGGGCACAACTCTTTCCATGTCGGTGCCTTCTAAATCATGTAAAAAAATCCCAAATCATTGTGCTGCAAATAAATGTCAGTTTTGATTTTCTTTGATTTCCATATTCTTCTCTGTTTGTCTATATTTACCTCGAGGGGAGATATATAGAACTAATTAAAAATGGCCACAAAGACTCGACTAATCATAACACAAGGAAGGAGAAAATCACAAAGGCCGTAGAATCAATAAGTTTTCAAAGGAAAATTGGGGCGAGATCATTTTGAGCACCAACATCTTCAAAAAAGATTTTTCTTCAAAATCTAATTTTAATTTTTAGACCATGGGGTCATATATTGGGTGTAGATGCTACTAAATTTTCCCCATGGTGGGTGCCAAAAATGTTGGTGAGAAAATTTGCCAGGTGGACAAACTTTTGATTTCTTACCAATGCACTAGGAATCCAAGTCCCTCTACCTAACCGGTGCAGCTCTTGTATGTGCATGTGCGATAAAATGTGTATTTTTGTGGTGGCCTTCCGACCGGGATCTAACAGGCACTCCATCCACCCCACCGTGTGCATGTATACTTTGCTTAATGCTAAATCAAATGAAGTAAGAATTACCACCTAAAATAGTTCTACATTTTAGCTAAAACAAAGCATAAACACCATCATGATAAGAATTAAACAAGGGTTAGATGCTAGCATTCATAAATACAAACTTTGAAACTAACAATGCTAAATATCTAAAATCCTCTATTCTCTAACAACAAATAAATGAAAGTTGTCCTTAATGTTCCAAGAACCTAGGAATGGGGGCTAATCAAAGTTGGGCTACAAGACCCTTTTGACACCTCCCATATGACCCAAGCACTTTAAGAAAGAGGCTTAACTCTTCAAGATGATGAACTCTCAAAAGGGCAAGGTGCAAGCTCTTAGTCTCTTTGCTATATGCTTTGCATTTGCTCTCTTAGAAAGTTTAGGTGTAAGTAAAAAGGTAGGTGGAGGGCTCTTTATATAGCCCAAAGGATAAATGATTCAACACATTCTCATGAATGTGGGATAAAGGTAAAACATGATTAGGAATGGATAAGGTTGCTTTATTAAAGGTAACCTTACTTTAGAAGGGTTTAATACATGTTTAGCAAGTCATGGGAGTTGGGGGTATTTTAATTAATCAAAGGTGATTAATTAATAGGTAGGTGTAAGCTTATAGAAGCCAATTAGAAGAATATTAGTGTGATTTAGGCTATTATAAGGGGATTAAATCAATTAAATATTGATTTATTGGTTAAATGGAAGGGAAAGCTAATTAATTAATAATAACTAATTAGTCTAGGTAGAAGGGGTGATTTATGAAAGGTCGTTAATAAGGTATTTTTTGGATAGGAAACTTAATTAATTAGCTTAGTGTAATTAATTAATGATGATATGAGGGAAAATGAGTGCTTTTGACGATATGTCGTTGATTTGCGAGAAAGGGGATAATTAGCGCAATTTAAGTATTTAAATTGCTTGGGCGTAATTATAGGTGTCTACATTTGCCCTCTTTGGGGTGGCAAGTGATGCCACTTCAAAGATAGTAGATGTAAGAGATTTTGAAGAGATAGAAGAAAAATTAGTAGGAGGGAGAGATGCCCCCTCGAGTGTCGATGGGGTGATGAAGGAAGTCGATCGACGATCGAAAAAGATGAGAAGTAGGCGTAAGAATGGGGACGAGGCAGATGCCCCGAGGAGAGGGAGAATTAGGGGGAAAGGGAAAGTGGTGTAGAAGAAATATGGATGAGGGGAGAGAAGAGCTTAACCTCTAGCCACTTATTTGTTTGGAACAAATTTGATGTCATCATATTGCCATAGGAACTACATCATCGGTCCTTATGAAAAATATAAGCATACGACAAAGGTAGAATGACATGAAAAGCCATACTACGAACAATTGTCCATTGCTGAAAGTACCAACTCCATGCAACATACAATAATGCAATGCAATACGAGAAGGAAACAAGCTCATATAATAGGGAAAACAAGTACGAACGCACATATCCAACCCAACAACGGTCAAGATAGTTGTACAAATGTTTTGTTATCAGTGCTGAAGAGATCCACAAGTTCGTGATTGATGAAAAGGGTTAAAAATGATGCCCCAAGCAAGGATACATGCAAGGGGAAATGAAAATGGACACGGGGTCCATGAAAAGCATTTGTGCACAACGAAACAACACCAGCAACCAAAAGTGCCCTGTAGTACATTAGCAAGCAACTAGCTAGCTTTGTGAATGGTTGTGAATCCGGTGATCCGCGAGTCATATTAATCGGGGAAGATGTGAGACAAACCAACAAGATATGGAGAAAATACCATGCGCAAGACACAAGTTTCAGCCGTAAGAAGCAAGTTACCATTTTGTAGGGTGTTTTACTTTTTTAGGAATTTTTGAAAAATTTTGCCTTGTTTTTGGATTTTTTTATATATTATATATATATATATATATATTGTTTTTGTTGTTTTTGCTTTCCAAACCATGGTGAACAGTAGAAGAAAGTAGAAGAAGAAAGTGAAGGGCCTAGGGGCAACAGAAAGTGCCCTAGGTGGAAGAAAAGAGAAACAAACGACAAATAATGTCCTTGTTTAGTGGAAAAATGAAGAAAAAATAATTATTTGAAAAATAATTATTTACGAGGGTGTGAAGAAGAATAAAAATCGCCAGGAGCAATAAAATTGTCCGGGGAGAAGAAAGGGGTATTGACAAAAATGCCCCAATACAAGTGAAAATAAGATAAAAATAATTATTTAATTAAAAATAATTATTCCACAAAAAAATGAGGAGAAAACGGTGAGCAAACGGGGTGTCCTGCCGTCCGATCGTGAAAAATAGGCTAATATACTCCCTGTGGGGTAAAAACATCACAATCAGTTCATTTTAACCGCTTAGTTTAGAAAACTTACCATGAGGCTCGACACTCAGAGAGATGGTGATCGCACGTGATCGCTTGAGGCGTGTAGATCAGATGATGATAGATCTATGTAGACAATATCAAATGTTGTTTTCAAGTGTTATTTTGATGTCTATGGACGGGATGATATGATGATATTGGTGGGGGGATAGATTTTTTATTATGCGCAACCCTCTTGCCCTATCGATGATATGATATGTGATGATTAGCTTAGTATACATGCATGATGTAAAACTTAGCATTTTTGTTTATATATGATGTATAGATGATGCTAGATGTGATGATAGTGATGGTAATGTGATGTGAATGATAACAAAATAGAGCACATGCAAGAAACATAGCCAAATGCTACAAAGAACACCAGGAATCAATGCAATACACCATGAATCACCATGCCTTATTAACAAGTAACAAAACACAACCAAATGCATTAAGAAAGAAAGAAAGAATTAACACACTAGCATGTCGAAATCCACTACAATATGCACAAGCAAGAATGAATCTATTCTAAGGAAGAAAAGATAAACTATGACAAAGTACACCCAAGCAACAAACAACTCAAAAGCGAGCACGCAAAACACTATACAAGCAACAAGCAAAGCAAGAAAACAAGACAATGCAAGTAAATGTTTTTGTAAGATATGTTTTCATAAACTAATTTTCTATTGTTTAGGTTTTTGTGAAACAATTTTATATTGTTTTGGTGTTTTGTGAAACAATTTTCTATTGTTTTTGTGTTTTCACGAAACAATGTTCTATTGTTTTTGTGTTTTCTCAAAACAATGTTCTATTGTTTTTGTGTTTTCTTTTCTATTGTTTTTGTGTTTTTCTCAAACAATTTTATATTATTTTTGTGTTTTTCTCGAAACAATTTTATATTATTTTTGTGTTTTTCTCGAAACAATTTTATATTGTTTTTGTGGTTTTAACAGTTTTCCAAAGCTATGTGCAGGTAACCAAGAAAGCATGGATGCCCCCAACATTAGGTGGGGAATATACAAGGGCAGAAGCCACGCGCTATGAACAAGAAGGTGAACTCATTGAGTTGCCCCTAGCATAAGATGGGAAATAACGAAAGACCACATCCCTCACAGATGAATAGAAGAAGGCAAAGCCGGATCAAGGCTAGACAGAATGGTGTGCACAAGGAAACTCGAAGGCAGAACCAGGTCCAGGCCAAAGACAACTACCCTTCTAATACAGATGCTTGTGAACAACGAATCCTCCCGAGGCGCCGAAACCGGTTTTCACCCAAGGACTTGTCCAAAGTGCCACAATTGCATGGTTTTCACTAGTGGATGACCTGTTTTCTCTTTTTCTTTTTCTGATTATTTTTTTTTTATTTTATTTTTTTGATGTTTTTGTATTTTTTTATTTTTTTTTTTATTTTTATGACTTTCTTGTGCCATGTTTAGGCATAAAACCTCTTAAGATGCATGGCATTCATGGGCTCCCGGAGCTCATCACCATTGGGGTGAGCCAACTTGTATGCCCCTGTGCCATACTTGGCAACTATGACATAGGGTCCTAACCAGTGTGGTTCGAACTTCCCTTTCTTTTCTCGCTCTGCTCTGGTGTTGAATAGTTCTCCTTCATAACTAAATCACCCACCTCAAACTGGCGAGGGATGATTCTCTTGTTGTAGTTGCGGGAGATTCTGTGTTGATATACCTTCAGGTGATTAAGAGCGCGAATGCGCCTCTCATCTAGGAGCTCTAACTCAGCCAATCTTGCCACTCGATAATCTTCATCCTTATCCAAATAGTCCCGAAGAGAAATTCACAGGGATGGGAGTTCAATCTCTAAAGGGATGATAGATTCTATCCCGAACACTAGGGAATATGGCGTCACACCCATAGGAGTGCGAATTGATGTTCGGTAGGCCCAGAGGGCTGGGTGGATTTGTAGGTGCCAGTTTCGACCGGTTTTGCTAACCATCTTCTCCATTATCCTTACCAAAGTCTTGTTTGTTGCCTCAGCTTGTCCATTACCCTGAGGGTAATATGGCGTGGACCATTTTAATCTAATTTGGAACCGTTGGCAAAGGCCTTTCACAGTTTTGTTCTTAAATGACTTCCCATTATCTGTGACAATGGCTGCAGGGATACCATATCGGCAAATAATGTGATTCATGATGAATTTAGAAATCATGCTCCTGTGACATAAGTTAAAGGGACAACCTCCACCCATTTTGTAAAGTATTCTGTAGCTGTGATGATATGTGTATGACCATCAGATGAGGTAGGAGTAAGCTTCCCTATTAGATCAAGTCCCCATTTAGAGAATGGCCATGGGGTAGTGATTGTCAGCAATGGTCACGTGATGGAGCATGGATGAAATTTCCATACTTTTGGCAAAGCACACATTTTCTAACATAATTACAACAATCAGCCTTCCATGGTGGGCCAATAATAGAACCTACTCTTAACAGCTTTCTTAGCCAAGACCATTCCATTTGTATGTGCTCCGCATACTCCTTCGTGTACTTCTTTAATTGCCTGGATTGACTCACACATCCGCAGAAACGTAATGATTCCCATCGTAGCCACGACGATAAAGTGTACCTCCTAAAAGGGTGTAATGGGCTATCTGGCGAATCAGGCTTTGCTTTTCAGAATGGGAGATATTGGGAGGGAAAGTATTGTCCTTAAGATAGGTGAAGATGGGTTCATACCATGGGGAATGGGGACCAACAACCTCACAAGCTAGGCAAGATTCCGGCATGTCATACGCGGGCTAGCGTAGATTTTCTACGAAGAATGGCATATCATTGTTCCCTGGTGGAATACGAAGCATAGATCCCACCATTGCCATGGCATCCACCGATCTGTTCTGTGCTCTTGGAATTTTCTCAAAGGTGATGCACACAAAATACTCCTTTAGAGTTTCCACTAACTTTTTGTAAGGTATGAGCTTATCATCCTTAACTTTATACTCATCATTAACCTGTTTGATGATTAGCTCATGAATCACCTACAACCTTAACATGTTGAATATTCCACTTGATGGCTAGCTTCATCCCTGCAATGAGTGCTTCATATTCCGCAATGTTGTTCATGCAAGGGAAGGCCAGGCGGAAAGCCTGTGGTATAGGATCACCCGAAGGAGTAATAAGGACCACTCCTGCACCTGAACCATGAAACGTAAAAGATCCATCAAAATGTATCTGCCATACGACAGATTCTTCAATGTAGAGCAAAGATGCATCTGGCAGATCCAGACTCAAAGGTTTTGTGCTTTGCAAAGGTGCTTCCACTAGCTGGTCGGCAAGTACTTGTCCTTTAACTGATTTTTGATGGACAAATTCTATATCAAACTCACTGAGTAGAATGATCCAATTAGCCATTCTACCTATGAGGGCGGGTTTGGACAACAAATACTTGAGTGGGTCGACCTTGGATATGAGCTTGGTCTTAGTATTTAGCAGGTAATGGCAAAGTTTCTAAAAGGTAAAAATGACGGCCAAGCAAGCCTTTTCAATCTGAGGATAATTAAGTTCATAGGTGATGAGGGTGCGACTCAGATAGTACACCGCTTTCTCTTTATGGCTAAGGTCATATTGGGTGAGCAACGCACCAATAGCGTATTGTGTAGCAGAAATATAGAGCAAAAGTGGTTCTCCTGGAGTAGGAGGCATGAGGACAGGTGGATTAGCCAGGTATTGTTTAAGCAAAGCAAAGGCTTGTTGTTGCTCGGGTCCCCAAAGGAAAGTGACATCCTTTTTAAGAAAATGGGTGAATGAGTGACATTTATCTCAAGTGGGAGATAAAGTGGTGAATGGCTTGAATTTTCCTCAAGCTACTACAGCAGCTTGATATATTCTCGTGTGAGGCATTTCAAAGATGGCAGACACTTTAGCGGATCTACCTCAATACCTCGTCTCGACACAATGAAGCCCAATAGTTTCCCGGATAACACACCGAAGACACATTTCTTTGGATTCAATCTGACTTTGTATTCACGCAGGTGTTCAAAGATACGCCGCAAAATGATAGGATGATCCTCTCTTGTTTTGGACTTTCCCAGGATGTCGTCTACGTAGTCTTCCATGATGTCATGAATCATATCATGAAAGATTACTATCATGGCCCACTGATAAGTTGCTCCCACATTCTTAAGGCCAAATGGCATCACCTGATAATAGAAGGTGCCCCAAGGAGTTGTGAAAGTTGTTTTGTGTTGGTCTTCCTCAGCGATCTTAATTTGATTATAACCTAAAAACCATCCATGAGTGATAGCATTTCGTACTCCTCGTTTGAGTCAACAATCATGTCAATGTTGGGCAATGGAAAGTCATCTTTAGGGCAAGCTTTATTGATGTCCCTAAAATCATGCAGATTCGATACCGATAGGTTTCTTCTGACAGAACAATGTTCGATATCCATTCAGAATAATCAATTGGCCTGATGAATCCTGCTGCAAGTAACCTTTCCAACTCTTCTTTAACTAACAAGGCCACTCTTGGGTGCATCTTTCGGAGCTTCTATTTGATAGGCTTAGCATCTCGCATGCACAACCAGGTCAGTGCACGACTAAAGTTGATCTAAGCCGGCATGTCTTTGTAAGACCATGCGAACACATCAATAAACTCTCACAAGAGCATAGTGAACGCCTTTTTTGTTCTCTCCGGCGAGAGTGATGCTCCCAATTTTACTATCTTGGGATCTTCTTCGGTACCAATATTGACATCAATGGTTTCTTCAACTAACAATTTTGATAAATCCTCCATACGCGTAGGATCGGGAGGTAGGTTGAGATCTTCATCCAAGGATGTCTCTACGAGATTTTCATCCTCGCGTGGTCACTTTGTTTTCCTTTGATTTTCTTATTTGTTTGTCACCCAAAGGCCTCAAAGAGGTTTTCACCGTGTGACTTGACTTTGATTTTTTTGAGGCTTTTCTTTAGAACTCTTGCCCTCGCTTTTCTTTAAATTTTGTCGACCACCACGAAGTTCAAATTCCTCCTCGACCAAGTAGGCGCAGTGTCTAAGTCGATAAAGAAACCCTTCTTGTGATCTCCAATGGGAATTGTATCCCTTATGCCCATGAACTCTGCAATAGCCTCATCGTTCTCGAATAAATCTAGTGGCATGTGACGTTGTTGGTCCCATTCAACAAGGGAAGGGTACACAAGGTCAAGGGTCGGTTCGGTGGGGGTTATGGTCAGGACAACATTGTTCATGAAAAGGTTCGTGGAGGCCAGATCCTCATATAGGCTACAATGGGAATCCGTATCGCTGTCTAGGTACTCAAAGCTATCCTCATGCTTAGAACAAGTCACATCTTGATCGTTGGGGTGTGCTCCATAAGGGTGAATCCCAATGCCATATCTTTCTATTTTGAAATGCGGAAGAGGGACTGGTTCTCTTTGTCCTTGTTCATTCCTCCCACATCCTAGGCCTTTGTAGCCCATGGAGTACATCATTCTGCTAGATTTTTCATATTCTGGGGTTTGATAACAAGATGGTTGAGTGTCCTCAGGGACCCAAGTAGTAGGTGGATCAAGTAATTTTTCCTCAGCTAACAAGCCTCCAGGTAGGAATGACCCAATAGTGTGTTCCTCTCTAGGTCTCCTGAAGCGGTAGTTGGGTCGACCTCTAGTCTTGGGCGACAAGGAGAGGTCAGAAACCAAGAGTGCTTGTTGTACATTATACTCCCCACAGCCATATTCCAGAATTTTCATCTCCCATGAATCAAATGGCGATGTGGAAGTGGACGCCCCATGAGCGTAAGAATTAAGAGAATTTGAATCTACTCGAGATTCCATGGCCTCAGAATGAAGAGGGACAACTATATCTGTGGAGGGACATGCATATGTACCCTTTCGTGCAAAGCTATTAAGAGCTCTACAATGAGCAAAGGGCTCTGAATCTCCTAGTATTGTAACCATATGTCCCTCATGCTTCAACTTGATGCATTGATGAAATGTTGATGGCACGGCCTGCATGGCATGAATCCATGGTCGGCCTAGAAGCATATTATATGGAAGTTCCAAGTCTAGGACGTGAAACTTTGTCTAATGGCAAGTGGGGCCCACCTCCATGGGTAGCGTAATGGTGCCTGCTGACTCTCTTTCCGCGTTGTCGTATATGCGGTGATAGTAATAATATGGGACTCAAGATCTTCCTCCGTATGTCCCAATTGTTTGACCAACTTAAGCGTGCAGATGTTCAATCCCGATCCATTGTCCACAAGCACCCGTTTGATTTTCCTATGGGTGACAACTACCTCGATGTACAAGGGAAGATTATGTGTAGGATTCGTGGCAGGGATCTCCCTATGGTTGAAAGTAAGATGCTCACTTGATGCAATATTTGCCACCGGGCTGAAGGTACGTAGGATCGACTTCTAAAGGCACTCCCGACCCTTGAAGAGTTTGATACAAAATGTCCTTATGCACATTGGATATCTTGAGAAGATCTAAGATCGAGATCTTAGCAGGTGTCCTCTCAAGTTGTTCTAAAAGGTTATATTTATCAGTTTGCGGGGTCAACAGAGAGGGTTCCGAATCACGAGGCGGGCACGCCTTGTTACCGCAGCACAGCAGTCCTTTCCCTTGATCCGATGGTATTGACACAATGCAAGGGGGAGTGAATACATCCGATAAGTGAATCGTAATGATTGTTATCTCTTTTGGTATATAAGTAATTCATGGCTTTATAGGTTTGGGATGACTCTCCCCGATCCGGCTTTGTCTTTTCCAACTTATCATGCTTGGGGAATGGTTCCTTATAAATCCCCATTTTCTCGTTAGGTGTTTGCATGTGGCTAGGGTTATCCACCTCTATCTCCCCATTGTCAATGAGGTCTTGAATATAGTGGCGAAGTCGCAAACATTTGTCTGTTTTATGACCTTTAACGCGATGCATTTCACAATATTCATGCTCCTTATACCATGAAGGTTTAGGAGCGTTGTCATCAAACGGTTGCAGTTGTAGGATAGGTCATCATGTTGGCCGCATCCAACTATTTTAGTATGAGGGACAACGGTTCATTGAGGGAGGTGAATGTTCGTCACTTTGGTGGTGGTTGAATTGGGCCCTTGGTTAGTTTAAAAGGTTGACTGGTTTGGACCGTTTGAACACGTTTGGAATCAGTGATTCCGTCTCCCACCACGTTTTTGTTTTTGTTAAAGATCTTTGGCTTTTCAATGGGTTTGACACTTTGGTTGTCTTTAGATTGGGTTTTGAGGGTGCCTTTGGCAATGAGAGCCTTTTCTATTTGAATCCCTTTCTCGATAACCTCCTCAAAGGTGCGGACACAATGCATTTGGAGGTGGAAAGCTATATCTGGGTTGAGATTAGGGATGAAAATACTGACCAGCTGCTTCTCAGGGAAAGCGCAAGGGAAGCGACTAGCTATCCCTCTCCATCATTGGAGGAAGCTAGCGAAGGTCTCATTTGGGCGTTGTTTTGTGCCGCACAAGTCTACCATGGTGATGTCACTCTCTATGTTATATGAGAAATGACGCACGAATCTTTCCGCCAATTCTGGCCAGGTGAAAATTGATCCTCGTGGTAAGCGTAAACCATTCCAATGCTTGACCTCCGAGACTCTTAGGAAAAAGTCTGATGAGGTAATTATCACTATAAGACACCTCTTGACATGCCATGTAGAAATCTTTAACATGATCCCTTGGGTCTCCCTTTCCTTTGTATTTGTCAACTTTGGCATATCAAATTTCTTTGGAAAGGGTCAAGGGTCATTGTCTTGTCAAAAGGATAGGGGCATAGTTCTTCGTATTGGTATTTCCTAATACTCCCTATATTGCTTTCTTGTATGCTCGCAAGAGTTGCTTTCATAGATTGCACTTCTTGTGCGAGCAATTGTTCTCTAGTGGGAGAAGCGGGGATGTGTACATGATGGTACCCCGTGTCTTCTTCTCCTTGGTTTTCTCGATGGAGTTCGTGGATCCTAAACTTAGGCTTTGACTTTTGAACGTTCTTGTTTGTGTCTTTTTGTACCTGGAAAGTAAGCAAAGCTAGTTGTCGGCTTAGGTTACTGAGTTGTTGTTGGATTGTGACTTGGTTTGTGTCTTCTTCTTCTAAAGGTTCTTCCTCTTCGTATTGTGGAGGCTCTTCCCCTGTTTCATGTTCTATCTTATTTCTTCATGCCACTTTGATGAGGGGTATTCTATGCCCTATCACTTTATCATTTTCTACGTAAGAAGTGGAAGCATGCCCGCCTGTTAAAATATCTTCCATATTGATAAGGGGGCGTTCTTCCTTAGTAGTGTCATTTATAGGTAATATTGGTTCATTCTCGGTGGGCAATTTGGCCCCTAATTCCACGACCCGCCAAAACTCTATCTTTGTTTCTAAGGAGAAACTCATCTAGTAGAGTGGGGTCAAAATCAAAGTCTCATGTGTGGTGATTCTAATTCATTTCCACTATGATCGACCATCTCTTCGGTTTCCTTTTCTGCAGAAAATAGTGGCCCTAAGTCGTGTCCAATGAAGGGGTTTGACCCTTGTCTATTAGAGGTCTCCCAAGCATGTGCTTGTTGTTCCTCATATGTCTGTTTCTTCAACCCTAGACGTGTTTTGGGAGCCATGTTTTCGTGATAAGTTTCACTAAGGTAAGTTGTAGATTTGTTCAAAATTCAATGACTACCCCTAAGTGAAACACAAGATGAAATTGCTAAGAGTATGAATGTGTCACCAATGTGAGAATACCAATATGATAGAGTGATAAATCACCCGTGATACAAGCGTTTGGTATTAAAACTTAATCAAATGAAGTACTTCCTAGACTACGTTTCAAAGTAATTTGTGACGCCAGATGATTAACAAGATGTCTCCACTTATGCCAAGTTCAAAGGAATGAACAAGACGTAAGTAAATACACGAAGTTAAATGCGATCTCCCAATCAAGATATACGATGAGCAAGCTCAATTCTGATTAAGACCTATATCTCAAAAAGTGCCAATTACGATTTGTGAATGACACAACAATATCACCAAGATATGTTAAACCACTTTGTAAGAAAGTGAAGTATTGATATCGAGGTGTTATTGATATAACACGCACAAATGGTAGTGCCTAGCACCTTTTGAAATCGAGGTAATAATAAAACCGAACAAAAAAAAAAGCTCAAAGTATAGCTAGGAATAGTTAAGAATGTGTGCAACATAACATACAATATAGGTATTTATGTCGAGTTTACAAGAAACAAGACGTAAATATCAAAATTGTAATGATACGAGACAAACAAGCTAACTCCTCTATGGAAGTCCACAGTGATGAACCACGCCTAACTACAATGACGATCTTGACATGGGTATCAAGATCACAATGGCTACCAAATGACGTGAAAATGCCTCCACTCACTTTAGACGTTTAACTAACCCAGCCGCAAACATGGATGGGCGTAAATGGACATAAAAGTGAGAGAAACAGTCGAATGGCAACACAAAGGTAATCACACCTCTTTTGATCAACAAAGTGTCAAAAGAATATGAAGGAAATAAATCAAGAAAAATGACGAAAAATGCTAGCCTCACTTCAACAGAGTTTCACCTCGCCCTAAGGCAAGTAAAAACTAGGCGAAAGTAATACGTCACACGTTTCTCAAAAAGAAGGTTCACAACTCAACACTGTTTTCAAATGGTCAAAGTGGGCTCCTGGCCAAAGTATATTCTCCTAGGTGGTTCTCTCGCCCTAGGTGTTACAAAGTTGCCACGAGCGAGCGTGATTTACCCAAAAAGTCACACTGACTAGTTTGGGAGTATCTCGCTTTACTTTACCCCTTCAAGAACAATAGGCAACTAGTGCGTCTACGTGTACTATCACCGGGGTCACCACAACGACAACCCGTAACTCTATCTCACAAAGGAATCACTACTAGTCAAGTAGGTAGTGCGAGCACTTCCCGCTTCGTCCACAAGGTTCCTCTCGCGTGGACTACTTTGGGTTCCCGAACCACCCCCATTGTTGTAGCTTAAGGCGTTATGCCAAAGGGGTTATGTTCCAGCTTGAGCGAGAGGGACGTACTTTTTCCGAAACCTGCAATACAATGTTTTGAATATGTTGTTCTTTTTATCTTGTTTAATTAGGTGTGGTTTGCTTGAACACCTTTTGGCAACCTGTATAACAACTGTATTAGTAGTTTTTGATTTTGTTTTGGTTCCTCCTTTCTTTGACAAGCATTTTTAGGTCCTGCACTCAAGCATTAGTAGTTCTCCAAGAAAATCACATTATTTAAAAGAAGATTAAGAGTTGTTTTTGATTCTCAAGATCATCCAAGGATGCAAGAGAAGAGCATACACAACAAATAATCCAACTAAAAAGTAAAGAAAATCTTTTCAATCAATGAACCATACAAAATTCTTGATAAATGTTCATTCCCCTAAACCAAAAGTGAAAGATGAAGTTTCCAATTTACCAAATGTTATAAAATGAAGACTAAAGTTGCTTTTGATTCTCAAGATCACCCTAAGGTGCAAGAGAAGAGCATACACAAACTTTATCCCAACTATATAGAAATGGAAAACTTCAAATCAAAGGACCATTGAAAAATGCTTTGTAAAAGGTTCATTCCCTTAAGCAAAATGAATAATCAAGTTTCCAAGTTTAATCCCAATGTTAACAAGATAGAGATCAAAGTTGTTTTTTATTCTCAAGATCACCAAAAGGTGCAAGAGAAGAGCATACACACGCTTTGGTCTAAATCGAGTAAGCATGAAAATACAACATTCATCAAAACATTAGACATGTTAGAAAATGACCAGTTTTAAAATAACAGAAAAACCTATAATTTTTGTAACTATAAATCCCAAATTTATGTTTTCATTGCATATTTAACTTCAATACCTTTCCAACGCAAAAAAAATGGAGTCATTTTGAGTTCGGGAGCAAAAGTTATGGCCTTCGGAAGATGGGTTACACATATGCTCTTATGCTCATGGGTATGCACTTGACATGCACTCAAAAATGTCAAAAAAATGTCCCTTAACCTGCAAAATGGGAAAATTTTTCCAACCAAGATTCAATTTTGACAACAACCCATCACATTAATATATGAATAGAAGACTCAACGCTATCAAACATTAACATACATGCTCAAGAATTTAAGATTTTCAAGAAATTGACAAAACTAGCATGTAGAATGATGAAAAAGTAAGCTCTAAAAATGAAAACATGATGAAATCTTGAAATTTTCTCACCAAGATTAAATTTTGACAGCAACCCACCACATTAATATGTAAATAGAAGACTCAACACTATCAAACACTAACCTACATGCTCAAGAATTGAAAATTTTCAAGAAATTGACAAAACTAGCATGTAAAATGTTGAAAAAGTAAGCTAAAAATGAAAACATGATGAAATCTTGAAATTTTCTCACCAAGATTAAATTTTGACAGCAACCCACCACATTAATATGTAAATAGAAGACTCAGCACTATCAAACACTAACCTACATGCTCAAGAATTTAAAATTTTCAAGAAATTGACAAAACTAGCATGTAGAATGTTAAAAAAGTAAGCTCTAAAAATGAAAACATGGATAAATCTTGAAATTTTCCCATCAATTCCAATTTTGACAGCACTTCACCTCCTTCATACCTACAAGGAATACCCAACACATGCAAACTCAACAAAACAAGTTAAGAAAAACAAGTTAGATCAACATGTGTAAAAGAGGGTTAGTAACCAAAAATAAAACTTAACTACAAAAACTTGAAATTAAGTGCAAAGGACAATGGAGTAAGTCCCACCGGGCATGCCAAATGTGTGCATGTATACTTTGTTTAATGCTAAATCAAATGAAGCAAGAACTACCACCTAAAATAGTTCTACAATTTAGCTAAAACAAAGCATAAACACCATCATGATAAGAATTAAACAAGGGTTAGATGCTAGCATTCATAAATACAAACTTTGAAACTAACAATGCTAAATATCTAAACTCCTCTATTCTCTAACAACAAATAAATGAATGGACCTAAGTAAGCTCCATGGCTATCAAAATAGTTGTCCTTAATGTTCCAAGAACCTAGGAATGGGGGCTAATCAAAGTTGGGCTACAAGACCCTTTTTGACACCTCCCATATGACCCAAGCACTTTAAGAAAGAGGCTTAACTCTTCAAGATGATGAACTCTCAAAAGGGCAAGGTGCAAGCTCTTAGTCTCTTTGCTATATGCTTTGCATTTGCTCTCTTAGAAAGTTTAGGTGTAAGTAAAAGGTAGGTGGAGGGCTCTTTATATAGCCCAAAGGATAAAGATTCAACACATTCTCATGAATGTGGGATAAAGGTAAAACATGATTAGGAATGGATAAGGTTGCTTTATTAAAGGTAACCTTACTTTAGAAGGGTTTAATACATGTTTAGCAAGTCATGGGAGTTGGGGGTATTTTAATTAATCAAAGGTGATTAATTAATAGGTAGGTGTAAGCTTATTATAAGCCAATTAGAAGAATATTAGTGTGATTTAGGCTATTATAAGGGATTAAATCAATTAAATATTGATTTATTGGTTAAATGGAAGGAAAGCTAATTAATTAATAATAATTAATTAGTCTAGGTAGAAGGGGATGATTTATTAACTAAGGTCGTTAATTAGGTATTTGTTGGATAGAAACTTAATTAATTAGCTTAGTGTAATTAATTAATGATGATATGAGGGAAAATGAGTGCTTTTGACGATATGTTGATTTACGATAATCAAATCAAAGTTGTACATAAACCGAGAATGGAAGAAATTTGAGAGTGGAGGAAAGTAGAATAAAATTGGATATCTCCTCTACTTTCTCTAGGTACAATGCACTCTTGAGTTTACAAGATCAATCACAAACACTTGTAAATGGGAATGGATTTACAATTTATAGAGTAGACTTGACTCCTCATCTTCCTCATGACCTTTCGAATACCTTAATATGAATTAAGATTGTTGATATTCCACTTTAAATATTTAAGTCCCTTTTATAATAACAAGGCAACTTAATTTACATTATATTTCTAAAGTCACTTAAGTCATATTCAAAAGTGCAACCCTCAACACAAAAATATAACACCGAAGAGAGAGAGTGTCGTATGAGGAGTGAAGAGAGAGAGAGAAAGAAGAGGAGGAATAATTATGCCGAAGAATGATTTGCTGCAGTGGACTTGGCTCCATTCGCTTACTATTCTCCACTTCGTGATCCTAAGAAGGCTTCTAACCCGTCCACTTTGGCTTCATATCTCCTTAGGTAAAATCAACTTACTATTTTTAGTAAGTGTGAGAAATCAAGTCCCCAATCTTCAACCTGATGTCATGCAGCTCAATTTTGTCTTTCTCCCTACATTCCTCATTCTTTCTAGATCAACTTTCTATTTTTAGCAGGAGCTCAAGGGCCCACTTACTATTTTTAGTAAGTGCAAAAAATGTCCGTTCTAGTGAATTCTCAATCAGAGTGCACTGCACTGTCTTCATCTCCTCAAGCGGGTTCTTTTGTTGATGACTTTCCTGAATTAGCAGTTCATATGTATTAGACTTGCTATTTTTAGAAAATTGGCTTCCAGGAGTTGGAATGACATGGAATTTTTTTTTGATATGGGTTTTTGCCTAATATCACCCCTCTAAAATTTCGGGCCTACCCACTTAATAGTCCAGGAGATTTTAAAGTCTTAAATTTCGAATGTGCAAAGGTGCTTCTGATGCAAAGACCATTAATGGACCTCAAAATCAGCAGTCTGGTTTTATCCCCATTTGCAAATAAAATTGTATATTTTATATGGTTTTTTCGCTTTTGATGCTTCACGCGCAATTTACTTCATTTCCCTCAACGGTTTGACGAAAAATTGGATTTTTCTTCGTTGAGCTAGAAGTGGGATTTCTTCACTATGGATGCTCGGTTGCACGAAGAGGGTTCAAGGTGTCTTCTTGATGGCCTTGGGTAGAGTAATGAACAGAAAAATATATCTTGTTTTTTCACGCATCCGCTTTGATATTTCTTCAACTTTTCATTTCATAGTTATGGAGTTTTCTCCTTTTTCTCCTTCCGTGTTCTTCGCTTCTCCTTCTTAGCTTGATGATAATTCCTTCTAATACTTGCACATCACTGTTGGAAAGGTGGATCAGTTTTTGGAATGTTTATATGGCCATGGTGGAGTGGTGAACTGGTGTTCTCTACGCTTTTCTTGGTAATGGAGAAGCAACAAAAGCAACAAGAAAAACAACATGAAGAAGCTAACAGCTTAGATTTTTTTAAAAAAATTGAGTTGGAGTTAGGGTAAATTTTTTCATGTTTGATGTCCCTGACCTAAGGGATGTGAGTGACATCAAATTCCACGGTGGTCAAGAGGACAACACGTGGCAACGATCTAACGACAGGGAATGAAGGTGAGAAAAGCTCTTTTAAAGCACCTGAGCCGAAAGTAAGTCACATGGATGTCCAAAATTCTCTCCATAGGGGCTGGTCATAGTTTTCCATGTCCGATGTCCCCAACCTTAGGGAAATAAGGGAAATCAGTTTCCACGGTGGTCTTGGAGCTAACACGTGGCACCGATCGACGACAGGAATTGATGCTCCAAAAATGCACCTGAGAGCTGAAAGTCGGTCATGTGGGTGTCCAAATGACTCTCCATAGGGGCTAGGTGCATTTTTTTCATGTCTTATGTCCCCCACCTTAGGTACATAAGGGACATCAATTTCCAAGGTGGTCCTTGAGCTAACACATGGCACCAGATCCGATACTCCAAAATGCACCCGAGAGCTGAAAGTCGGTCACGTGGGTGTCCAAATGACTCGCCATTGGGGCTGCGCACATTTTCCCATGTATGATGTCCCCCACCTCACATACATAGGGGATATTAGTTTCCACGGTGGTCCTAGAGATGACACGTGGCACCAGATTCGACAACAAGGAATGGATGCTCTAAAAATGCTCCTTGGGGCTGAACTGTCAAGTCTGGATGTCATATGAGGGTTCAAGAGGTCACATGGGGGCTGGGAGAGTTTTTCAAGGCTCTTGGTGCTGACACATGTCCTCCCGAAAAAATGACTAAGTCTTGAACTACCTTTGAGAGGGCAACTTAGATAGAAGATAACTTGAGCTCCTGGTGGAATTTATTCATGAAATGTTATATGATTCTGACTGGAAATTTCATTTTGAATCCAATGGTGGTGGTATCATGTATTTATTCATTCATCTGATTCTTGAAAAATTAGATTTGTGATTTAAGACTCCACTTGTACCTGATAAAAATTACCTACCAATCCTATGCGCCAAGGTGTTGTGAAAAATATTATTTCACCATCATGTAGGTATTTGAATCCTATTTTCGAGGTATTTTGTTTTCTTCTAACTCCATCTAGAGCTCCTAGAATCATCTTCTGAAGCCCAACAATTGTTTTAGGCTTGTGTACTGCCTAGGCTTATGAACCCTAATTTTTCTCAAACTACTCCAAGTTTCTCAAAACTTCCCAAAACATTCCAAAATAATTTCCATGAATTTTAAAGGTATTATATTCACCTCCGTGTTGAATTTTACCCTTATGTTCCACCCCAAGTGGGTTGATCTAGTCTTGAAGGCCAGCGATAACCATTCCCAATACCGCGTAAGATAGTATCTATTTAGAAATCCCTAAAATCACCTAGGGGTATGAGATAACATTATTTATGAGGTCATTTGGATTGACCGGACAGATTTGAGGTGTCTTGGAATGATTGGACTTGAAAAATTTTACATTGGGTATCGCTTTTCGTACTTGGAAATTGTCAATTTCCTATTACACATTGCATGACAATAGGTGCCGGGGGAAAACTATGACATACATCTAGGATATCTCGATCTATCTCGGGGTACCCACATAGTTGGTACCACCTATACAAATATCGTTAAGGCCCCGCCTGTGGTGATTTATGGCCCCATATCGAATAATCTCTCGGCCTACGAGCCTACCATATATCTAGCCCGGTACATCCTTGTAATACCAAACTATATTTTGCACCTGTCCACTCTATAAATATCCCATATATAGATGCGTTTTCCATCATGAAGTGCTCAACAGTCACAATGTTGAGCTCTAGGCCATCCTCTGGCCACTAAAAATGTCTGTAAGGCCTCCATACCATGACATCCTATTGTAACTCATCCAACTCATGGCGGTAATGGTAGGCATATCCTATGTGTGGCTGCACATCATCTCCAATCAGAACCCAACCCATAGTAGAAGGCTCCTCTGGAGCTTGAGCTCTCAATGCACCTACGGGGTGACCAATAGCAATGTGGTCCCATGCCCAAATATGTAATAATCTAGCTAGTCCTACCATCTTCTGATGGTAGTATGTGATCAAATGGAGGTCCCAATATAAGTGTGCTAATATGCACTGACCCCAATAGTATGTCTCCCCATCAATCAATCCTCATATCACTCCAAGGAGACCAAGTGGAAATGAAGCACCAGTCTTTTCAGGGAGTAAAACTCCACTAAAAAGGCCATCATGTAGACTACCACATGATCAAGCGTTGGGTCCTCGATGCAGCATGACAATCTAATAGTCATCCTGTGACATGGTATCGTCGAGATGCCAAATAGCTCAAGAATACACCGATCAATTTCGGTCTAGTGACGGGTATACTGAATAAGCCAACCCTAGATGGGGACCCACATGATATTCCATACATCCACCAATGTAATCATGATCTTTTCAAACCGAGAGCTGAAAGCACTAACTCTCGTTGTACCACCTCTCGCCTACGGCCGCAAGAGCAGCTGTGATCCAAGGTAATTGCATGCATATCGCCACGTAGGCCAATCTAGTGACATATAAAAGGATATCCAATATACTTCTATCATCCTCATAAAACTACGCTTCTATCACCACCATCCTGCTCGCACTCTCTCATCGGTATGCGAGATGGGAAGTATCCTCTACAAAACAAAAGAGCACGTGTTAGGATCTAATTTTCTATCCACTTCTATCTAATTTTCTATCTATTCCTAGCTATTTTTCTGGCACAATTCTTCTTTCATTCATCTAATATACTAATTTTCACCTTCTTCTACAAACCATCTAGTCTATTTTTCATCTATACTTAGCTATTTTGGTCAGCAGGATAAAATCCCTTCTTTCCCTGGCATGCACCCCCAATTCAACGCATGCGGGACCTGCCTCAACGCATACACACCTAGCACGCATACACTTATTATTCGATGCATACACACCCTTTGTGATGCGTATTCTCCCCCATTATTCCTATTTTTCCTATCCTACCCAGGACCACATACACCCCAAGACAATGCATACGCACACCCTCGATGCGCACACGTGCACATCTTTGTTTTACCATCCCCAACATGAATGCCCCCTCTTCTGGATACGGGATCACGTACCTATTTTAAAATGCGTATATGTATGCATACCCATTTTTATGATGCATGTGCATGCATGCATCTCATGCCAAATCAATGCATGTGTACATGCGCATAAGTCAAAAAATGTCAAAACTACCCTAAAAAGATGAAAAAATGACAAAGGAGGGATAGGGCACTCAAATAGGGTCCATAGGAATAAACTCTCGATGTGATCTACTCATCTCTCGTATTCTCGGTAGCCTCGCCATCTCGCTCCATGGCTATCGCTCTCGCCGCGCGTAAAAATTTGTAAAAGCTCACTACAAATGAACTAGTCGTGATTGTTTTATCCCCCCGAGTATATTAGGTCGTCGTGAAGGCCCCTGTGGCATGTTTTCTCCATCATGATCACTCTGGTACTTCTCCTACTTACCAAGATGATTATTTTCATATCTAAGGTGATTATTTCTACTTTTTTTTTTGCACGCAGAGCACTCGTTACCACCCTGCGGTCACTTCTTCAACCCAAATGATTTACGAATATTCTAGGAAACTTTTTTTTCTATCATTTATTTTCTATTTTTCCTTTCTTTTTCCCATCACGATGATTATTTTTATAAAATAATTACTGTTTCTTGTGATTCTTATCACCATGGAATTTTCTCGCTATTTGATGCCCTTTCCTTCGCCATCGTGTAGCTACATATGCTTTTAAGATATCTTTGATCTCTTATGTAAATTCTTCTGACCGATCAAAAATTTAAAAATTATAAAACCATTCAAAAAAAATACAAATTGTAAAACTTCAACAATTGTCTAAAATTGTAAAAGGCTCATTTACAACTGAAATTTGTGTCTCTCGCATGACACTCATCTCGTATCTTGTTGACGTTTTCACATGTTTTGAGACAATGACTCATGGATCACCTAACTCGCAATCATCTTACAAAAGCTACGTTGCTTACTTCATTTGTACTCTAAGGCACTATCGGTTCTCAGTCTTGTTTTTCATTGTGCACATCACTTTTCCATTGGACCCATGTGTCCTTCATCCTTTCCTTGCATATACAACTTGCTTGGGGCATCATTTTAAGCCCTTTTCGTTTATCAAAACATTTAGGACTACATCTCGATAAAAAAATTATTTGTGTAACTATCTTGAACATTGTTGGTTTGAGTGTGTGTGATTGTACTTATTTCCCTGTTAGATAAGTTTGTTGATAATAATGGTATAGCTTAGATACCAAATGATAGAATAGAATAAGATTGCAATGACCAAAGAGGGATGGAAGCCTCACAAATATTATTGATCATGAAATCAGATTACATAACAATGCAAGAGTTGTAATATTTATAGATATTAGATAGCCTCATTTGGATAGACATGACACCCTATCGGAACCAACTACGAGATAATAAGACCCATCTCACATGCACATGTAATTACTTATTAATACCAATATTGAATGTTATCCAACATAACAATATTGAATGCAAGTCACTAGACTAGAGTGCACATGTTGCACATTATTAAATAAAAGAAAATGCAATAAATATGCCTATGCTAAATTATGCTAACATTCCCCCTTAATTTTGCATAGTTTCTAATGAAGTGGAGAGGAACTCTCTCGAACAAAGGTGAATTTGTCATGTGCAAGTGACTTAGTGAAAACATCTCGCTTTCTGTTTAGTCAGTAGGACAGAATTGAGCCGTATGTTGTGCTTCAAGACATGCTCGCGTATGAAATGAACTCGTACTTCAATATGCTTGGTTCTCTCATGAAATACTTTGGATTATAACAAGATTCGAAATCCTTCATTATCAACATATAGTGGAGTAGATTTCTGTTGTGGTATACCAATTCCTTCCAGGTATTCGGCGTAGCCATATTGCTTCACAAACAGCTTCACTGCAGCTCGACACTCGCTTCAGTAGAAGAGTGGGGAAAAAGTTCTGCTTTCTTGCTTCCCCATGATATCATTCCAGATCCCATAAAGAAGATGAACCTGATGTTGACTTCCTATCATCCATGTTTCCTACATGAACTGAATCTAAATATCCTGTCAAGAAGAAGTTGTCATTCTTCTTGTACTCTAGACCAAGGTCAACTGTACCCTTTAGATATCTCAAAGATTCTCTTTGCTACTTTCCAATGAGATATTTTCGATTCTTACATGAAGCGTGATAAATAGATGATTGCAAGCTGATATCTGGTCTAGTATATGTTAGGTAAATGAGACTCCCGATCAACTACCGATAGAGAGTTGCATTCACCGGTGGTGATGGATCGGAACGAGATAACTAAAGTCTCGCTTCCATAGGTGTAGCAATAGGAGTGTAGTCCATCATCCTAAATTTCTCGAGTGTTGTCTTGGTGTATTTCAACTGTGACACAAAGATATGATTCTCTTTTTGCCATACTTTCAACCCAAGACAATAGTGCATGAGCCCGAGATCTGTCATGTCGAACGATCGATTAAAATCCTTCTTTGTTGCATCGATCATCTTCATAGAACTACCTGTAATGACTAGATCATCGACATAAACAACCAAAATGACAATCTCCCCCCCTTGCTTTTTGAGGTAGAGATTAGGGTCATAAGGATTCCTTTTGAATCCATGACTTATGAGATGCTCATCAATTTTGATGTACTATGCCCGGGTGCCTATTTTAGGCCATATAGAGATTTTATGATTATGCATACCATCATCTCTTTTCCTAGTATTACATAACCCTCTAGCTGAGTCATATAGACTTCTTCTTGCAAATCTCCTTTAAGAAAGGCACTTTTCACATCCATTTGGTGTAATTTCTAACCAAATTGTACAACTAGAGAAAAGATCATCCTGATTGTCTTGATCTTGGCTGTGGGAGCAAATGTCTCCTCATAATCAATGCCTTCTTGTTGTGCATACCCCTTTGCTACAAGCCTTGCTTTATACTTGTCAATAGTCCCATCTGATTTGTACTTAGTCTTGAATATCCATCTGCATCCAATGGGTTTCTTCCCTGGTGGAAGGTCGACAAGTTGCCATGTGTTGTTCTTCATCACTGACTGATACTCTGAATCTGTGGCATCTTTTCAAGATTTTGATTATAGGGCTTCTTGAACTATAGATGGCTCAACTGTTTCAACAACTCTGCTCATTAGGGCATAATTGACCTCTTCACGAGCTTGACTGTGAGTTCTAGGTCCAGGATTGGATGATGTGCTAGGTGCTTCATCCAAATTTGCATCTCTTATTAATTGAGTATACCATTTAGGTAACTTCTTATCTGTTCCATTGGCTTTTGGTGGATCCAAGTTTTCACCATCATCCAATTCATCACTGTCATCTTCAGTGGGAACATCAAATTCTGTCTTCACAAGAGGTGTATTCTGCATGTTTGTTGAGTCATTGAGTTGAGCATCTGCTTGTTTCTTCTCAAAGAACTCAACATCCCTACTTGTGTATACTTTCTTTGCTTTCAGATCCCATAATCTATACCTAAGTGCTTCTTCACTATATCCAATGAATATCAGTTTCTCATCTTTCATATCCAACTTGTTCCTGTTCTTCTTGGGTATGTGCATGCTAGCTTTACACCCAAATACTCTTAGGTGTGCAATTGATGGTTTCTGATTTGACCATGCTTCTTGAGGTGTCACTCCTTTAAGAGCTACTGTGGGCACTCTGTTCAACAAATAGACTACAGTTCTTGCAGCTTCTGCCCAAAATGTCTTTGTTAAACCTGAGTCGTCAATCATACATCACACCATTTCCATGATAGTACGATTCCTTCTCTCAACTATACCATTCTACTATGGTGTGTGAGTAGGAGGAATTTTTCGATGAATCCCATGAGCTTCCAGGTAAGTCTTGAACTCATTACTTGTGAGTTCGCCCTCAACTGAGTGGAGAGTTTTGATCTTGCATGGCCAACTTCATTCTCAACAAGTGCTTTGAACTTCGAAATGTCTCAAAGGCTTGACTCTTGTTTCTTAGATAATAAATCCACATCTTTCTTGAGTAGTTATCAACACAAAGCATGAAGTATTGACATCCGAATGACTTGGTTGCATTGGCCCACAAAGATTGGTGTGCACCAAATCAAGCTTTCCCTTAGCTCTATATGTGTTCTTCCTCGAAGGGTACTTTGTGTTGCTTTCAAATTTGCCTAGGCAATTGTGACACTTGTCGTTGTTGTGCTTGAGTGTAGGCAATCCTTTCACCATGTTGCCCTTTTGAAGTGTTTGGAGATAGCCAAAACTGATGTGACCATATCTGTGATGCCATAGTTCTCGCAGATTGTGTGTCTTTGGCCACTAGAGCTTGGTCATCCTTGTGGACAAAATCAAGTTGGAACATGCGTCCCACATTGGAGGTTCTTGCTACAATCTTGGAACCTCTTGAATTATCTCTTATCAAGCACATTTTTTCTCCATTATTACTATCAAAATCCAACTTCAAGTTGTGATCAAGGAGTTGACTAACTGATAGCAAATTCTTGGTCAACCTGTGTACATACAATACATCCGTGATTTTACAAACATGCTTTCCAAGAGGTAATGAAATGTTTCCAATCCCCGACACTATATGATGAGTCATCACCTAATGACATATGGTTCTTGTTAGGTGAGTCACGTAGTGTGTAGAACCAATCCTTGCATCCAGCTATGTGTCGAGTTGCACACGAGTCAACATACCGATATCTTGTGTGGACTTGGTTTCTTCATCAAATTGAGCGTAGAATACATGTGGTGTCCTTCATCCGAATCATCCTCATGTTCGCAATGTACCCTTGTTGTTTGGGTTTTTTTTTGCCAATTACCATTTTTCGCCCTTGATTGTTGTTATTGTTAGACTTCCCTTGATTTAAATTGTTGTTACCCTGGTTGTTGGGTTTTGAATTTCTTGATGAACCCTTTTTGTAGGAATTATACCAACAATATTTGGTGTCATGTCCCCTCTATCGCAAATGGGACACTTCTTGGTGTTGTCTCATTGACTTTAATTTTGTTGGGACTTCTTATGATTGGACTGAAATTTCCCTTTCCTTTATGATTGGAAGATAGTGTTTGCTCATCTTCATGATCTTTGTTGTTCATTGCCTCTTCTTGTTGGAGTAGATTGACCAACTTCTCAAAGATGACTGTGTGTTCACTCATATTAATAGTTTTCACAAAGATTCTCAGAGGAAGGAGGAAGTGCTCGTAACACAATTGGTACAAGGTCTTCATCACTTATCTCTTTTCCCAATGCCAATAGAGATGCCCTCAAAATAACAACTCGTCTCAAAAAAACTTCAACCTTCTCATTGTGCTTGAATTTGAGAGTATGCAGTTGTGATAGTAGGTTGAGGATGGCATTCTTTTTCTTTGCCTCATAGACTGTGCTCAACTTATCCCATGCATCCTTGGCCGATGTGGCATCTCTAATGTCGGGTTGCACATCATCTGTTACACTAAACAAGATGATCAACTTGGCCTTTTGATTTGCCCTATCAAATTGAACTTGTTGTCTTCCATCATCAAGTGATCTTGTTGTTTTTCCATCTACAACTGTCCATAGGTCTTCAAACTCAAGTAACATCTTGATCTTCGGTTTCCATGCAGCATAGTTATCTCCTCTAAGTAGTTGTGAATTTGGCAAGAAGAACTTTGGTGCTTGTGCACCCATTTCTGCAATCTAAATTTCTAAAACTCTGAATTTCTGACAAAGGGTAAGGCTCTTATCACTCCAGGTTTATGGTCTCCCTCTCAATATACCGTCAGGCCGATATACCAAACCTTTCTATATACACTCCCTTCCGATATACCCATCGGTACGTGGAAGAAGATCACCCTTTCAATATACCCGTCAGTACGGAAAGAGGTGTTAACGCACGTGAAATAATTTAGTACGTGGTACTTAGACAGTACGGAGAGGGGTTTGTGCAAGCACAAATAGATGGGAGGGCTCAAATGTGTGTGTATTGTGTCCTTATTACTCCCCATCGATTTTATAGGGTCGATGCCCAGACGACGTTTAGGCATTAAGTGCAGTAGTAGTCGTGATGGCATCACCCGTAAGCGCTTCCCAGAGGCACCGTATATACCGAACGCTGCTATGAGATCAAAGATCTCGTGTGATAGAACCAAACATAAAATAAAAAATTTACACTTTTTTTTTTTTTTTTTCACTTTATGCACCAAGATTAGTACAAAATGCTCCAAAATTACATCAAAATGAAGTTTTTGTGTCCCCCCTCTTTACAAAAAAGGGTCTAAAATCACAAAATACACAATTTAGGCCAAAAATATTTTTTTACCCCCCAATAGGTGTTTTTCTGCTAAATTTAGCGTTGGCTCTAAATGTGTTTAGTGAGCTTATAAATTTAGAAATCTCCCAAAATTTAGTAATTTCTCCAAAGTTTCCAAAAAAATAATTTAATAAAAAATATGGAGAGAGTGAGAATTGAACCGCTAACCTGTTTGTTCCCAAGATCCAAACAAACAATCTGAATATTTTTTTCACCTTTTCTCACAAACCATGATCTGGGTTTTTCTAAAAATTGTACAGCAGCATCATAAAATATTTTTCTTTAAACCCACAAAATTTTAGAAGAATCAAAATCTTAATTTTTGAGATCTTACCAATTTACTAGCTAGATCTGATTTTTTTCAAAAATATGATCCGACTTGTCTGCACTTTTCATCATATGTAGAGGCCGAATCAAGATTATGTAAACTGCAAAGTTGTGCACCTCCTTCTTATCTTTCCGAAAAAAAGGCACATCAATATAATACTGTATGAAAAATTTACGTCCCTTTTTCTAAGAGCTATCTACTGGAATTTTGTTGACGGGACTGCTTCAACCTTTGCTCCCGAATTCTTCACACCTCCACTTTCAGATCTGATTTTTTTTTTTTAAATCTGATCTTTTTTTTTTTTTAGATCTGCAATTTTTTTAAGATCTCTCTCCTTTTTTTTTAAGATCTTTTTTTTTCACAAATCTTTTCTTTTTTTTAGATCTGCAATTTTTTTCAAGATCTTTCTCCTTTTTTTTTAAAGATCTCCAAATCTAAAATATTCCACCAATATGTTGGATCAATTGGCTATGCCAATGACTAATAAAAAAATTTACCTTCCAAATAAGTGGATAGGTCAAATTTTAGTTGAGGGATGCTTGGAAGGAATGGAGGCTGCAGGATGCTTCAATGGCTCTCCTTTGATGCAGATCTTCTTCTCCAATGGATCCTCTCCAATAGTGCTCCTCTTCAACCTTGCTTGGATAGAACCTGCTCTGATACCAAATGATAATAATGGTATAGCTTAGATACCAAATGATATAATAGAATAAGATTGCAATGACCAAAGAGGGACGGAAGCCTCACAAATATTATTGATCATGAAATCAGATTACATAACAATGCAAGAGCTATAATATTTATAGATATTAGATGACCTTCGTATGGATAGACATGACACCCTATCAAGAACCAACTATGAGATGATAAGACCCATCTCACATGCACATGTAATTACTACTAATACAAATATTGAATGTTATCCAACATAACAATATTGAATGCAAGTCACTAGACTAGTGTGCACATGTTGCACATTATTAAATAAAAGATAATGCAATAAATATGCCTATTCTAAATTATGCTAACATTCCCCCTTAATTTTGCATAGTTTCCAATGAAGTGGAGAGGAACTCTCTCGAACAAGGTGAATCATCACGTGCAAGTGACTTAGTGAAAACATCTTCCTTCGTTTAGCCATGGACGAGAATTGAGCCGTATGTTGTGCTTCAAGACATGCTCACGTATGAAATGAACCTCGTACTTCAATATGCTTGGTTCTCTCATGAAATACTTTGGATTGCGAACAAGCTTCAAAACTCCTTCATTATCAACATATACTTGGAGTACATTTCATTTGTGGTATACCGACTCCTAGTATTCAGGCGTAGCCATATTGCTTCACAAACAGACTTCACCGCAGCTCGATACTCTACTTCTATAGAAGAGCGGGAAACAAAGTTCTGTTTCTTGCTTCCCCATGATATCGGTCCAGATCCCATAAAGAAGACGAAGCCTGATGTTGACTTCCTATCATCCATGTTTCCTGCATGATCTGAATCTAAATATCCTGTCAAGAAGAAGTTGTCATTCTTCTTGTACTCTAGACCAAGGTCAACTGTACCCTTTAGATATCTCAAGTATTCTGTTTGCTACTTTCCAATGACATATTTTCGGTTCTTGCATGAAGCGTGATAAATAGCTAACTGCAAAACTGATATCTGGTCTAGTATATGTTAGGTAAATGAGACTCCCAATCAACTGCCGATAGAGAGTTACATTCACCGGTGGTGATGGATCGGAATGAGATAACTGAAGTCTCACTTCCATAGGTGTAGCAATAGGAGTGCATTCCATCATCCTGAATTTCTCGAGTGTTGTCTTGGTGTATTTCAACTGTGATACAAAGATATGATTCTCTTTTTTCCATAATTCCAACCCAAGACAATAGTGCATGAGCTCGAGATCTGTCATGTCGAACGATCGATTAAAATCCTTCTTTGTTGCATCGATCATCTTCACGTAACTACCTATAATGACTAGATCGTCGACATAAACAACCACAATAACAATCTCCCCTTTCTTTTTGAGGTAGAGATTGGGGTCATAAGGATTCCTTTCAATCCATGACTTATGAGATGCTCATCAATTTTGATGTACCATGCCCGGGTGCCTGCTTTAGGCCATATAGAGATTTTATGAGTCTCGCATACCATCATCTCTTTTCCGGTATTACATAACCCTCTGCCGAGTCATATAGACTTCTTCTTGCAAATCTTCATTAAGAAAGGCACTTTTCACATTCATTTGGTGGACTTTCCAACCAAATTGTACAGCTAGAGCAAAGATCATCCCGATTGTCTTGATCTTGGATGTGGGAGCAAATGTCTCCTCATAATCAATGCCTTCTTGTTATGCATACCCCTTTCTACAAGCCTTGCTTTATACTTGTCAAAGAACTATTACTCTTAATATTACACTAACTATTCTCCTCCTCACAAATTGACGACATACCATCAATTAGACCTATCTAATTCCCCTCTTACGACACTCTTTCAGTCATATTCCTCTTATAAGTCAATTAAACAGGCTAATATAGGCATCTTCTCAGCTAAATCCTCTGCTTATCCTCTTCTAGACTACTTCTATTAGTTTCCTAGACTATCAATCCATTTCATTGGATTGATTAGACCTCTCAAAACTCTTTCAAAACCCTAATTTCTCTCTAAAATGATATTAACTAGCCTAACCTAGGTTAATTAGCCCTAACTATGGTCAACCTCTTCTAAAAACTAGTCAAATATTACTTTGACTTGCTAAAGTACTTTTTTTGGGCTTTTTCATTTGTCCCACATGCACCAAAATATCCCACTTTCCCAAATGGAAAACTATAAATAACCCACTACCCCCTCTCATTTACAAGAACACTTCTTCCCTCTAACATAAACTATAGTATTATTGCTAGGATTAGGAGTTTTATTTCATTTTATTGAGCTATTTGCTTTATCCTTTGCAACACACCACACACCATGGAGTAAATGGGAAGAACCATTGGCCTTGAAGCCATTAATGGTGAGCTCCCATTCTCTTAAGCACAAACTGATTGCTTAGATCCTTATTAGGCTCACTTATTTAAGCTTTCAAGAATATAGGGTAATTATATTTGTTAAGTTTGCTTGTTTGCTTCAAAATTAATGCATGCAAAATAGGAATCCTTGTTTACTTCTTATTTGATGGTCCACTGATCAGTTTTACACAAAGATTTGGGGTTCTTGAGTGTTCTTACCCCATTCCATAGTTTTTATAACCTTTATTTGAACACAGTAGCACTAAGGGTTCCTATGTAATGATTTTTGCCCAAAATTTTTAATCATTTTACTTTGATTCTAGAGTTATTGTGTTGTTTTGAAATTTTTTGTTTTGGGAGTCAAGTAGCTTCCCCGCTATTATATTAGTAATCTATTATTTTGAGGATCTTTAATACGTAGTACATGTGTGCAAGGTGTGCCCTACGTAATTGAGAAGATGTTCTCATTTAATTAGCTTTTGTTTTTATATCCCAATAATATTTGCCCTATTTAGCGAAAGAAAGTTGAATCTCTACGCAGTCTCCCATGATATTTATAAGTTCCGATGTCGACACAACCTGGATAAGAATATCTTATTCCAAGTTTTTGTGGTCAAAACATTTTCGTTGTGACACAAGGAGTACGACACTTTTGGTTTACTTGGTTTGTTCTTTGCGAGAATGGAAAGTTGGAATACTCAACTTATAGAGGCCGAGCTGACCCGCTTTGCTCGACATGCTTTGTTGATATTATTTTGGCTTCCTCCCCCAAAAACTTTGTAAAACAGATCACACATTCAATTGATATACATGTTCATTAAAATTGTAAGTACATTTGAATCCCTTGATATTTATAAGAAACAGTGTTGACAATCTAGAGAATGGTGAGTTGAATATAAGTGGCACAAGTAGAGTACAAAAGTTGTGGTTAAAACATGTACGATAAGTGTCATTGTTTACTCATCATTCTTTTGAGATTGGTAAGTTGGAATACTCAAATTCCATGTTTCGATCCTATTTGGTTTACCTCAAATCATGGATCTATGATGGCTTCCTTTGCCCAAGATTCGAAAAACATCTATGGGGTTATTTCAATAAACCCAATAATATGTGGAAGATCAAGTCCGTATATATTGCTTTCTAATGAATTGCATGTTAAGGATTTCTAAGTAACATTGATATTTGATTATCTCATAACTAGCTAAAATTGATACTCTAATTTACTCTTGCTAAATACTTTTCCCGATGGGATCATCTTATGGCAATTTGTTTTAATGTTAAAAACATAGGTTTATGTCATTGTCAGACGTGAATGACATAAGTAGAGTATGACACTTTTGATTAGAACGTGCATGATAATTATCATGGTTTATCCAAAGGTTTGAGAATGATCTCATGAAATACTCAACTTCTAGTTTATTTATGTATTTCCTACCCAATGTATAATTGAACTAGACCTAATTTCTCACTCCACGGATCCACGTAAAAACTAATAACTAATTATTCTACAAATATAACTTTACTTGGGTTTTAACACTACTGGTAAACAATTTGTAATGTACAAATAGAAAATGAAGAGTTACTGCGCAGTATTGTTACAACATTTTGATCATCAAGATCCATGGTGGGTGAGGTGAGTGTTTATAATATACAATCGCAAACTATAGTAACTTGACACTATTGAGTAAAGAGGACGCTAGAAAGAGATTTGAAACCAATTGTTATAATCTTTCTTACTAAATATTAGTGAAAAAAATGGAATGCAAAATAACTACAAAAACCATAGAAGTGCCACTTGGCATGGTGCAATGTGGTGTGGAGTGTCCCCTTGAATAGGTGAATTGTGCAAAGTGTTTTGCAATATAAATGTGTATGTGTTATGCCCGAGAGGTGTTACACACTATTGCGAGATACTATAAGTGTTTCAAAAATTATAATAAGAGGTTCTACAAGTGTGATATTTTTTGTTATGAGACATGTTCCCTAGTATTACATTGAAAACATATAATACAAGAGTCCATGCACATATGATTATTACACTTCTAAGAGAATATTAACTAGAAATCGCATGAGAAGTGTGCGGTGATGATGCCGAAAGAGGAGAGAATGAGGACATAAGGGAAGGGAAACATATAAGGAAGTGAAAACAAACCCGTGAGATAAAGTGGCATGATAGGAGGGAATGCACTTTATGGGGCAATCGGGCAGTGAAGATGGAAGAGAACGGAGCCAAGATTTCTCTTATAGGTGAGCTCAAGTAAAGGTGAGGAGGAAATTCTAGACTAATAGTTGAAGAAGAAAGGAGGGGAAATACGAAGGGCTGATAAAGATTGAACTCTAGATATAGCCATGAAGGTCGAGTCCTTGTCTCTTTGTACTTCCAATGTCGATAGTGGCTTGCTGCGCAAGTGAGGCCTTGAGATTTGTGTGAAGAAATACCCCATGCCATTTTAAGTGGAAGTTGTCTTTGATTTACCCCGGAAATAGGTGGAATAGGAATATGGGAGGGGTTGTTTGCATCCCTATGAGTGCCTCAGTATACCGATGAAATCGATGAGAAAAAATGAAGGCAAATATGGTGGGTTGGAGTAACTTTCATAAACAATGTCAATGACAAAGCAGTTGTACCATTGACGATTTGAGACCTGTTTTAACCCATAAGTTTACTGGAAAGTATCACTTTCTTGTTGATGTAAAGAAGAAATTTGGGTTTCAACCGATCGTCATCTGCCTCACCAAAGTTAGCATGCCCGGTCCTTTCAACAATTGATCCGATAATGAGAGAGTTAAGAGACTTCAATATTTTAAGGTTGTGGTCATCGACCTAGTCATTCTTTGCAAAAATATGGGGGCATTATTTGAATTGAATGATTTATTATTCGAGAAAGGAAAGAATATGTTCTTGACATAAGCATCTCTCAATCTTGAAACATAGGGACTGAATTGTGAATGTTGAGAAGAAAGTGCCGAAATGAAGCTTGTCTAGGAGTGGAACCATATTGACGGAAGTTGGTGGTCAAGGAGATGGCCATCGTGATTTTTTTTTCGAGAGGATAGCACCGTAGGAGTTGTTGGCATATAGAGGAATGTCCATTATAGGTGGAAGTTGAACGAGATTTTCAACCAGGATAATAGACCTGTTTCCAAATTCAGATGTTTTATAGTGAGGAAATGCTTCCCGAAGGTGGTAGTCAATTGTATATAGCATCTTTGGTCCAATGAAACTCATTTCATCAATTAGAATGTATTGGATATGTTGTAGGGAGTCTTGAAAAGATGACAAAGCTTGGCCTTCCAAAGTCTTTAGTTCTTTGATGGGAATGCGCAAGCAGGCATGTACAGTGGAAGAAGAAATGTTGAAAGCTGCAACTCCAGTGGGGGCAAGTAAAAGAAGAGGTGACAGGCCTTGTGGTGTCATCGATGCAAATGAAGACCGCAAAGCATTGCTGAGGTATGATTTTCTAGTACTTGCGGTTCCTTGAATAATCAGCTTTAGTGGAGGAACGTTGGACCCATACGAGTAGGGAAGAAGAACAGTATCAAAAGCTAACTGTTGTTCTTGAGATAAAGCTGAGAAAGGCAAGGCAACTAAATAGTGCATGGAAGGTGGAACATATGTTCCCTTTGTATCTTCAATAAATGTTGGTCCGAGGGCTTACAAAGTAGGTGGAACATTGTGGGTTATCCAATTGTGCATGTTGTCGAAATCACTGATACCCAACATGTGGAGGCTGTCAAGGCTTGGTTCGTTCCCAGGGTAGATGCGGAAAAGTATTTTCCACTCTTGTAGTTGTTCCAGAGCTTCAGTGATTTCAGTGTACGATTCATCTTCAATGTCGAAATGTTACATTGAACCTGCATCTAACTGTGAAACATGCCAAGGATGCCAAGTGGAAATGGTTTCATGTGGGGTGGAACAAATATCTGCAGAAATACTACGGAAAGGTTTGTACAGTAAGAGCTCTGACCAACAGAAAAGTGGAAATGATGGCGAACACTGTGAACGAAAGCACTGAAATCTCGGAAAGGCACGGACAATTGCGGGGCAAGCTCGAAGCTTCCACTTATTACCATTGCAGTATTTTCTATATAACTCCAGTCTCGTGCAACTTCAATGAGCGGCAGGGCCTCCATGTTGTACGGACGGACCCTATACGTATCCAAAAGAAGTGATGTTTCTGGATCATCACACTCCACCTCGACCAATCTTCGTAACACTTTTCTGCCAACATTCGGTGTTATGTAAGTACGAATACACATTACAAGGGTTAATTTCATTAGAATTTAACAGGTCTGTTGAGCACTAATGTCATGTTCTACGATCTGTGAGCATTTTCCTAATTGTTGCGGGGAAATCAAGCTCTGAGCCTCCTGTTATCCTGGAAAGCATTTGGTGGAATGTTTCTAAACTTTTTTCTACTTTTGAAGCGTACTTCGCAATGTAGTTGGGGACCGCATGCCGAGAGAGCATGGGTTGGCAATCGATGTTGGATCTCTAGATAGATAACATTGCTGGATTTTAGGTGTTCAATCGATCATCATTCCTCAAAGGGAGATATTTAATTGCACCATTGTCATCAATGAACAATGTCGAAGTGGATCTAGTCTCCCATGGTCCATTGTACCAACATTGCAAGCAGTTATTTTTGTGTAGGAAAGTATGTTCTAAACATTTCATGTGACGTTGCACATGATTAATCAGTTCCTCTAAGTCCTGCAGAGGGCATGCAATAAGCACTTGTAGTGAAGGCAATAGGCATGGATCATCTTGGAGTGACATGTGAACAAATTCTGCTTGGCTGGATGCAGGACGTGATTCCATGCAGATATGTACATATCAAAGTATTTCCTAGCTTTGTTTATGGATTCATTAATTTTCCAATCGATATTATCTGAAAGCTATGATGACTAAGTTTTTTTCAATCAACACTTGTCAATTTTAACACAGTCAAACTGCAGATCAAAAACTGATTTTGCCAAGTGTCAATTGAAGTTTGCCACAACAGAGGCTTAACTGAGTCTTTGATTTCCTTTAAATATGTGTTTAGATTGGGTGTAGAACACAACAACACAGCAGATATTTGTTTGTACGCAGCAGTCTATTTGTGTATTTTTTTAATAAAAAAACAGAGAGTCTCTGTTCTGAGTATATCTCAATCTTTTTGTATAGAATGCTATTTTTCTTGTAGCTATTCTACCTGATCATATAATATCAATTCTATTTTTTATCATTCTGGAACTGTTCTTTCTGGATTCTCAATTTTGTTTTTTTATCATTCTGGAACTGTTCTTTGTTGGGTTGTGAATTCATTTCATTTAAGTCCCTGTTCAGTTTTTCAATTGGTATCAGAGCTGCATATATAAGTTGTTTATTTGACTGCTGCAAGCTAGTATAATGGCCCAGACTAACAATACTGTGCAGTATCGATTCCTCTTTTTAGTGGGGAGAACTATGAGTATTGGAGTGTGAAGATGAGAACTCTGCTTATCTCACAAGAACTGTGGATGCTTGTTTCTTCAGGCTATTCAGAGCTAGCTGATGAAGCCGCATATAATCTTTTGTCTGCTGATCAAAAGACAGAGTTGAAGGAGAATAGAAAAAGATGTCAAAGCTCTGTTCATTCTTCAAACAGGAGTTGATATCTCAATATTTCCAAAGATTGCAGAGTGTTTGATGTCACATGATGCTTGGGAATCCTTGGAAAAGGCCTACAAAGGTTCCGTCAAGGTAAAAATTGTCAAACTCCAAATGTTAAGAAGAGATTTTGAGTCTCTTTCTATGAAAGAAAGTGAAAGTGTTGAAGCTTTTATTACTAGAGTTCAAAATATTGTGAATGCTATTCATGCCCATGGTGAATCTCTTGAAGATAGGAGGGTTGTTGAAAAAGTGTTAAGAAGTCTTCCTAAATTTTTTGATCCCATTACCATTGCTATAGAAGAGTCAAGGGATTTATCACAACTAACTCTTAGTGATTTATTTGGAAGCCTTCAAGTACATGAAAACAGGTTGAAAAGGAATGAGGAGCCCCGAACAAGCCCTCCAAACCAAGTTGAAGGTTGATGACAAGAAAAAACAATCTTCCATGAATGAGGCTTCTATTTTTTCCTCATCATATAGAGGAGGTAGAGGCCATGGAAGATTTCATGGAAAAGGAGGTCGTGGTAGAGGAAGAAGCAACAACCCTGGGAGAGGCCACCTTCATTGTAACTATTGTGGTAAAGATGGTCATATTGAACAATATTGTTTCAAAAAGAAAAGAAACACCTCCCAAGCAAATTTTAGTAAAGACGAAGGTGAGAAATCTCAAAATTTGTTTTTCACATCAAATAGCTTTGAAGCTGAAGATGATTTTGTTTGGTATTTAGATAGTGGTTGTTCAAATCACATGACTGGAAATAAAAGTTTGTTTGCAAAGTTAGATGAGAGTGTGAAGGGGAAAGTCAATTTTGGTAATGATAATCAAGCAAAAGTAATGGGAAAAGGTGTTCTTTCTTTAAAAATGAAGAATGGGAGTACTATGTATGTACATGACACTTTGTTTGTTCCAAGCTTAAAGCATAACTTGATTAGCATAGGGAAACTAAATACTAAAAATTACAAGACTATTTTTGAAGGAAAGTCTTGTAAGATTTTTAACAACAATGGACTAGTTGTTGAAGCTCCTATGACACATAATAGGATGTTTTTGCTAAAAATGGAATCTGATGTAGCTTGTTTGAAGGTATTTGTTGATGATCCTTGGATTTGGCACAAGAGGTTTGGGCATCTTAATTTTGGATCTCTCTCGTTCATACAAAAGAAGAACTTGGTGAGAGGTTTTCCATCTTTCATAAAGCCAAAAAAAAAGGTATGTGAAGGTTGTGTAATAGGGAAGCAACATAGAGAAAGTTTTCCTAATCATCATTTTAGAGCACATGAGCCTTTGGCTTTAGTACATGCAGATATTTGTGGTCCCATGCAAACTTTGTCTCTTGGAAAGAACAAATATTTTCTTCTCTTTGTAGATGATTTTTCAAGGATGTCTTGGGTCTATTTCTTAAGTGAGAAGTCTCAAGCTTTTAGTTGCTTTCAAAGATTTAAAGCACTTGTTGAGAAGGAATCGGGTTTCTATTTGATATTTTTAAGAACTCGGCCGATGTGGAGAATTCACCTCTAATGCATTCAAAGAATTTTGCATTTCCCATGGAATTAAAAAGGAGCTAACTACAGCTTATACTCCTCAACAAAATGGAGTAGTGGAGAGGAAAAATAGAACCATTGTAGAGATGACCAGATGTATGTTGAAAGAAATGTGCTTGCCAAACATGTATTGGGCAGAAGGAGTGCATTCAGCTATTTATATTCTCAATAGAAGTCCTACAAAGATGGTAAAAATTCTACTCCTTATGAGACTTGGTTTTGTAGAAAGCCAAATGTTTCTCATCTAAAAATTTTTGGGTCTACATGTTTTGTTCATATTCCTCAACAACAAAGAAATGAGTTAGATGAGAAATCATGAAAATGCATTTTTATTGGATATTCGTGAGGAAAGTAAAGTTTATAGATGTCATGATCCTCTTACTAATAAGTTTCATATTAGTAGAGATGTGATCTTTGATGAAGGGGGAGTTTATTTTAAAAATGAAGGAGAAGATAAGATAATTACTCCTCATATTGAAAATTTAATTCTTGATAATAGTATTCAATCAGTGCAGCCCTCTACAGCAACAAATATGGGGTCACCTTCAAGGACTTCTCCATCAAAGGAATCCTCTTCTACTTCATCAACTAGTTCTCATGTTGACACCCAAGTAAGGACTCCATGTAGCCCTCATGGAAAAACAAGAAGTTTGAAGGAAATATATGAGATAGCCAGGTATGTTGATGATAATTTTGCTTTGCTTTCTTCTACACATGTTGAACCTTATAATTTTAAATAAGCTTGTACTAATGAGCTATGGATGCAAGCCATGGATGCTGAAATGTCTCGATTAATAAGAATGATACATGGGAGTTAGTTGATCTGCCTGATGGAAAATCAACGGTTGGAGTAAAGTGGATTTACAAGATAAAATTCAACATGGATGGAAGTATTTCAAAATATAAAGCATGGTTAGTTGCAAAAGGATATGTGCAACAAGAAGGCATTGACTATGAGGAGACATTTGCTCTGGTAGCAAGAATGGAAACTGTAAGAACCTTTCTTTCCATTGCGTCTTAGTTACAGAATAACAGTTTATCAAACGGATGTTAAATCTGCATTCTTAAATGGATATTGTAAGGAAGAAGTTTATGTGGACCAGACACAAGGTTTCATTGCTTGGGGAAAAGAAGATAAGGTTTATAGGCTTAAAAGGGCTCTTTATGGTCTTAAACAAGCCCCGAGAGCTTGGTACTCTAGAATAGATAACTATTTTCTTGATCATGGATTTGTTAAATGCTCTTCAGAGAGTATTGTTTACAAAAACGAACAGGACTTAAATGAAATGAATTCACAACCCAACAAAAAACAGCCTCGAATGATAAAAATAGAATTGATATTATATGATCAGTAGAATAGCTACAAGAAAATAGCGTTCTATACAAAAGATTGAGATATACTCGTAATGTAGACTCTATGTTTTTATTAAAAATACACAAATAGATCATTACGTACATAAATAAATATCTGTTGTGTTGTTGTGTTCTACGCCCAATCTAAACAGATATTTAAAGGAAATCAAAACTCGCTTAAGCCTCTCGTTGTGGCAAACTTCAATTGACACTTGGCAAAATCACTTTTTGATCTGCAGTTTGACTGTGTTAGAATTGACAAGTGTTGATTGAAAAAAACTTAGTCATCATAGCTTTCAATCTCCCCTTGATGCGAAGTTTTTGAATTCCTAACAGTGATCGAAGATGCTCCAATCTATCCTTTGGAAGGGCCTTAGTAAAGATGTCTGCAAGTTGATCTTTAGATTGACAAAATTCAAAGTAAATGAATTGTTGTTGAACAAGATCCCGAATGAAATGATGTCGGATATCAATGTGTTTGCTCCTGCTATGGAAAACAGGATTCTTTGTCATGGATATTGTGCTTTGATTGTCACAATAAATTTGAATGGGCTTACATACTTCCATTCCCAAATCTTCAAATAGTCTTGCCATCCAAATGGCTTGTGTGCTTGTTGATGATGCCGCTATATATTCTGCTTCATTGTAGATAAAGCTATAGTGAGTTGCTTTCTACTGCTCCAAGAAATGAGATTTACTCCATAGAAGAAAGCATATCCAGAGGTACTCTTTCGATCATCCAAGCTACCTGCCCAATCCGCATCTGTGTAGGCTACAACATTGAAATTATTAGTAGCTTTATAAAACAATCCAAAATATTTAGTTCCACTTACATATTTGAGAATTCTTTTAGCTGCCTACTAATGAGACTCTCGAGGTTGTTGCATGAATCTAGCAACTAGACTTACAACAAACAAAATGTCTGGTCTAGTAGATGTTAGATACATAAGACTGCCAACCAGAGATCTATAAAGAGTGGCATTACAAGGTGGAGTTTCATCTTCCTTCATCAATTTACTCCCAACAACAAGAGGAGTGCCCACTGATTTACAACCTTGCATATTAAACCTTTTCAACATATTTGGATTGACAGATAGATATACCAGCAACTTCTTGGGTAATTTCCAAACCCAAAAAATATTGCATTCTTCCCAAATCAGACATCTCAAATTCAGATTTCATAGCCTCTTTGAACTCCTCCACAAGTGAGAATGAGGTGCCCAAAAATATTAAGTCATCCACATATAAGAAAAGAATGATGAAATCTGATCCTACAATTTTTTTGTAAACAATACTTTTGAAGAACATTTAACAAATCCATGATCAAGAAAATAGTTATCTATTCTAGAGTACCAAGCTCTCGAGGTTTGTTTAAGACCATAAAGAGCCCTTTTAAGCCTATAAACCTTATCTTCTTTTCCCCGAGCAATGAAACCTTGTGGTTGGTCAACATAAACTTCTTCCTTCAAATATCCATTTAAAAATGTAAATTTAACATCCATTTGATAAACTCTTAACTTGAGCGGGGTGTTAGAGTAGGTATTTACCTTAGCTCATGTTCACCTAGGTACTTTATTTACCTTTATTGTATTTATTCTCACCCACTTATGTGTGTGGATATTTCTTTATTGTATTTATCTTATGTGTGTGGATATTTCTTTTATCTTATTTGGATATTAGTATCTAGTTGTTAGGTATAGTTCTTTCCTTGATCTATGGTATTGACTAGTTCTTTCTTTGATCTATAGTATTGACTAGATCCTCGATGTCTAGTTCTCTCCTAAATCTATGGTCTTGACTAGTTCTTTGATGACTAGTTGTTTCCTTGATTTATGGCTTGGTCTACGACCTTGATTGGTTCTTAGATTGTTATTCCTTGCCTATTTAAGCAAGGCCCATAACATTGTTGGATTTTAGGTGTTCAATCGATCATCATTCCTCAAAGGGAGATATTTAATTGCACCATTGTCATCAATAAACAATGTCGAAGTGGATCTAGTCTCCCATGGTCTATTGAACCAACATTACAAGCAATTATTTTTGTGTGTAGGAAAGTATGTTCTAAAAATTTCATGTGACGTTGCACATGATTAATCAGTTCCTCTAAGTCCTACAGAGGGCATGCAATAAGTACTTGTAGTGAAGGCAATAGGCATGGATCATCTTGGAGTGACATGTGAACAAATTTCGCTTGGCGGATGTAGGACCTAGATTCCATGTAGATATGTACATATCAAAGTATTTCCTAGCTTTGTTTATGGATTCATTATTTTTCCAATCGATATTATCAACATTGGGAGCATCTTCAAGCCATAGAAAACCATGCACATGTGTCGATCCTCTATGTTTCTATTCATACCTATGACAAAGAATGGTTAAAAGAAGTATATTGAAGTAAATGAAAGTAGCGGAAAGGAAGAAGTTTACCTATACCAATTGTCTCTAGCACCTATGTGTCTCTCGCAAAACTTCTTCACGAAATATAGTGAATCGTTGATGTAAGTAAGTAGCAACACGATGGGGATGGGAAACAATTTTGAGGGTTCTAAATTGTTGAGCAACTCGAGCCTCATCCAGGGGATTTCTAGGCATGATATTGTGAAGGTCCTCCCATTTTGTGTCCATTGCACTCAAAGGGAAGAAGAGAGGGGGTGCACCCAATTGCTCGATCATGTATGAGAGTTCTCCCCCTTTTTGACCAAAAAGAACTCGTACCTTGTAGCTTATTTCTGAACCGCATCAAAATTTCAGAAGATAATCGCCAAGGAAATATTGACGACGTTATCAAAGCTCCTCGTATAGTTGGGGGATACTTTGTTCAATGTTTTTCCTCATGAATATTGCAGAAGTAGATTGGCTCCTATGTCACAAAATAAGGTTAAGCGAGTAGTAGCGAACTGGAGTGGGAAACGAAGCGATTATCATGGTAACACACAAATGGAGGGCATATTGATGCATGTGAGCATATTTCATTCAAGGTTGTTTGAAAATATCTTTACCTGTCGGAAACAAAGTTAGAAAAGCCATAGAGAAAAGACCTTCTGTGGTGTATTCATTAATTGGCGAGAAGTTAACTTCAGGCCAAGGCGAGGTGAAGGGTGTGCCACGTTGATTAGAAAGAAAGTACTCCTCAACCATTTCCGCTTCAGTTCCATGTTGTGGACGGAAGGAACAAAGGAGGATGTCTGAGGAGGTTCATTACTGAAGTCACGAGGGGAACCATTACAATTTGGGGATTCAAAGGAATTTGAAATAGTAAGGTCCATGGGAAGAGTGCGTAGACAGGAGGATATGTCTGTTCGGTCCGGATGGAATAGAGGAAAGGGAAACAATTTTAATGATAACATCCATGTAGTATGGGTCATTTACGATTTTAAACTGCAGAGCTGCCCAAACACGGGACCTATTTATGTAGAATTCATACTTGTTTTGTTGCATTCCAGAATTTTGCACCAACAGATGGTCCAAATCTCCAACGCGATGCGGAAGGTATTTGGCAATAAAAGATTTTTTTGTGGGAAACTTATAGTGTGACCGAAATACTTGTATTGTACACCATGCATTTGAGTGATTTTTATAATAGGATTAATAAGAGAAATCAACATTTCCTCGACCTATGTGAAAGACTTCAGAATGGACGACTGGGGGCTAGGGTCCATATTGTTCAAAGAGGAAAATTGATTCCCGTGTTTTTTTGAACTACATCTCATGCAAGTTTACTTTCCTTCACGAATGGTAGTTTGTATACCAGGGTATTTTTCTAAACAAATGGAACATGTTTGGATGTCTGAAAAAAGATCAGGTAGTCAGCGGAAGTGACGTTGGGCCTCAAGCCAGGAAGGCCACCCATGAAGACTAGTGTGTTGTGGCGCAGGGGCACCAAACACTATCCCCGTATTTAGATTCTGTGAATGGGCCAAAAAGAATGAGTGTTGAGGAAAATGTGAAGCAAATGGTTGTGCAAGTGAAGGAGAAGGGTGCGTAGCAGCACTCAACAGGCCAGGGGTTTGAAACAGAGAAGTTAAATGATTGTTAAGGTGTACGGTGCGACAGAAATTCGATGAAGGGTATGAAAGAGGTGGGAATGGGCTCTCGTATGTTTCTTGGGCACAAGGACGATTGGGTTCTAAACAAGTAGATGTTGTGCTGGATTTTCCAAAGTTAAAGACATTCATTGTGCAAGAGAATGGGCTGACAGAAGATGAGCTCAAAGGATTGGAAGTTACAGTGTGAAGGCTAACAGCTCCTCGCATTTATTTAAGGGCATGATATCTTTCGCATCGGGCTGCGATGATTTCTTTTACGTAGCGTGTAAAACTCTCTTCTACGTTTTCGTTGCTGAGGAGTAGACATTGTGAAGAAGGAAAATTCCTGTAAAACCAGAAAATGCAAGCTAGCAAAAGAAGAGATAAAAAGGAAATTCTATACATATGCAGTAGATTGGAAAGGTAATAACTTATATTTTCTCAAACATTATTATGTAGTAATTGTGTAATTTTTATTTACACGGAGTTTTTTAATCGAAAGGAAAAATATTGCTTTGTTTAAATGTGTATTTTGAAGGTAAAGAAAGGGACGAACACAAGGGAATGTGTAAAGTGATGGATAAGAAATACAAAAATATATATTGAGACTCTATTTTTCTTCCAAAACTATAATGAGGGAAGAAAATGGAAAGGACAAGTTGTAATCGATGCAAAAGAAAAATAAACCATTCCATAAAGTCAACATATTTGTCTTCGAGGATTACACTTTTTAATCACAAAACATGTATTTCATCAAGATATATAGGAACATATGTGGACACATTTTTTACTTCCAAAATTATAATGAAGGAACAAAATGGAAAGGACAAGTTGGAACCGGTGCATACACAAACTATAAAAAGATAAACAAACCATGTTATGGAAGTTAACATATTTGTATTCAAGAAGTACACTTTTTCAATAACAAAACATGTCTTTCAATCAATAAAATGAAAAATTTGTGCATTACATGTAGTAACGACTATACGAAATATAGAAAAAAATTGTAGGTTTCTATAATAGCTTGAATTTTTTTTTCCATATGTAGTGTATCAACACCAAAAGAGAAAAAATCTTGGAAACAATATGAAATGTAAGATGATTTTTGTCTCAGGAAGAAAGAGTCGTGCATGAGATGCAAGATCCTCTAATTTTTGGGAGTCAAGAATGACACATTTTAGCCGTTTGTTTTCACGGAAAGTTTCATACCTTAAGGAGAGAGTGAATTTGTATACATGGCCGATAATTTTGTTTTTCGATCTCTTTGATGACTTCATCATCTGTGCACAACAACCGAAGGACTTTAGCGAGACACCCATTATCGATTCTACCAAGCATCAAACATCAGTAACCAATCAAGATCCCTTATGGAATGTTTCAAATCAATGTGAAGTGCGTATCATAATCACACTATTGAATATGAGCATTACAAATTACAAAAAGACAAAAGACATTTTGTTCCTCATGTACTTTCTTCCCGCATTGTTTATCACCTTTTATGAGAGGGCAAACCATGTAGTAACAATTATCCATATCAATGTTCGTGATTTCAGCTTTAATCGTAACCCATTGATTGTATCAGTATACCCTTTTGTAGGATCTCCAAGATTGTATCTATAGGTTTTAGATTCTCCAGAGGGCCAAGAAATTTGTTAGTGATTGAGGGTGTCCCAATAGAGTAATCGGAAGATGCAACCCAATCATGAAGGTTTTTAGTGTCGGTATCTTGAGGGTTGACAAACAATTTTGTGGTTGGAGACAACATCTATGAAAGTTCAATTGAAGTTGAGACCCACATTGCTTTCATTCCCAACACCGAGAGCCGAGGAACAAAAAACAATTCTTTAAGTTCTTTCCCAAGATCCTGTAAATGTTGACCCCATAAAGTTACGTAAAAAATTATATCCATACATGTCATTTAGCATAAGGGTTCTTCTTATAGTTTCACTCTTATCATGCCTATAGATAGTGGAGCATGGAGATATTGCTAAAACAATGCCAATAATGTTAACGAAGGAGCCTACAAGCTTTTAAGGAATATATTTGATTTGCATGAAGTAAAATTTATGCAAGGGTATTGTTTCCTCATTGAAAAGAGAGGAGAGACGATCGAGATGCTTGCAAGAAAATCTCAAATTAGTTGTTCAAATGGTTGTAACCTATTTTTGCATTCCCTATACTTCTGTTTGTGATGGTGTACATCTTCCCACTCTCTATTTAGCCAAAAACTTTTTCTACAACTTCGTTGAAACAAGTAACATTAATTTCTCCTCCTTTGTTATCCACAAAATCAAAGCCAAAATAGAAGCCACTACCTTTTTATTGATATATTCTCGAACGGTTGTTTTTGTAAGGGCTCGACCTTCAATAGATCACGTGCGTAAGGTTGTATTCAAAGAAATTATCTTTAGAGGCTCACTTGTAGTTTAAGAAAGAAAATTTTTCTTCTCGAGGAGATGTTTGCAACACTAAAACATTGTCATGTCCACAATTTGTCTTCATAATTGAAAGTTTTCCACGAATGTCATGTGCTTTGGAAGTAGAGAGGGATCACCAATTTTAATGTGTTGTGGACACAATTTCCATGTCTAAAATAAGAACAGTCCTACAATTCATAAAGAAAGTGCATAGTAAAACTTTAGCGAGAAAAAAGAAAGAAAGCAAAAAGGTAGTAGGTATAATAGATGGATACTCACAAGTATTGGCCAACCATTCTACAAATTGTTTTTATTAGTCGAATAATTGCACCATCGTTCAAATGACTAAATAAAACTTGGTTTACAAATTTAGATGGTAGTAGAGATTTTTGAAAGTGCACACCATCTGAAAGGTCCACATAATGTTGGAGCTCTGCGTTCGGGGTAGATCGTAGTGGGGAAAATTTGAGAAGATGGACTGCGGTTCTTTGACCAATGATTGTTAATCAAAGTGGAAATTCCACCAAATGTCAATGTAGTTCCCACTCCTCTTCGACACTTACTATATTTTGAGTTCGATTATTGTTTATTAAAGACATGGATATTATTGTATCATTTTGGTTTAACATTGTGTTAGATAATAGAAATATTCGACTATTGATGGATTGTGATTCATAGTATGATCTGTGTTGATTTTTACAGGGCATAGAGAGACATTTTTTTATTGATGATGATGATGTGTTGTTAGCATATATAGTAATGACAATCAAAATTCTCTCCGTGTTGACTAGGATTTAGCATTTGAACTAATTTCTACATCTTGTTTATATTGAAAAAAGATAGAATTGAGATATTGTTGAAATTTTAGACAAATGATAACATTGTTAAGTAGAGATGATGATTTATAAATATGCAGATGGTTATTAATTTATTTGTGTATATTTTATCTTTGATGTTTTTAATGCATCCATGAGGCCAAAGGAGGTATTGTGTGATTTTACGTATAATTATATCACAACAATCAAAATGGGGATTGGATACCAACCACAATGTAATACTAGATGGATACAACTAAGGTCACCATGGTAACATTTGTAATGTTGTTGTTTTTTTATATTTTTAGGGGATCCATGTTGTTGCAAAATCACAAAGACTCCCAAATGGCCTCAAATCTGAGTGAGGCATTCGATGTGACCGCACAACATTGGACCATCTCTCAAGTTGTGGACTTGCATGGACTTGAGATGGCCCTCCCGAGAAAGCCAACTTCTTCTTCTTCCTAAATTACCCGCCACAAGTTACTCTAGTGTAGGTAAACTATCTAATCCTAATCTAACCTTCCAAGGTAATCGGGAGAGAGAAATGCATAAAAACAAATCCTACACTAAAGCGGTGATAAACCAAAAAGGAAGTGGATGATAACAAATCCAATGGCCTGATATGGAGAGAGGCGAGAAATGGAGAGGGTGGACAAGATGCACCACGAACGTAGATGAAGTTCACACGTAACACTACTTCAACCCATTAAACAAATCTCTCATAACTCGCAATGGACATCGAGATGCACAATATACCCTCGCAACGATAAGAGGAAAGAAGAGACAATAAAATAAGCAAAGGATGGACAAAATGCATCACAAAATAGATTTTGTTGCTCCAAGAGTTCACACAGTACGTCATCAGTGGGCAAGAGGCAATAAAATTCCATTACAGAGCCATGAAAGGAGGCTTAGACTCCACATTCTACCCTAAGGAAGAAAGAGAGAGGGGGCGGGAGAGAAATAATGACCAACTCTTTAGAAAAAGCACCTCTTTTACTATATATAAAAGAAAGAGAGAAGGAGAGATGGAAAAATTTGAATTCTTCTTAAACCACCCCAACATATGCATTGAAATCACCTGCAAAAATGATGAGTTCTCCGATAGAGTCCATGCCGTCACGTGGTGTTCCTTGCGGCAAGAAGGAGGCCCATTCTTCATCATGGTGGTCGGTGGGAGACTTGACAACCTTGAAAATGGTGGGGAAAAATTTAATGGTGGTAGGTGAGAAGATGACATTGAGAGGTTTCTAAAAAGTCCTCCCTTGCCCAAATATGAGTTTCAAGTTGAAAGATATGGTTGTCTAAAGATCAAGGTCTCAGGTTCACAATATTTAAAAGAGTCCATCCATGCAATACCCATGTAGAAGCCTCGCATGTCTTGAAAATTTAACCCCTTCCTCTTGCTCTTGAAGTTACGTTGACCGACACATGGTAGCTTCCACAGCTCCTCAATTTCCACCGTATTCTACCTAAGTCCCTCCTATTGGTGGAGACACTATGCCTGACCCAAGACACGTGGAGGCTTTGCACTTATTTAGAAACTACCCCATGATTTTTCTTTTGAAGTTGCACGGATGAGACACGTGGAGGCCTCTGTAGGCTTTTAGACTTTTCAATTGTCGAGCTAACATTTTCAAACTTTGACCACATGGTGGGTTAGTGCTTATTTAGGGACTGCCTTTTGGGTCACGCCTTTGAAGTTGTGCCAAAGAGACATGTGGCACCTTCCGCAGCTTCTACTCGATTCTTTGTGTTTTGGCTAAGTCCCTTTTGTTTGCGAAGGATTTATGTCTCGACCAGAGACATGGATGCTCAACGTGCATTTGGGACCTACTTCCATATTTTGCTTTTTAAGTTGCATGAAGATGACACATGGTTCCTTCCGTTGGCTCCTCTTTTATACTTTTCAATGGCTGATTCTACCTTTTCGGGCTCTAGACACTTGGAGGGCCACACTTGTTTGAGTCTCTACTTTGGGCCGTGCCTTTGAATTTTCTCCGATGAGACACGTGGTGCCATCTGCTGGCCTCGAGAGTTTTCAACCGCCGACTCTATCTCCTTTTTGAACTCGGGACATGTGTAGCCTTGGTGCTTGTTTGAGTCTCCACCTTTGGCTTTGACCCCTGAAGGTTGTGCCAATGAGACACGTGGCGTCGTCCGCTGGCCTTATATTGTTTCAATAGTTGATTTAACATTTTAGGCTCGACCATGTGGAGTTTTTCACTCATTTGGGGTCCCCACTTTGGATTCTACCCTTGGAATTGCACCGATGAGGCACATGAAAGCTTCACGCTCATTTGGGGACCACCTTTTGGTATTTACCTTTGGAGTTGCACCATTGGGGTATGTGGGGGCTTCCGCTAACTCTCTTATACTTAGTCAATTCAGGGCCTCGAGTGAACATCGCCTCATCGGTTTCGACTACGTGGAAGCTTCCGCTAACCTTGTTGCTTATCTCTGAGTCAACTCAGTATGTGACGAAGTTCACAAACATCGAGCCCTTTTGACTTTTTCTTCTCCTGTGAGCCTTTGGTTTCTTTGACACTTTTTGCCCCCTTCATCAAATTTTCTCCTCCATTTTTGAGCCCTCCTACCCCTCAAATTTGGGATCGATTGTTGGATTTGAAATGTAGCTCACATGACCGAACCGACCCCGACAATTCTCCTATGCAAGTTCGTGTTTGATAAATTTTTTTGGGGAGGAAAAATTAGGATAACAATTTGGTGACTCACAGGGGACATCTTCCTACTAGATGAAGTGATCAGTGGCCTTGAAGTATCCATTAGGCATGGAGTCATGAATGATAGCCTCGGTACTAATCTTTTCCCTGAAACTGTGAGCCCGACTGCTTGTGCTTGCTAACCACGAACCTTCCTCGCTATCCGCACTCTTAATTTTATAAGAAAATATTGAAAATGAGGTTCTGAGACTAGAAAATTGTATTGACCAGGGGCTTTCACCTATCCTTGAATGGATTGCCTCAAAACTTGATTTCGGTTGCTCTACATTTTGTTTCATTTGAAATTAGTAATCATATAGGAAACTTTAGGTCTCTCTGCCATGAATACTAAAGGGCCTGGCACATTGACCTCCGAAGCAATACAAACAAAAATTATGTACAAAGATTAAATCATACATGCCTCAAATAAGACATGCAGAGTGTGTAAAATCACTTATTCTACTGAAAACAAAATCTACTCCTACTCCTACACTAACCAGAGAGAAAGGGATCTTAAACAAATCCTGTAACTGGCAGGGAGAAGTAGCTTCCCTTTCTCAAAAGGGGCAGCCATGAAAATTATTTGACACTGAATATGGCTACTTGTATGAGTGAAAAAATGACTATAAGCCGATCCTCCACCCAAATCATCAAGGTGTCAACTAGAAACAAGACAAATTCCTCTTTTAGTTTCTCTTCATTTGGATTGAAGAGGTATTACAGATGATCCTTGATACTTTGGAGCTCATCCTCATTCCCCTGAAGGGGGCATGAATAGTTTAAGCTTTCCCCTTGGATCCAATGAAACCAAGTACTGATAGGGCATGGTCTAATCCGATGGATGTGCCCATGGTTCTCGAACTTCATCTCCAAGAATGGAGTCTTCTCACGGACCTTCTTGGGTCAATTATATAGAAGAAATGGGATCCTCATGCTTTATTCCTTCCTCCTCCCGAGAAGAACATGGAAGATTATGATCCTCCAACCTTGAATCTAGAGGGTCGTTGTGAGATGCAGGATGTTGTGATTGGAGGCTGTCCACCATGGCAAGCAGAATCATGTTCTTGGAAGGTGGATGATGGGGAGAAAATGATGTGATCTCCTTGAGATCCTCTCTATCAAATCAATCCTCTAAGTCGGACGATAATCTGCCTCCTTGTTGTCCTCATCAAGCGTGTGCTCAACCTCTTTCATGGTGTTCTCCCGATCTGCAACTTTCTCACCATGGTTCCCTTCATCCTCAAACACGAAGTTTGAAAGATTAAACTCTTCTTCAATATCGAGAGCTCAAAGGGGATGAAGTGGGAGGAATAAGTGAAGGTTCTTTTGTGGCCTTCTCCACACTTTGAGCCTCTGGAACTATATGATCCTCCTCCACAATCGGAATGCTCAAATCTTTGTAGTTATGAATCTAAGAGAAAAGCTTACAAAGTTTTTGATCATTTCTTATTTTCTTCGCTCTTCTTCTTATTGCTCTCCTTGATTGGTTTTTGGAGTCTCTTCCCAACATGTACTTGGGAGAGTAGGAGGAGTGGTGGGTGGGGTCTCCACTAGTTGTTGCTTTATCTCGTGGTGGAGGGGGGTCCTACCTTTGGATCTTGTGGAGGGGACTTGGGTTTGGAAGGAAAGAGGGAAGAAGATTTGAGGTGATATGGAAGACTAGGAGATGGAGAAGGGAAATCAACATTTGGGGCAGCAGATGGGAATCTTGGAAATTGAAGCCCGGGTTGAGATGGTGTTGCTTCGGGAATGAAGAGGAAATCACTAGATGATGGTGCAGGACTTACCCATTGACAAGGCTCCCTAACACCAAGTTTGTAGGCCTCTATCTCCTCATCCCACTACGCAAGTTGGGGAAGCATCTCAATCATGAAGTCAAGCTTCTCTTGCGGGTTGTAATGTCTTAGAAAAGGGCCGACCCATACACAAGGTGCCATGCAACCAATCCTCAATGCCTTCATTTGAGTTGTAGCCCTAAAATGCACCATGTTAGCCTCTATTCTTTGGATCTTCTCCAGAAAACCAGCATTCTTGATATAGTTGTTACCATTATATGCGTACCCTTGTTCTTGATAAGTTCCATATCCAAACCGCTCGACACTTCTCATATGGGTTAGCATAATGGTTCGGATTTGATCATAATGCTTATATGGAGGATTTGAGAAGTACATTGGAGGTGGACTACACTCATTACTTTCGAGTGTGAGTTCCAAGATGGAAATGAAGTCATGATTGTAAAACTTCATGGGATGGAAGAAAATGGGACGTGGAAGAAAATGGGTGAAAATGGATGGAAATAAGGTCTATAACTTCAGAGATGGGTTGTTGACTAGATGGAGTCACCAGATGTGTTGAAACATGCCTCCGCAGGTTGTATCTCAGAAATAACACATCGAACCTATTGAGATGAAGATGTAAAGCTCTTGAAGATGCTCCCACTAGGTGTGCCAAAAGTGTCGGTGTGATCGCATAGTGGCTTGAGGTTTGTTATTGATAATGAGACACCTTGGAAAGATGAGAAAAAGATAACCTCGGGGTCCCACGATCTGCATGCCAAAATTATTGTGTGGTCGCATTGTGGCTTAAGATTTTTGTTTGATAATGAGACACCTTGGAAAGATGAGAAAAATATAACCTCTGAGTCCCACCGGGTGTGCCAAAATTGTTGTTGCTAAATCACAAACCCTCGAATGGCCTCGAGATCTGATTGGGGCATTCGATGTGATCAGTACAACATTGGACCATCTCTCTAGCTATGGAACTTGTGAACTTGAGATGGCCCTCCGTGAAAGCCGAATTCTTCTTCCTAAACTAACTGCCACAAGCTACTCTAGTGCAGGTAAACTATCTAATCCTAATCTAACCTTCCAAGGAGATAGGGAGAGAGAGAAATGCATAAAAATCGAGCCTACACTAAAGTGGTGATACATGAGGAAAGGAAGTGGTTGATCACAAATTCAATAGCCCGAAATGGAGAGAGGTGAGCAATGGAGAGGGTGGACAAGATGCACCATAGACCGAGATATGAAGTTCAAAGGGAACACCACTTCAACCCATTAAACAAAGCACCCATAACTCCGTAATAGACATCGAGAGATGCATAGAATACCCTACAACAATGAGAGGTGAGAAGAGACAATAAAATAAGCAAAGCATGGACAAAATGCATCACAAAATATATTTTATTACTCCAAGAGTTCACACAATACATCATCAGTGGGCAAGAGGTAATAAAATGCCATTACAGAGCCATGAGAGGAGGCTTAGACTCTACATTCTACCCTAAGGAAGAAAGAGAGAGGGGGCAGGAGAGAAACAATGACCAACCCTTTAGAAAATGCCCCTCCTTTACAATATATAGAAGAAAGAGAGAAGGAGAGAAGGAAAATTTTAAATCCGCTTCAAACACCCCAAGATATGCATTGATATCACCCGTAACAATGATGGGTTCCTTATTGGGCAAGAAGAAGGCCCATTCTTCATCATGGCGGCAGGTGGGAGAATTGAAATCCTCAAAAATAGTGGTTTGAAACATTAATGGTGGTAGGTGAGAAGCCGACGTTGAGATATTTCCAAAAAGTCCTCCCTTGCTAAAATCTAATTTTCCAGTCAAAAGATATGGTTGTCTAAAGATCAGGGTCGTGGGCTCACAATATTTAAAAGAGTCCATCTCGTGCAAGACCCACATGGAAACCTCGTGTGTCTTGAAAATTCAGCCCCTTTCTATCGCTCTGTAATTTACACTGTACTAACACATGGTGGCTTCTGTGGGCTCCTCGATTTCCTCTGTATTCTACCTAAGTCCCTCTTGTTGGCGGAGAAACTGTACCTAACTCAAGACATGTGGAGGCTTTGTGCTTATTTGGAAACTACCCCCAGATTTTTCTTTTGAAGTTGCGTAGACGAGACACGGGGAGGCCTCCACAAGATTTTAAACTTTTCAAAGGTCGACCTAACATTTTAGAACTCTGACCATGTGGCGGGTCGGCGCTTGTTTGGGGACTACCTTTTGGGTTGCGTATTTGAAGTTGTGCTAAAGAGACACATGGCACCTTCAATGGTTCTTCTCTATTTCGTGTTTTGGCTAAGTCCCTTTTGTTTGGCGAAGGACTTATGTCGACCCGGGACACATGGACGCTCAGCGCACATTTGGGACCTGCTTCTAGATTTTTCTTTTCAAGTTATGCGGACATGACACATGGCTCCTTCCATTGTCCTACCTTTGTTTAGAGTTTTAAACTACACTCTGCCTTTTCGTGCTCTAAACACGTCGACAAACACTTGTTTGAGTCCTCGCTTAGGGACGCACCTTTGAATTCATGTCGATGAGACATGTGGTGTCGCCCACTGCCCGAGACTTTTTAACTTTTGACATCATCTCCTTTTCGAACCTAGGACATGTGGAGGATTAGCACTTGTTTGAGTCTCCTCCTTTGGCTTCGACCCTTGAAGGTTACGCCGATGAGACACATGGCACCATCCGTTTGCCTTAGAATTTTTCAACGGCTGATTTAAATTTTTTAGGCTCTGAGTGTCCCTTCTTTGGATTCTGCCCTTGGAATTGCACCCATGAGGAACGTGGAAGCTTCGCGCTTGTTTGGGAATCACCTTTTTTTCTTGACCTTTGGAGTTGTGTCGTTGAGGCATACGGGCGTCTGTTGACTCTCTTATACTTAGCCAATTTAGGGCCTCGAGTGAACACCACCTTGTCAGGTTCTAACTATGTAGAGGCTTCCACTAACCTTGCTGTTTGGATTTGAGTCGACTCATATGCGAAGAAGTCCAAAACTTCGAGCCCTTTTGAATTTTTTTCCTCATCTCGAGCCTCTAGTTTCTTTGACGTTGTTGGCCCCCTTTGTCAATCTTGCTCCTCCATTTTTCGAGCCCTCCTGCCCCTTAGATTTGGGATCGATTATCGGATTTGAAATTTAGCTTGCATGACTGATCCGACCACTCGACATTTCTTAAGTGCAAGGTCGTGTTTGATCAATTTTTCTAGGGGCTAAAAATTGGGATAACAGTCCCCATATGGGGATGACCTCCAAATGTGACCATGGGCTTTGTGTGCAATTCTTTCCATTTTTCTTTTATTTATCATAGAGTATGTGATTTATTTTGTGATGTAATTTATTTAATCATTGATGATTAATGTTCCTTTATTAAGTAGTTTAATCATGTTATTAAGTTATATGGGGATGTGATAAAAGGGGCCATTTATTACGTAGTAGTGTGTTTGAATTTTGTGATTTTTATTGACTATAAGTTACCTTGAGTATTGTACACTCTACCTTACTTGGTCATTCATACTTGGGCCTAAGGGCCATTTTTGGAGGTTTGTGGGACACGCTAATCTTGTCCCAAACCTCTTAATTTCATATACCAACCCTACCTGTGGATTGGGGGCTAAAAATAGACCCCATTATGTGTTTTGTAAGATAAAAAGTGACATTTATTGCACTTTTCTTACATGAGTTTTAAATTATGTCCTTAGGGGGTGTGGATTTAGATTTTGTGTGTAAGAGGCTTTTCATTTCTCTCAACCACCAATTTATTGTGCATTGGGGTTGAGGTTTAACTTTGATGAGGAGTTGAGGATAAGTAATGCGACATCCTACATGGAGCCACCTCACCCTCCTCTACACTTTTTCTGTATATGTAAGTTTATTTGTTTGTTTGGGGGTCACTTCATTTTATTGTGCTCTTGTATTTTTAGAGTTAGAGAGTTTTGGAGAGTTTGTTGAATTTTGGAGCTTGCTGGAGTTGGATTGATCTTGAAGGAGCTTGGTGTGTGATTTGTTGATCAAGTTCTTATTGTGGAAAGGTAGAACTACACCATTGTTTTAATCATTTTTTTAATATGTGTATATTTGTATGAAAGTGAATGGTTTGCATGCTTGTAGGATAAGGATATGGGGATTTTATATTTATGGAGGTATAAGATTTTATTTCATGTTTTAAGAGGGAGTTGATTCGGGTGCCCCACCTTGGATAAGAAAATGCTTGCATTTATTATTGGTTCTTTTGAGGGAGAAATAAGAGATTGGAGGGAGTCATAAGAGAGTGTGTGAGGTATAAGAGGATACCGAGGGAGGCATAAGCGTTGTGTAGGGGTTTTAGATATATTTTTGGAGGGTTTTAAGGTGGGAACCAAATCCCATTGGGAGGCATAAGTGATCTACCCATAGATTTTTGCTCCATTGGCTTTGCATTCGCAAGCCTTGTGTATTTTGATAGTTCCATTTTTATGATTGTATCTTGTGTCGAATGTGATTTGAAATGGTTGTGAAATTTTGTATTGTGATGTGGAATCTTTGTGATAGTTGTCATGAGTTGGATCCATCCTTTATTGTATTTTGGTTGGGGCTCGAGGGCTAATGAGGAGGATAGTTTCTTCTCCTCATTGAATTATTGGTTGGGTCGAGTGTTACCTCTCCCCAAATTTTTTTTTGTAATTAAAGTGAACAAATGGTGGAGCTCTTACGGAAGATTTGAGACTTGGAGGATTTGTTGAAATCAAAAGAAATCCTTCATTGTAAAAACTTTTCTTGTGATTCCCACTTAAGGTGGAAGACTAGTAGCATTATATTTGAAAGAAAATTTGTATTGTATATTTTGTTTATTAAGTTGTAATGTATTGTGGAAAATAAGGCTCCTTGCATTGAAATAAATGAGATATTCTAAAAGAAAAGGAAGTTCATTATTATTTGTTGAAGTTACATTATTGTAAGAATGAAGGAAGAACATAGAAGTTGTAAATCATTAACAATGTATTCTTAACAAATATGAATGTGAAATAGAGTTGTTTGTAGTTGATGTAATAAATTATAATGAGTTATTTTGTTGAAAAATTGCATTTTGTTGTGGAAAGGAAAACAATAATACTAGAAATATATTAAGCTTCATTCCTACTTTTAAACTTGAAAGAAATTTTGTTAGAAGAAAATAAAAATGATCTTGTAGTTGTGTTTCTTGTTACTATAGAAATAGAAAATATTTAAATTTAGTAATTTTAAGCATGGAATGAATAAATGGTGTAACCTTTCAACTAGAGACTATAAACACTTAAATTAAAGCTAAGGATAAACTGTAAAGCACCCTTGTAAAACTTGTTTTGGAAAATTTACAGAATTGTTGGTTTTGTTTTCGATGAATAAGACTGCCATAATGTGCAGAGTGGTGGTCTCTAAACTGCCACCCAGGAAAGATGGTGGTTTGTGAATTATCACCTAGGTAGGGTGCTGGTCCCAAGACCATCATCCTGCTTTGGGCGGCGGTTTCATCACTTTCGGTGGAAAAATCGAAATCATGGATCGTGCAATTTTAAACTTGATTAGACCAAAATCCAATTCTTTAAAATTTAAAAAGGAAACTACCAGCATGCTATAGGGGAACCAAATCATTTTTTGAAGCAAGTAAATCCTTGAATGGGCATTTAAATGTATTCAATCTCATAGATTAATTGGAAAGAGGGTTTTTCCCAAATAGATAACTCAAAATGGAAATAACTAAATAACTACTCCAGATTTAGAATGGAAACCTCTACAATCAACAAATGGAATACATTACTACAATAAATCTATAAACTAAACTAAGCTAAGATTGATTCAAATGAATTCCTCCATGGCTTCCTTCCTTGCTCCCATGGCCTCCATTTCTCCAACTCTAAATTAAACAAAATAAAAGAGACCAAATGAGGAGGCTAGGGAAAAGAAAAAGGTTTAATAAAATTTCATAAGGATAGTTAGGGTTAGTATGGAACCCTAAGATCTAGTGGCCACAATTTATTTGATCCAAGGGTTGAGAATCAACCCTATAATTGTTAGGTAAGAATGAATGTTATGGACTATTAAATATTTTAAAGGTATGTGTAAATGGGTGAATGGGGCCACTTAATACCCTTGTATGTTAAGTTAATTATGTAACTATTTTAGTGTTTTTAGTAAATGATTCAATGGACATTAAAGAAAATAATTTAAGAGGACTAAGGTAGCTAAGGAAGAGGGTTTATTAAATATGGGTTGAATGTTGATTTTATCAGAGGGAAACTATTTTACCTAGTAAGAGAAATTAATTGAAACCTATCTAGTGGATGATAATTAAATTGACATTAGAACTGGATTAAGAATGTTTAAGTATCAACCTAGACCCGATCCATTCATTGTAATATAGTAAATTGTTAATAGGAACTAATTAAACATACTATAGGGTTGACATCCTCAGTAACCTTTTTAAAACACAAAAAAATTGTCACAACATTCCGATAATTGTTTAAGGATTAATGTGGTTTTAGAACATTGAAATTGTGGGTGTTATAGTCAAATTTATGGCCATAGTGTAGCGTGACAATAGAAAGTGTGTCAACACAAAGGTGACCTAAAGCGCACGCCTATTCTACAACTCTAAGAGAAACATAAATCTGAAAGCACATGCAAGATTTGCAATCATGTAAGTTGATAAGGAGACTATAGTTGAAGCCTACACTTTCTCAATTCAAGAGATATGGTAAGTTAGCTATGCGCTATAGCAAAGGAAAGGGAAAGCATGTTTCTTTCGTTTCTAACTACGCTACAACTATATCTATAAAAAAAATCATCAAGGATAATTCTTATAAAATTAAAGCATTTTGTAAATTTTTTTCAAATAAAGTAACCACTACAAGGAAGACATTGGTTATCTCATAATAAAATGACTCGTGTATGAGGGCTTTCTTCACTTAAATAGCTAAGTCATTTTTTTGGAATTTCTTTAATATATTTATCTATCTCGTACAATCAAAACATATTGAGATCTAGGTTTAGTGAAAGGGTAGGAATGTACTATTATCACCAAATCACAGCACCCTTATGTTTACACAAGTGCATATAATTGAGCTCATGGTGTGATTGGATAACATGGGTACTATCTCTAAGTTGTGGGACTTGCTACTTGAGATAGACCTCTAGAGAAATCTGGTTCTTGCTCCTAAACTACCTGCCACAATCTACTCTAATGCAATCAAAACTATCTTTTCTAATTTAACTTTCCAAGGGACTAAGGAGAGAGAATGCATAAAAACAAAAACCTACACTAAAGTGGTGATACACCAGAAAAGGAGGGGTGTGAGAGTAGTCTTCCAATGTGTGAAAAATAGAAGTAAAATGCATACTAGAAGGGGTGATAACAGTTCTCCACAATCTGGAAAATGCATTCACAACAATATTTCATACATGCACAATAATAATGAGTCCTTGCAAGAGCATAAAAATAGACACAATATTCTTGTAATGAAGGTTGAAAGGGCAAGAAGAGTGCAAACAAACACAATAGGGGAAGATGCATCCACAAACTTGTATTTTATTGCTTCATGATATGCACAGTTCAATCTATTACAAGATAAGGGCTTGGATCACCATGCAAGGAGTCCACTATAAGGGTCTACAACACATTGGCTTCATAAAGCAATTTTGATAGAGCTTTGCTACAAAAAAACTACTTCTTTTACAATGAGCCTAACACTCCAATTTATAGAAGAATGAGAAGAGAGAGAGAAGGGGAAAATGGAAATCACAAAATTTGTCCTTCAACCACTTTTAAGAGGCATTAAATAGAGTGAAATGATTGTATATTACTTGCAAAAGGCTCCCCATACTAGTCCCAGTGCTACAACAGAGAAATAATGATGACCATGCCTCTTAATTGCACTCCCAACTACCAAATAAAACATTGTCATGAACCCGGCCACGTTTTATGAAAAATATCCATTGATTTCTCATAAAATCCCAAATTTATTGATTTTTATGCGTTGGGATTAGAGCCATGATTCCAATGGTACCAATTTCATGCGATTTTGTTGAGAAATGCAAAATTTATGACCTTCTGAGTGGGGTAGCTATTTTGGGTCTGCCAAGCATTTTCTGTCATTTGATGGGAATGAGCATTAATTGACTAGAGCTGAATATGTTTCTTTTATTTTAATATATCTACCCTCATCAAAATAAAGAAATCGGATGTCGTGCCTGTTCCAGAAAGTCTAATTTTATGAAAATCGGAGCTCGAGTCAAAATTTATGGCCATTTGAAGTTTAGGAGGTCAAACATTGACTTTTCTCTTCATTGCAGCTATTTTAGCGGAATTGGGTCCGTGTGTCCAAGTTGTCCCGTAAAAATATCCTCATCACCCGATTCGGCGTCCTTGTCCCGTGTGTCTTCTCGTTGACCAAGCCGTGAGGGCCATTGACTTCTGCATTCGCCGCAACATATGGTTCATTTTGTAGCTTTTTCCGCTTTGTGCATCTCATGCGTACTTTTGTCCTAACCGTCTCGGACACATTTCTCCATGTTACCCGCAATGCACTGACTTGTGTAAAAATCAACTTTTTGTGTCCTGTGCATACTTTTTTTCCTTGTTGAACTTGTGTGGTTTGGGACACAGAAAGCTGATTTAGTTGATTCCTTTGTATTTTGGCTCCAAACTTGGTACGACGAACCTTGGTACGATCCGCACTAGTATGATCAATAACCTCCAGACCCGCAATGCATTAAAACAAGCCTGCGACTTCAATTTTTAGATTTTTTCAATTTTTTCTAACTTGTTGGATTTTTTCCTTGGATGGGGAGTTAGAGAGAAGCCAAAGGGACCCCCAAAACATGATTTTGGGCCTTGAATCAATTCTACTTGCTTGGGACTGAAGAATTTGATGTATGTTATCAAAATTACCTCGAGGGGTGAATTTTGGATAACATGTAGTTAAATTGTTTCCAAAATAGTGAATTGCATGTACATATCTTTTACAAATTGCTAAGTTCCCTTTTGGTCTCTCTTTTTGTACTACATTGAGGATATGATCTATCTTGTAATATGTTATATCTATCTTTTCATGTAAACAATTAATTGGTCACCGCAATATATGTCCAAGTAACCATATTCTAGATTTTAAATAAGAACACTCACCTATTATCTTAATTCAATTTCGTGTTAAATAACTCATAAACACATCGATGTCATTCCATTTAGTAGAGAAGACAAAAAGAGAGGCAAAGAATAAGGCAATAACCAATGGGGATCATGTAAGTGGTCGATGACACCCAATTTTTGGGTAAACCAAATGCAAGGACATTACTTGTTTAAAAGTTGTGCAAGATTTTCAAGATGATCATATTTCTTTTTGTAAGTCCCATAACATATTCATATTACTACGACCGCATATTTTCAATCATATTAAAAAATATGTAAAGGTAAAAATTCTATGTGCAAATCAAGAGGACTCGTATACAACCAAATTTACGAGAAGAAGTTAATAATTTCTCATAAGTAAATCTTATAAAAAAATACTTGTTATGGAAACATCTACACAAGAAGTTTCTAGACCAAGTAATTTTCCATGCTAGAATATATTATCCATCGTACCAAACAACCAAGAGTTAATTATACGAGACATGAAACATGGATCTAGACATTAACCAAACACAAGTCCGCGTAAGAAAGTGCCTACTTTCACCACATAACAAGTAAACTATTTCTTTTAAATAAATATAAATCTAGAACTGAATGAAACCAATTTATGGGTTATAAATGGTTTTGAATATAGAATAAAGAGTTAGGCATAGGAAGCCAAAGAATATGTTTAGTGAAAGTATATGATATTTATAAGTTTCACATGAAGAGTTCTGTACAATAAACAAAGTTCCAATGTGAATGGAACCAAAATATTTGCAAAGAAAAAAACTATATACCAAAAAAAAAAAATAGGAACTTAACTTCACACTTGTGTACATTTTTACAACAATCCACATTACATGTCCATGCATAATCAAGTTAGGGAACAAAATCAAGCAAGCATTCATTTTTTCTCTATCTTGCCAAAAATTTGTTGTTCACATTTGGAATTTTTGTAGCACTATTTTTCATCCCCCAAATGTGTTTGAAACCTCGGGATACCCATTTTTTTCAATTTGTGTGAGGTTTCATATTTAACCGCATCATCATTGCTATCATAATCCAACCCAAACCCTCGAGAAGATGGAACTACAAAGTGAAAATTTTGGAGAGATACAAGAATCTTGAAGGAAGAAGGTGGAGGCGTTCTCTAACAAGTTTAATGATTATTGGTTTTTGTGGCATGGACTGCCTGCAATGTAGGATGTTAACAACAAATTTAATTTGATTGAATTCTTCCTCCCTGTGCAAGTAGGGAGTAGTGATGGTCACACCCTCTGGAGGAAGAACAATTGTGTTTCTCATCCTCGTAGTTTCAAGTTGGAAAGGAAATGAAGCACACAATATGTGAAAAAGAAGTGAACTTATGTATGTAACAATAACCTCATTTACTTTACATGTGAATAAAGGATGCAACATATCTAAGTTTGTTTTTACAAAATAAAAATAAATAAGGTTAGATATCTATTTCGATATAATCTATCAGAAGGAAGCTTTAAATGCATCGTCAATGAGTATTCTAACACCCAACTTGGATCATTTCAATGAGGCCTCCCAGGGGAAAAAACTCTCAAGACAAACCGAATCCTACAATCGTCCAAAGGCACGTGCACCTTCATGCCTACTTGAGAGGGAGATCACAAGAGCACTGTACTTTTTGATAACCAAGAGGACAACACAAAACCAAGATATCTAAAAAAACATTTCAAATTAAATGAAGGAAGTGTTATCGATTCGGGAAGGAAAAAAGCAAATGTTAGAAACAACTGGAAATAGTAAATGCGCTCATGTTTAAGATAGTTGTGTAGAAACATAAGGGAAGGAGGAAATTTTTTAACCAAGATTATAAATTACAATCCACAATTGAAAAATTATTTTCTTATAATCATAATAAATCATATGGGAGAGCTAAATTTTTTTTAAAGATAGGGGTATAACACGAATCTTATTGGCCCTAGGGTGGTAGTCTAAGAGAGAACATACCAACCAACTAAAATGTAATGCCCATACATTTTTGCATGAAACCCAAAACTAAACAATGTTTATAATAGAAAAATTATGGAATAATTTTTTTTTAAAGGGATGAAGGTGACGATAAAGTTGACCTTCGGTTTCAAACTGTCACCACAAAATTCCTTAAATAATATTATTAAATAAAGGAATGGATTTAATCTATGGTTAGGTTTAAAATATTTTATTCAATTAATCCTAAATTAATTTAATACATAGGTTTCTAAGGTCATGCAATAATTTAATAATTAAAGACCAAGTCTAAAACAACCTTTTCATTTACACAAGGCTAATTATTTGATTTACTAATATAAAGTAGTCTAAACTAATAAGGGAAGAGTTTTTTTAGATTAAATCAAAATAAAAATCAATAATGTAATTACTTTCAAACCACACAAGCGGCCTTGTTCAAAAGGAGACCCATATGATCAAATGATGATCTCACCTACTTTCACCTAACATTTGTAGGAGACATTTTGGGCCATTGGGTGAATCCAATCTATGCCATTGGATGGAGGGATTTCAAATCAACCCTAAAATCTCTAAGGAAGGGTTTTATTCATTTCTTTTGCTCATTTCATTCATTTTGGTTTTGCAGGTTAAGGGGAGGATGAAGAGAAGGAAGACATGGGAGGAAACTTGAAAGCTTGGGGATGGATATACACATCCCAAATCCATTTTATTCTATTTTTCTATTTATATTCTACCCTATTCAAGGGTTTGTAATTTTCATTATTTGCTATAAATTTGTTTCCAATAAAAATACCCATTTGGGTAAATTTCATTTGCGAAAAGATCTACATTTTGTTTTGCATTATATACATTCTTTTATTTCTAAAGCATATGTATTACTATATATATTTTTAAAAAAGAAATTACAACACAATTACACACACACACACACACACACACACACACACACACAACAAATTTCTTAAGTAAAAAAATGGGAAGTAATATATATATATATTACTTCGCATTTTTCTTACTTAAGAAATTTGTGTGTGTATAAAATTTTCATTAAATAACAAGTATAGGTGTTGGGGCGAGGGGTCGCCGACCCCACCCCCATCCCATATATTAATGGGGTGGGGGTGGGTTCGCGACCATCCCCCACCCCTTACACACATTTAAAACAAAAACAAAAACAAAGCCCGTAGTCATGCGCCTTCATAAACTACCTTTTTTTTTTTTTTTTACTAAATAATTTTTTAACTATCATATAGTGTCATCAATATAAAGTTTAATAAATGTCTTCTTATAAATAAATTAATACATATATATTATTAATAATAGTTAATTTTCATTGTTATTATTAAATGGTAAAAAAATTAATATATTATTAATATTAATATATTAATGGTATTAATATGATCAATTTTGACAAAAAAATTTCTCTTTTAAAAAAAAAAAAAAGAATTACTCAAATAAGTTTAAGATATAAAATAAATAGATTTGTGGGAAAATTTGGTTATTTTTTCAGCTCTAATTTCATTTAGATATAGGTATTGTTACACCCACAAAATTTCCCGCATGAAACTCAAGGCAAACCTAGGTCAACTAAAAAAATTATGGAATAATTTTTTTTGTTAAACACACTCACAATATAAGATTCAAATTTACGGTCATCACATTCTCGTGTCTAAAATTACATTAAATTAACATTATTAATTTTCCTTAGATCCCCCTTTAAAATAAAATAATAAAATCTCTCAATAACTTATAATAAAATTAGTTAGTCTAAATCAAGACTTAGGCTTCCCTATAATTTACTTTAATATAATTTAATTTCACCTTAATTAAATTTGGTTAGTTAATCTCAAGGGTATTGTGGTCTATTTAATTAAATAATAAAGTTATATAATACCCACAAAGGGGTCAAAGTTGCATTAAGTAAAAAGGTCTCTAAAAGACACTTGGGTTAGGAAATAATAACACCCCCTACACATATTAGAGTGGCCCCAAAATAAAGTCTACCCATGTAAATTAAATTTGAATTTCTCTCACCCACTTCCCACCTAATTTTTGTAGGGATGAATCTCATCCATTAGATGGATTCATTTAGGTCTCTTAGATTTAGGGATTCAACTAACTCTAAGCATGCTTATGAAAGGCTCTTTTCTATTTTGTGTAGACTTATTGTTTCTTCTTTTTGTTTTGAATGTTGTTGGAGATGAGGTGGAAACCATGAGAGACAATCTCAAGCTCATGGAGGGATGCACATTCTTCCATTCCTTCGTTGTTCTATTTACACCCTCTTTTAGGGTTCCAATGTATTTATTTATTTTTGTCTATTTTATTATTTAGCATTTTCCCAAATGGGCATATGGGTTATGCCCCATTTTAGAGAAAATAGGTAAAATGGTGTAAATATATATAGATAAACGAATTGAAAGTGCCACCATGAGAGAAAAAAATACACAATCCTCAAGTATACAGAGAGGTCGACTAGGCAAGAATAATAGTGACTGGGTCATATTGTTTGGTGGCAGTGTTTGGGTTAGGGGAGCATCGTTGCACCACCCCCACCCTCCCATTAATTAACGGGGTGGGGATTGGTGTCACGAGCCTCCCAAACCCTTACCTTACATACAATACATAGTTGCAGCCGCATTCTATACAACTTCAAACAAATTTTGATTATTGCTTTATTTACATTATTAGTTAGTTAATGTTTATTTGATATACATACATACATACATACATACATACATACATATGTATATTTATATGTATATGTATGTATATATACATACACATACACACACACATATATATGTGTGTGTGTGTGTGTGTATATATATGTGTGTGTCACATATATATGTACACACACACATGTACACACACACACACACACACACACACACACACACATGTATGTATGTATATGTATATGTATATGTATATATATATATATATATATATATATATATATATATATATATATATATATATATATATATATATATATATTTATATATGAAAATTTATTATATCAAATTTAATTATTAATATCAATAATGATAATATCTTAATACCAATACTAATAAAAGAGGTCATGATATTTATATTATTAACTAATCTTAATCTTACACTTAAAATATCTTGTAAAATTTGATAGTATTTTGATAAGAGGTTTAAACTCAATCCAAACTCCACTTGTTGTTACATTAATTTACATTGGGTTTATATATAAATTTATGATAACTTAGTAATAAATTTTTATAATCTGATAAGGCTCACGCTAATTGTAATCGTGCAATTCCTTTACCCTACTAGATTTAGGGATCAATCTATTTTATTGACAAGGTAAATGACAATTAAAAAAATATTTAAGTCTTTCCATCTACACATATAAAGGTAAAAAGAATGGGAGAACTTTGGGTTCTTCTTTCAACAATACAAAAGATGAACAAATATAGTTTAACTTGTTATCTTATGCCTTTCAAGTAGGGAAAAGTAAGTAATTAATTTCTTTCATCACATAATGCAAGTTTCAAAATTTCAAACAATAACTTATAAAAAGGTTTCCCAATAGTTTTAAAATGAATATAACTCCTCTTGAAGGTAATGAAAATACTAGCTTGTAAGTAAAGTATTTTTATTTCAATTGTATTTCCATTATGTCAAGAACTTGTTACAAGAAAATTGTTTCTCTTTCCAAAAACAAGGAAGTAATACTAAATCTTTTAATTTCATTTTCAAAGAGAACTAATACCACAATTTTAATAAATAAGACAACTAAGAATGTCCACTTTAAGAATGCAAGTTTACAAGAAATCCATACACAATGGAGACAACATGATAAAATACAAGAGAGTCCATTATTCTTTTCTCCAAATTCTCAAGAAGCCTTCATCATCAAAACTCCACCATCTTCCAAGATCAAACACATAACCAAAAATGGGGGAGTAGGTAACACTCTCCACCCAACCATTACTCCAATGAGGAATTGAAGCCTACTTCCTCATTGGCCCCGAGCCCCAATAATGAGACAATAAGGAATATTTGACAACCATGGCAACAAATACAAGGCTTCCAATTTTACTTTCAAGCACGATTCACACAAGTAAATAACCACAAAATACTCATTTTTAAACACAAAAACTTCCCAAAAAAATGGCTCTAAAACAATCCAAGTAGAGAAAGGAATATGGGGATACCTGGTGCCTCCCAAGGGTTTGGATGCCCACCTCAAAACCTTTAAAACAAAATCAACCCCAAAGTCTCTTATGCCTCCCTATAAAAAAATACATCTCTTATGTCTCCCTCACTCTTATGCCTCCCTCTCTCTTATGTCTCCCACAATGAATAAAATAACAAGATGAGAACAAGGTGGGGCATCCAACCCACTCCCTCCTAAATAACCAAAATAATATCTTATGTCTCCCAACATATTTCATCCCCATTTCACTATCTCAACACATCCTAAATCCATTTCACTACCCAACAACATCAAGAAAGAAATTACATTCATTAAACACATACACATGCAAGAAAAGAGAAGAAACCTAGGGTTCAAGACCCTTCCTATCCATAGCAAGAATCCACTTCACAAGCAAATCCCAAAATCCTCAAAGCTTAAGAAATTACAAGCAATCTTCAACTCCAACAAGCACTCCAAAAGGCAAGCATTAAATGAGAGAGCCAAAACCAAGTAAGTAACCCCAAAACTTCACAAAAATTCTAATAAATAGAAAAGAGGAAGAGGAAGATGTGGCTCCATGTAGGATGCCACATCATTTCTTCTCCATCCCACATCACCAAATTCAAACCCATACCCCAAAGCATAATAAATTGGTGGTTGGGAAAAGACCACCCTCTTACACACTCAACTCAACCCACACCCCTTAAGGACAAAATTAATTACCCATGTAAGAAAAGTGCAATCAATTTCCCTTTTCCTTCATTAAAACACAAAATATGACCTAAAATAATTCCCTCACATCATAGGCTAGGTGGGTGGGTGACTTTAAAAGGTGTGGGACAAGCTTATCTTGTCCCACAAGTCTCCAAAATAGCCTAGAAGGTCAAAATCCGAATTTCACAAGGAAGATTGAGTACACACAACCCAAAACACATTAAATTCATCCCAAACCAACACACATTAAAACTACCAACTCACATTTATTTCCTCCGCTTTTGGTCACATCCTAATTAACACTGGATAAATAGTGTTAAATTAACTTAAGAGGGGTGCAAAACATAATTAATAAAAGTGACTTCACATGTACATAAAAATAAATAACTCACAATTAAATAAAAATCAACAAGAGAAAATTAAAACATTCCTAAGGTCACTTTTGAGGGCACCTCCCTATGGGGACCTCCTAACAAACTACAACAATAAAAAAAAAAAAACAAGAAAATACGTTTTGCCATGGTGACCTATTGCCAATACTCCATATTCCTCATTGTTAGTCTCATATCTCCTTTGTTTTATTGTGCTACAAATACTTGCAAAAGTCAATAAAATACCTTTCTTGCCTCGTGGCCATATTAACAACATCAAAATAATAAAATACGTGTAGATACATATAATCAATTATTGTAACTTAAACCAAAAAAATTAATTTTCCATTGTTCACAATTCCAATTATTTTAATTTCATTACTATATCAACTAGCAATAAGATCACAACATCAATTACATCATCAAACATCATATAATCAACAAAGTAAATGCATTAGTCCAATATTAGATAAAAATCAACAATTTCATATATCCAAATATGCATATAATCCATCCTGTAATCATGTCATAAGTCTAACATCCACATTGTCTATAAATTAACTAATCAAAATAACAATGTCCATCTGTCAATATCTAAACCATGATAGAAATGTCCAAAAATATAATCTATAATGGGTAGAATCATAACCATATAAATGTCGAAGAGGAGTGGGTACTACATCCCCCTCCCCTTAGACTCGAATTCCTCCTATAAGTTACTAGAAAAATGTGGGAACTATGATCTCAGAGGCATGACATCATGCAACATAGATTTTGTCTCGTCATATCTATCCCACTAAACGTAAACCCGACCAATCTCTCTTCCTCAAGGCCCAAGGTAGTGTGCTCTAAAATACGGATGGACTCCACCATCACCCTCGCCCCGATCCTATACCTACAATGAGGTCGAATCTAATACATCGAAGGATTAAACTCTACCTCCTAAGTATAGAAACATGAAATACATTGTGTACATACTAGACTATAGGCCAAAGGACCGATACACTCCAAGATCTCAAACGGACCTCCAAATCTAGGATCAAGCTTAGAGCCTTTTCCATAATGGATGGGAATCTTATGAAGCCCGACATGAAGAAACACCTTTGTTCCCACCTCAAAAATATGATATGTCCAATGTTGATCCACATACTTATTATGTCTATCCTGAGCCTCCTGTAATCTTTTCCCCGATCATAAAGAACCTACTACTCCATATCCTGCGGTAAGAATGCTCACCCAAGAGAAAACCTATCCTTCAACTTGTCCCAACTTAGTGGTGTCTTGAAATCTCTATTATACAATTCTTTAAAAGGAGCTATGCCTATCAAACTCAAAACTAATATTATAGGAAAAATCCACCAAATACATGTACTCCTCCCACCTCGACCGATGGTCAATGACATACATCCCGAGCATGTTCTCCAAGATCTGATTTACCCGCTCTCTTTGTCCATATGTCTCGTGGTGATAAGATGTATTGAATTTAATCTTTATCGCAGAGCATACTGCATGGTAGTATAGAAGTGAGAAGTGTATAAGGGATCGCAGATCATGAAATGATCTTCCACATAATCTCATGCAAGTTAACAACCTCGTCAAGGTATACTCGTGCCACACGCACTAGTTGTGTAGATGTTCTTCACCAAAGAAAAGTGAGCCACTTTTGTCGCTTAATCCACCATGACCATGATGGTATCTTGACTACGGTAACCCAACTATGAATTCCATAGAAATGGTGTGCCATTTCTACCTTGGAATGGCATGAGGGAAGAGAAGGCTAGTTGGGTGCTGATGTTCGGCCTTCACTTTCTAACACTCTAAACAATGTCACATAAAATGAGCTATGTCTCTCCATAGTCCCCTCCAATGGTACAATTTTCTCAAGGTGGTGTGCATCTTCTTCACCCCGGGATGGGCTGAATAAGGTACATGATGAGCCTCTAGTCAAAATATCCTACTTCAAGCCTCCATCTCTAGGAAAATATATCCTACCTTTTTGCCTAAGAAGATCATCTACCTCTAATGAAAATCCATCAAATCTCCCCTCAAGGGCTCTCTCGAGACTCAATCTCTCGATCTAGCTATAAGGTAAAAGTTTTCGTGAGGAAGTTGTTTCAAAGTCCCACTCTATAAATTTGCACCCACTTAAGTATCCATTATGACATGTCTCCACCTACTAGAGCATCGACAACCATGGTCTCCTTACCCTTCACATGGTGTATCTCTCGTGTCTTACTCACAAAGTAACTCCATCCAACGCCATCGATGAGCATTGAGATTTGGCCAGTGTGAAGAGGTTGCGAAGACTCAAGTGATCACCCTAAGTGTAAATCATCAGCCAAGAAGGAAATATCTCTACCACACAAAGGCGTTCACAACTTTTGAAATCTCAAGGTCATGAGTCATTTAATTGAGCTCATAATCCTTGAGTTTGTGAGACTCAAAAGCAACCACTCGGCCCTCTTGCATTAACACACCTCCTAGTCCTGCCAAAGAAGCATATGTGCAAATGAAGAACTAGCCCCGAGGGTCCGACATTGTAAGGATGGGCGATGTTGTGAGACATTCCTTCAATGTCTGTAAGGTATTTTCACATATATTTGACCATAATAATTTCTTCACTTTCACCGAAGGGAAGTGATGGGGTGCACAACTGAGAAAAGTCCTGAACAAATCTCCCTTAGTATCCTACCAAACCCATGAAATTGCGCACTTAGGTAACACTAGTGGGTGTTAGCCAATCCATAATAGCTCTAATATTGGAAGGATTGACTACGATACCTTCCCTAGAAATGATGTGACCCAAATACTGCACCTCATATTGAAAGAATGCACACTTCTCCAAGTTCCCCTAAAGATGTTTTTCACGAAGACACTGTAGAATCTAATGAAGGTGCTGCTCACTCTCCTCACCCGTACATGAGTATATCGAATGTAATCAAGGAATATGAGAATGAAGATATCCAAAAATATCTTAAAACCCCATTCATCAAGCTCATGAACACTACGACGCCATTTGTTAAACCAAAGGTCACAACTATGCACTCATAGTGTGCATATCTCGTGTGAAAAGATGTCTTTGGATTTTTTCCTTGTAATCCTAAGCTGATGGTATCCAGACTTAAGAACAATCATAGAAAATATTTTGCCCCCTTCATTTGATCGAACAAATAATCAATGCGAGGAAGGGGGTAATGATTCTTGATCATTACTTTGTTCAGCTTCCTGTAGTCCACACACAACCGCAAGGATCTATCCTTCTTAACAAAAATTACTGGTGCACCCCAAGGGGCTACACTAGAATGGATTAGGAATTTCTCAAGAATTCCCTCAAGATGAAAATTGAGCTCACAAAGCTCGTATGGTCATCCTATAAGGAACACATGAGATATGTTTTGTTCATGAAAGTAAGTCAATTCGAATTGTATTTCACATGGGAGAGGTATCCTGATGCTCACTATGAAAGAAATCAGAAAACTTCTGCAAGATGGGGTGATCATCAAGTGAAGGTCCACTAGCCCTATCCTCTAACCTATCACTAATAGTAATAGCATACAACTGAAACCCATGTTGTACACACAACTTAAGTTACATAACATAAATAGTGTGTATAGAAATATGTCCCCTAACTCGGTTATCACTGAATCAACTCCCAAATCATCTATACATGATATAGTCTTATGGTAACAATCCACTTTGGCTCTGTGTGCAAATAACCAATCCATGTCCAAGATGACTCCATATGAACCCAACAAAATGATACGAAGATCTAAGGTAGTGGTGAAGGGTCTCAAATCCACTACGCACTCCTTAACTAAGGAGTATATAGAGATTATGACTCGAGAAGCCATCTCGACATCCCAACTAAGGCCATGTATAACTGCCACTAGACCGTAATTCTTTACTAATGATGGTGCAATGAAAGAATCAAACGAACTAGAATCAAACAAAGATAGAGGTAGGAATACCACCAATTCTACTTGTAGTCTCTATCACGGTTCCCGATGCTCACCTGGTGGTTCTCAAACACTACATAGATCTTATGGCTACATCCCATGTCACCAACTATAGGCTCTAACAACAGTTCCTTATTCTTGTTACTAGGGTTCTAAGGGCACTCTCTCAAATGATTTCCAACAACACCACATCCATAACAACTGCCCGGTCCTCTCCAATGATATGCGGCTCCATCTCGGTAATCTAGTAGTCTATGTCATGGATCCCGATGATCCGGTTATGGACTCGTGAGGTCACTACCGACAAGCTCCTGCCGACTCAAATCTCGGTGCACCATGTTTCCTAATGGGACCCCTAGGAGGAGGCCCCATACCTCATCCTCTCTAAGCATCAAATCTCTATGGAGGTCCGAACGGTGGATGAATTTTTTTGTGTTGCTACTTTTTGAGATGACTTTTGTGGTGGCCTAAATGAAGATTTTGTAGAACCCTGTCTGCCACGAGGAGGAGGAGTTGACCCCCTCAACCTGGTTATCCCGCATGTGCTTGATTCGCTCTGCATTCTATCTCGGCTCAAGTAAGTCTTCCCCATAGTCTCTTTTGCAATTTTGGCCTTCTCAACGGCCTCTCGCCAAGGTCTATGGGCAATGAATGTACACAAAGACCCTCCCAATTCAAAATTTAGGCTCCCGATTAACCGATGAATCCCGACCTACTCATACGTGTATAGTTAACATACTCAAGTGGGTCTATAATTTGAATCTCATACTCGATATAGTCACGGATGCCTCGACGTAGGTCATGGAACTCATCTATCCTTTACTGAATAAACCTCCTAGATAAGTATCTTCTCCCGAACCAATCCTCAAAGAGAGCCTAGGTAACTAACTCCTAGTCAATGCAGAGCTTCGCTCCTCAATCCTCCACCAAAAACATGCTCTATCCTTCGAAGATGAATTAAAACATGATCTTTTGTGTCAGCTAGTACATGGGAAAATCTTAAAGCACCCGCTTAAGCTCACTAATTGAGCCTATTCCTGAAAACCACATGTATCTCCAAAATAATGAGATGGGCGTAGCTTCAGGATCTCCCTGATATGATCTCGCACTGATGACTATCAACTCATAGGTCTCTCTACATGTTTCTCCCTCATCCTAGGGCTCCGATATTTATTTATGTCATGAAATCCTATCTCTATGTCCTCTCTAACGTTACTCTACTCTATCCGACTCCACACTTTAGGTCTCTTCCCTATACTCGTCATTGTGTCGAGGAGATGCACGAGCCTTGACTGATGGCTCTGCTTCCTATCTCGGTAGGTCGTCCTCCTAAGGATCCTTTACATATAGCGACATTAAAGTCCTGAAGTTTTTGTAGTATCTCGAGGTAAATTGGACACTATAGCCTAACTGGAGGTGGAAAGTCTAGGTCTACATATAAGAACCCCTCGTCTTGTCTCGCGCCTCCTACACAGACCAAGGCGAGATTTAGTTCATCATTCTAGGTTTTATTTTAGTTTTCTAAGTTTGCTATATTATACAAATATCATACAATGTTGTTTTCTAGGTTTTAGAGTTGTGTTAGGTTTAATGTTCATGTCTCATGTTTTCAAGTGTGCCCAAGGGTCCAAGCTTTGAACCCACGACTCTAATACCAAGTGTAATGCCCACAAAATTTCCTGCACGAAACCCAAAACAAACCTAGGTCAACTAGAAAATTTATGGAATAATTTTTTTGTTAAACACACTCGCAATATAAGATTCGAATTTACGGTCGTCACATTCTCATGTCTAAAATTACATTAAATTAACATTATTAATTTTCCTTTAGACCCCCTTTAAAATAAAATAATAAATCTCTCAATAACTTATAATAAAATTAGTTAGTCTAAATCAAGACTTAGGCTTCCCTATAATTTACTTTAATACAATTTAATTTCACCTTAATTAAATTTGGTTAGTTAATCTCAAGGGTATTGTGGTCTATTTAATTAAATAATAAAGTTCTATAATACCCATAAAGGGGTCAAAGTTGCATTAAGAAAAAGGTCTCTAAAAGACACTTGGGTTAGGAAATAATAACACCCCCTACACATACTAGAGTGGCCCCAAAATAATGTCTACCCATGCAAATTAAATTTGAATTTCTCTCACCCACTTCCCACCTACTTTTTGTAGGGATGAATCTCATCCATTGGATGGATTCATTTGGGGCCCTTAGATTTAGGGATTCAACTAACCATAAGCATGCTTATGAAATCTCTTTTCTCTTTTGTTTTGACTTTTTGTTTCTTTGTTTTGTTTTACAAATTGGTGGAGAGGAGGTGGAATTCATGAGAGGAAATCTCACACTCATGGACGTATACACATTCTTCCATTCCTTCCTTGTTCTATTTACACCCTCTTCTATGGTTCCAATGTATTGATTTATTTTTGTTTATCTCATTATTTATCATTTTCCCAAATGGGCATATCAATTTTGCCCCATTTTAGAGGAAATATGTCAAATGGTGTAAATATATATACACTAGGGTAAAAGGGTATATATACATATACATACATACATACATATATATATATATATATATATATATATATATATATATATACATACATATATATATATATATATATATATATATATACATATATATATATATATATACATACATATACATATATATATATATACATACATATATATATATATATATATATATATATATATATATATATATATACATATATATATATATATATATATATGTATGTATATATATGTATATATATATATATATATATATATATATACATATGTATGTATATATATATATATATATATATATATATAAATATATATATATATATATATATAAATGAGTTGAAATCAACGCTATAGGAGAAAAATACATAGTCTGTAAGTATACAGAGGAGGCCGACTAGGCAATAACAATACCGAATGGATCACATTGTTTGGTGACAAGTTTTTTGGGTTGAGGGAGGGTCATCAACCCACCCCCATCCCATTAATTAATGGGGTGGGGTGGGCTCTGAGACCCTCCGCTAACCCTTACCTTATTTACAATACATAGCCGTAGTTACGCACCTATATGACTTCAAACAAAATTCATTTTTTTCTTTATTTACATTATTAGTTGATTAATGCTAATTTTATATATATATATATATATATATATATATATATATATATATCTTAATACCAATACTATTAAAAGAGGTAATGATATTTATATTATTAACTAATCTTAATCTTACACTTAAAATTTATTTTAAAATTTGATAGTATTTTGATAAGAGGTTTAAAATCAATCCAAATTCCACTTGTTGTTACATTAATTTACATTGGGTTTATATATAAATTTATAATAACTTAATAATAAATTTATATAATCCAATAAGGCTATGGCTAATTGTAATCATGCAATTCCTTTACCCTACTAGATTTAGGGATCAATCTATTTTATCGACGTGGTAAATGACAGGTTAAAAAACATATTTAAGTATTTCCATCTACACCTAGAAAGGTAACAAGAAAGGGAGAACTTTGGGTTCTTATTTAAGCAATATAAAAGATGAACAAATGCGCTTTAACTTGTTATCTTAGGTCTTTCAAGTAGGGAAAAGTAAGTAATTAATTTCTTTCATCACACAATGCAAGTTTCAACATTTCAAACAATAACTTATAGCAAGATTTCCCAATAGTTTTAAAATGAATATCACTCCTCTTGAAGGCAATGAAACTACTAGCTTGCAAGTAAAGTATTCTTATTTCAATCATATTTCCATTATGTCAAGAACTTGTTACACTAAAATTGTTTCTCTTTCCAACAAGAAAAGAAGTAATATTAAATCTTTTACTTTCATTTTCAAAGAGAAATAATATCATAATTTTAATAAATAAGACAACTAAGGGTCTCCACTTTAAGAATGCAAGTTTTCAAGAACTCCATACATAATGGAGACATGATGATAGAATACAACAAGAGAGTCCATGATTATTTTCTCCAAATGCTCAAGAAGCCTTCATCATCAAAACCCCACCATCTTCCAAAATCAAATACACAACCAAAAATGGGGGAGTAGGCAACACTCTCCACCCAACCATTACTCCAATGATGAAGTGAATCCTACTTCCTCATTCGCCCCCGAGCCCAAAAAAAAATGAGAAAATAAGTAATATTTGACAACCATGGCAAAAAGAAAAGGCTTCCACTTTTACTTTCAAGAAACATTCACACAAGGAAATAACCACAAAATACTCATGTTTAAACACAAAAAATTCCCAAAAACAATGGCTCTAAAATAAGCCAAGTAGATAAAGTAATATGGGGATACCCTTGTGCCTCCCAAGGGTTTGGATGCCCACCTCAAAAACTTGCAAAACACAATCAACCCCAAAGTCTCTTATGTTTCCCTACAAATAAAATACATCTCTTATGCCTCCCTCTCTCTTATGTCTCCCACAATGTATAAAGTAACAATATGAGAACAAGGTGGGGCATCCAACCCACTCCCTCCTAAATACCCAAAAGAAGATCTTATCCCTCCCAACATATTTCATCCTCATTTAACTATTTCAACACACTCTAAAGCCATTTCACTACCTAACAACATTGATGTTGTCCTCAAAATTCCCCTCTTTTTGAATTCAAGTTTCAAAATTTTCAAATCCGTACCATGGAGTATTGTATCGCATCAAGCTTGGTATTGTTTTCCGTTTTCTATTCCATGGAGAAAAATTATAAATTCGAGTGTACAAGTGGATTTTTCCTCTTCTGTTTATTTCTTCCCGCAGCTGGGAATAATGGGCATATCTTCCCGTTAAGATTTTCCTTAGCATCCACGAGTAAGACGTGGATATCATTGATTGGAAATGGTATGACAATGTTTAAAGTAATAAAGAAGCCTCCACATGTCCAAACGACACAACTCCAAGGTTAAGGCCCAAGGGGTGGTCCACAATTAAGCGTAGGATTTACACATGTCCAGGGTCAAAAATGAACACAAAACAAGCCCAAATCGGCTAAGTATGGAAATTTCAGCGGATGGCACCACGTGCTTCATCAACACAATTTTAAGGTTCAAAGCTAGGGGTAGTAAACAAACTTGCACCAATCCTCCATGTGTCCTAGGTCCAAGAAAGAGGACAGAGTCGATTGCTTAAATTGACTAAGTATGAGTGGGTCGTGGAAGCCTCCATGTGCCTCAACGACACAATTTTAGTAATGAAACCAAAGGGCCAATCTTCAAATGAGCGTCAGTTCTCCACGTGTCTAGAGGTCAACATAAGTCAAGTGGGAAGTAAGTCCGAATCAACTAAGTATAAAAGAACCAATCAAGCTCTCCATGTTTCACCTGACACAACTTTGAAGGGAAATTCCAAAGGCAGGTTCCAAATGAGTGCTAGCTCTCCACATGTCTAGGGTCAGATATACGGCCCCACCAAAAAAAAGGGAGAAATTCAAATATTAAGCCCGAATAGAAAGTCAAGGCGGAAGCGGACCATTGGGGAGATTTGAGAATTTGAGCCTTGTTTTTTTTGTAGAAAGGGCTAAAATTCATAAAGTGACCCGCATCCCCGATCATGTTATGAGGAAAATTCAAATTTTGATCCCACATTGAAAGTCAAAACACAAAAGCGGGCCATCGAAGCACTTTTGGAAATTTGGTGTTATTTCCAAAAGTGGAGTAAAAATAATAAAATGATCCGCAGCCTCGCTTGGGACTTGTGCCCGCGTTGAAAGTCAAAGTGGGGAATCAGGGAAGCGGAGAACTTTGAGGTTTTGAGACTTTTATAAGAAGGGATAAAATTCATAAAGCGACCCACGATTCCTTCACCAATCAAGTGAAGCCACGTGTTAGGCTTCTATCAAAAGTAGAAGGTCGAAGCAAATATATAATAAATGTCAAATCTCTATAAAGTCACAAAATGAAAAAGGCATCCTCCACGCCCACTCCAGTAAAATTATCCTACGTGGATGACTCTGTTTAAAGTTTCAAAGGAATTATGAATGGTTCAAATTCAAAGTTACAAAACAAGTGTAACAGATTGCATTATGAAAAGTATGGGTTTTCCCACTATTGGCGTTTCTTCGCGAATCAAGAATCAACGGATGCGAATGATTGAAAATATCAGTAAACTATTTCTTGCTAACAAAGAAGAAGTAGTAACCATTTCTTGGAAGATATTTAATGGCTTCTTCACGCCATTGTAAGGGGTTGGCACATTGATCTTATAAACTCAAGATTGCATTGCACTAGAGAAAGCAAAGGAGATATCAAATTTTCTTCTACTTTCCTTCACTTCTCAATTTCTTCCATAATCACATTATGTACAACTTTGATTTGAGAAATCAATACAAGAAGAAGGATTTTCTAGCTTTCTTTAACTAAGGGGTTTCTTGATATTTTTGATCGTGAATTCTATTTGATCTTGTTGTTATTCGCAGAGTCAGATCTTCCCATAAATGCATGTGTTGAAGTTTCTAACTAGTATGTGTGGAAGAATATGATTTTCTACTGTAGCATTAGTTATCCTACCTCAATTCTCTCTCCCTTTCCCACTTTCGTGACAAAGTCTTCCCTAGCAAGATATTTCTATCTTTTCGTAGGGTTAGTGGAGTGCCCCTATCGATCCTCGGTCAAAATGCCATCATAGAAATCCAAATTTTCACACGCATGCATATATGGTAGTTACACCGCTTAAGTAGAAGAGTTAGATTCCTAGAGCATTGAAATAAATCCACAATTTTTTCCACCCAAAAAAATTTCTCACCAACAATTTTTGATGCCCACCATGGGGCAGATTTAGCAAATCTCGCACTTGAATGTGACAACAAGGTCAAAAATTCAAAATTCAAAAAAGAGAAAAATTTCTAGACTTTTAATGGCTATATGAGTCACATGGATTCAAATCATGGCTATTCTAGGAAATCCTCCTATAGAAAGACCCAAATTTCTCTTCCACATCCAAGAAAACATTTCTTCGACTTGAGGAAGCTATCATGCATAATAGACAAAGTGAAAATCACTACTTCATTACCACGAGAATTCCGGACCTTGAAGAAGAACGCGTTGCTTGAATTGAGAGACAAAGACAAATTCCAGCACCACAAAGAAGAGCACATATTTTCAAGTTGGTGGATAGAAGATACACCCGAAAAAAGAGACACCGACAAACCGATCCCATTTTTGAGGAACTTCAAAGGAGACAAGAGCTACTCGGAATCCAGAGGCTTCCTTTTTCAAGCAACCGGTCATGTTGGGAACCTGAGTGTTGTCAATCCTTTGGATGGTGAATTTTCATACATCAATGAGAACTTTGTAGACTTCACTGACGTGGAGAATGAAGAAGATTCTAGAGAAAGAGAGGCAAGAGCTGAAGAAGAAATAAGATCTCAACTCAAAGAAATCGAGAGACTTCAAGCCGAGGCAGATGAAAGAGCAAAGCAGTAGAAGTCACAGCCTTAGCAAGTTTTGAAGCTAAAAATAGAAATAGAATGGGGGATCATGATCATGAGTGTGAACGTGATCGTGAGGCTCGTAGGCCTAATGTACCATGGGGAGGAAACATCGGTCCACTAGCTCTTGCTTAACCACTCCATGAGCTACCAAGAGGCTCTAGGAAAAATTTCCCTAAATTCAAAGGGGATGGTTCTTAATTCCTTGAAGAGAATGTGTAAGCAACATTTATCACTTCTTGTGGTGTGTTGGGTGTTGAGGAGGAAGATGTGTTAGTCCGACTATTTGTGCAACTACTTCAAGAGAAAGCTACTTAATGGTTCTACATGCTACCCCCAAGTTCCGTCACCTGTTGGGAGGATATAAGAAGTGCATTCGAACACAAGTTCAAGAGTATAGAAGATTTTTAGGATCTTTTTGTCTAATTGGTACAAACGAATAAATAAACCTCCGAGTTAACGAGGGATTTCGTAGCAAGATATGATAGAGTGATAAGAAGGATCCCTTAAGATGTGGTGCCTCCTGAAAATAATTTGAAGAGGTTTTTCATCATTGCTTTTCCATCAGAAGTAGGTTTCTTCCTCAGAAGAGCCCAACCAAGAACATTGAGGGAAGCCCAAGTCTATGTAATAGAAACCGATGATGATCTAATCCTTTCTGGAAATGTGAAAGGACCGAATAGAAAGTAAAAGGGTCGAAATTCAAACTCTGCCACCACATATCTGATGTTCCAAAAAATGGAAAATGACTTGGTTGCCTTGAAGAAGAAGCTATCTCGATCATAATGCGGAATGTTTCAAAGAAACCAAACCCTCCAGATAGGCAAAGGATTTCTCCACCTCCTTGTCATCTTTCTCTTGAAGCACCACCAGTGCAATTCCATTTGTGAGACCATAGAGCCGAGAGGAGGAATAAGAAATTGATGAAATCGAAGAAGAAAATATTAATTACTATGAAAACTATCTTGAGGTCGAGGAAGTTGATATGCACAATGTCCTAATTGAGTACGTTGATGATGAAGATGAGGATGATGAAGAAGCTCCAAGTTTCTCATGTGCTATTTTCACTTGTGCACAATCCAAGAAAGGTGCTTCATCCTCAAAGATTGTGGTAAAGGATAAGAAGAATAAAGAAGATTCTTCTCTAGAAGTCACACAAAATAAAATCATCAGCACATGATCACCATTACCACCTTCTATGGATTTAGCCAAAGGAAAACTAAACTCACCGGTTGTCGGGATCATGCTACTATGTCAAGTAAGTAATCTAATTCTTCTCCCAACTCAAAAGTTTCTAAGAAAAATTCTCCTTTAAATGTTGTTCCTGTAAAAACATCTAAGGTTCAATCAAAAGCTACACCATCACCCCCTTCCAAGCCAATTGCTACACTCGAAAAGGAGAATTCAAAACCCAAAGTAGCAAAACCTATACCATATAAATCTTCCTCCATTTCCCGAACCTCTTCCTTGCTCATCATAACCCCATTTGACTTTGTTAAACGTGCAAGCAAAAAACCAAATTCAAGGTCTCAGAAATAGAATACCTACAAACACACCCTACCCAGTTTGACAGTTCATTAATGTATTTCATGGTGGTAACCCTGTATCTTTGAGTCCTAATTCTAAAGGATTACTACCCATACCATCCACACCACCTTCCCAAAACATGTTAGCCCTTAGTGCCTCCAAAACCAACAAGGTTGAACCTTTCTACCTATCACTCCTCATTAAAGGCTTCCATCTAAATAATTGTATCATAATATTCCGAGCCTCGACAATGTGATGTCATCCAAAGTTACAAATGCTCTAGGCCTCACCTTGAAATGGTTAAATGTCACCTACTACTCGATGGAATCCAAACAAGCGCCATTGGTAGGAAGAATCAAAGATGCATAGGTAACACTAGCTGATTTTCTAGACAAGAAGCTGCTCATAACCATACTAAGTAAAGAGACATCCAAGCATCCTTTGGTATGTTATTGAGTAGGAGTTTCTAAAGAGACCTGGTGGAGAGATAAAATTGGATTGGTCATCTGTAATTATCCCAGTAAAAGGTGAGATGAATAAGTTACTACCAATAAGAAAGATCTAGTTCACAAAGACGAAGGTCCGATGATCCGAAAGAAAACATTCTCTTTCAAGATTGTGGGCTAGGAAAATACTTCCTCACATCAAAAAAAAGAGGAGAACTTTCCACTTCTCATGCAGGAAGAGGAATATCAAATTTGGACAATGGAATTTTATGGTAGTCATTCTAGTGCAGGCTTGGGAGCTGGTGTAGTATTGTACTCTCCTTCCAATGAGTTGTACCCATTTTCCTACAAGTTGCAATTTGATAATACAAATAAAATTACAGAGTATGAAGTACTACTATTATACATGAGTGTTGCAGAGGACATGGGAATTAAGAAAATGATATGCCGAGGTGATACAGAGGTTGTAGTAAAGTAGGTCCACCAACAATATCAGGTGAAGAATCCAAGACTCAAAGATTACGTAAATAGAGTGTGTGATCGCATTGAATTTTTTGATGCATTTTCCATCAAGCTATTCCAAGGAACAAAATGAAAAGGTTGATTCTCTTGTAGTGTCACTTCCCTAGTGACACCTCATCATTCTTTTGGTAAAGACAAATAGGACCATTGAAATGTTATACATGTCTAGTGTACTGCATAAATGCAAATCATTGGCAAGTCTTCAATGATGATAACCAAATTCTAAAGTTTTTAGAGAAAAGGGATAATTTCAATAATCTCTTCTTTGAAGGAGTAGAAAATCCAAACCGAGAAGCAGTCCCCAAAGAAGAATAAGAAGGAATCGAAGGGATTGATGATGAGGAGTAATCAAATTGAAAGGGAACAAAATTCCCAAAGGCCTAGTCTCTTTAGAAGACCTCTTTGACAAACATGATAGGTTCATTCAAGAGAAAGAAAAGCAATATTTTTGGTGCCCAGCTGATTTTGATAAAAAAACATTGGTACCTGTGAGGAGCCAAGGATGGTCAATATTGGAAAATGTTTCTCACTTGAAGAAAAAGAAGGTTTTCTACATTACTCAAAAATACTCGATGTCTTGGCCTACTCTTATGATGATCTCAAATCCTTCTAGCCAAAGGAAATGCATCACTCAATTCTTTTGAAGCGGTGTTAAGCCCTTCGTAGAAATAAAGGCCGTACAACCTAAAGATTTATGATACCATCGAGGAGGAGGTAACGAAGATGCTTAATGCAAGGATCATCTTTCCCATCCACCATTCAACGTGGGTGGCTAACATTATGTCACCGTGGAAGAAGAATGGTGAAATAAGGATATGTTTATATTTTCGCAACTCCGAACCAAACATCACTAAAGGACAATTATCCTCTTCCTATCATGGACCATATCCTACAAGTAGTCACTGGATCTGAAATTTTTTCATTACTTGATGGATTCTTAGGATATAATCAAATCAAAGTGGTAGAGGAGGAACGCACCAAGACAACCTTTATAACACCTTGAGGCACTTTTTCCTACAATAGAATGCCTTTTGGCCTAATCAGGGTGATGGATTTGGCCTTCAAAGATCTTAAGCATTACATTGTCATATATCTTGATGATCTCACATTATTTTCAAAGAAGAGAGGAGATCATATCTATCACTTGGAACAAGTACTTACAAGGTGTAGGAAACAAGGCATATCACTTAATCCAAAAAGTACATTTTGGAGTCACGTAAGGTAAGTTATTGGGGCACATTGTGAACAAACATGGAGCACACATTGATCCTAAGAGGATTAGATCCATTCAAGCATTAGCCCTACACACAAGCAAGAAAGAAGTTCAATCATTCTTCAGAAAGGTGAATTTTCTTCATCGTTTTGTGCCTGATTTTTCTGAGTTGATGAAGCACATCACTTCCATGATGAAACCACAAGAAAAATTCAAATGGAACAATGAAGGGAAGGAAACATTCAAAGAGATAAAGAAATCCATTGCCAAGGCTCTAACTCTTTTATCTCCATATTTTAACAAATAATTCATCATGTATTGTTATGCATCAAGACATACACACTCTGTAATTCTCGTTCAGAAAATGATGAAGGCATGTAAGCACCTATTGCATTCATGAGTTGTCCTTTTAAAAATCATGAGCTAAAATAGAGCCAATTCGAGAAGCATGACTGCAGCAAAGTGGTCAAGGCTATAAAAAACTTTAGGTTTTACATCTTGAATTCCTATAGAGTGATGATGGTCCCCACAATGCAATCAAGTCCATCTTGACACAGTAGGATCCTGGAGCTAAAAGAGGAAATTGGATTGCAAAGACTCAAGAATATGACTTGGAGATTTGACCCTCCAATCTGGTAATGGGAAATGGCTTGTGCAAGTTGATTCTTGAAGATGAAACACTCAAAGTTCAAAATGGTGAAGAAAACCATGCTTGCTCAACTTGTTCAGAAGACAACCGATAGGTTCTCTTTGTCACCACTAATAATAAGTGGTATGCTGATATTTCCTATTACCTAACTTATGGAGAATTCCCCCCATCTTGATTACAAGAAAAGGAGAACACTCAAGTCAAGGTAGCTAAATTTGTAACTGGAATCATGTGATTTACAAAAGAGGCTTGGATGGTTGTCTCCTCAAAGTGCGTAGATAAAGAGAAAGAAGAAATGTTGCTTAAAGCATACCATGACCAAGAATGTGGTGGACATTTTTAGCATTGGTCACCGCACACAAGATCCTCTCGAGGAAGGTATTATTGGCCCACCATCTTTTCAGACACTCAATATTGGGTTTCTAAATGAAAATCATGCCAACAATTCATAGGAAGAACATAAATCGCTACATTACCACTCAAGAATGTGGTTATTGAAGAACCATTTCAACAGTGGGGGCTGGACTTCAATGGTGTTCTAAACCCTCACTCAAGCATGGGACACACCTATGTACTCACAAAGAATAGACTACTTTAACAAATGGGTGGAAGCCATTCCACCAAACAAACCAACACTAAAACAATATGCAACTTCATCAAGGATAATATCATAGTCTATTTTGGAGTGCCACAGAAGATTGTAGCACATAATGCTACCTATTTCTCTTCAAGAGAGATGACTGAGTTTTACTATAGATACAGAATCTCCATATCTCATTATTCTGACTACTATCCATAAGGAAATAGACAAGCTAAATCAAGTAGCAAGAAAATTGTGACCATTTTCCAAAAGCTTATAAACGAGAATAAAAGAAATTGGAACAAAAGGTTTTATGACACTTTATGGGCGGATAGGATCACTCCCAAGAAGGCAATAGGTATGTCACCATTCCAACTGCTATATAGAGTCGAAGTAGAAATTCCTCTCATGATCGAGATGCCAACTCTTAAGGTGCTATAAGAAATAGAAGATGGTCGGTACAAGGATTTCATTGACAAGAGGATCCTCTTTCTTGAGAAGCTATCTAAGAAAATAGACTCCAAGTGGTTGATCGCATTAAGGAGCACCAATCAAAGTAACGAAGTTTTTTTATAAGAATTCCAATGCAAGGGAATTCAAAGTTGGAGACTTCATCCTAATATGGGACAAGAGAAGAGAACCAAAAGGCAGCCATGGGAAGTTTGATTCATTATGGCTCACCCCATTCCAGATTCGTGAAGCTTTTGGCGAGAATTATTTTCTTCTCTCATAATTGGATGGAGTGCCACTAGAATTTCCTCAGAGTGGGCAATACTTGAAATTGCATCATCAGTGAAAGTGGGTTGTTCCCACCTTGTACCATAGGTGTGTTTTCCTTTCCATTGTGTGGTTTTGTTTCCCCTTCTATTGTGTGTCATGTGTTTCCTTCCCATTGTGTGCTTGTGTGTTTCCTTCTTTTGATCTTTCTTTCTCAAAGTTGTACATGAATCTGCAAGGCCCAATGGATAAGGCACTGGTCAACAAATTACAGGGTCTAGAGATTGAGATTCTGGATTCCCATGTCATGTCTTCACTATGCTCAGTCCATGTCATGTCCCCAAGCTAGAGCCAGCTGTTGTCATCCTCAAAATTCCCCTCTTTTTGAAGTCAAGTTTCAAAAAATTGAGTCAGTACCGTGGAGTATTGGATCACATCGAGCCTGGTATTGTTTTCCATTTTCTATTCCATGGAGAACAATTAGAAATTTAGGCATACATGTGGATTTTTTCTCTTTTGTTTATTTCTTCCCATAGTCAGGAATGATGGCATATCTTCCCCGTTAATTTTTTCCCCAACATCCATGAGTAGTACGTGGATATCTCTGATTGGATGTGGCATGGCCATGTTTCAAGCAACAACGGAAGCCTCCACATGTCCAAATGACACAAATCCAAGGGCAGGCCCAAGGGACACTCCACAAATAAGTACAAGCTTTCCACATGTCCAGGGTCCAAAATGAAGACAAAACAAGCCCAAATCAGCTAAGCATGAAAATATCAGCAAATGGCACCACGTGCTTCATCGACGTAATTTCAAGGGTCAATGTACGGGAAGTTCTCAAACTTGCACCAATCCTCCACATGTCCCAGGTCTAAAAAGGGGACAAAGCTGATTGCTTAAATTGACTAAGTATGAGTGGGTTAGCGGAAGCCTCCACATGCCTCAATGGCACAATTTCAGTAATGAAACCAAAGGGCCAATCTTCAAATGAGTGTCAATTCTCCACGTGTCTAGAGGTCAACATAAGTCAAGTGGGAAGTAATCCTGAATCGGCTAAGTATAAAAGAACCGGCATAGCTCTCCACATGTCAGCTGGATGTAACTTCAAGGAAAAATCCAAAGGCAGGTTCCAAATGAGCGCTAGCTCTCCACATGTCCAGGGTTAGATATACGGCCCCGTCAAACAAAAGGGAAAAAGTAAAATACTAAACCCAAATAGAAAGTCAAGGCAGGGAAGCGGGTCCGTCAGGAGATTTGAGAATTTAAGCCTTGTTTTTTTTAAAAGGGCTAAATGTCATAAAGTGACCCATAGCCCCGATCATGCTATGAGGAAAATTCAAATGTTGAGCCCGCATTGATAGTAAAAACACGAAAGCGGCCATCGGAGCACTTTTGGAAATTTGGTTTTATTTCCAAAAGTGGAGTTAAAATCATAAAATGATCCACAGCTTTCACTTCGGACTTGTGCCCACGTTGAAAGTCAAAGTAAGGAAGCGGGTTGGTAGACAAATCGAGGTTTTGAGCCTTTTTGTAAAAAGGGCTAAAATTCATAAAGCGAGTTGTGATTCCTTCACCAATCAAGTGAAGCCACGTGTCAAGATTATATCAAAAGTGGAAGGGTGGACCAAAAATGTAAAAATTCCAAATCTCTATAAAGTCACAAAATGCAAAAGGCATCCTCCACGCCCGATCCAGTAAAATTCTCCCACGTGGACGACTCTGGTTTAAAGTTTCAAAGGTAAGATGAACAATTCAAATTCAAAGTTACAAAATGAGTGTAATGGCTATATTATAAAAAGTATGGTTTTTCCCGCCATTAACATTTCTTCACAAATTAAGAATCAACAGACGTGAATGATTAAAAATATTGTAAACCATTTATTGCTAACAAAGAAGTTGTAACCATATTTTACAAGATATTTAATGGCTTCTTCACTCCATTGTAAGGGGTTAGCAATTGATCTTGTAAACTCAAGAGTGCATTATACCTAGACAAAACAAAGGAGATAACCAATTTTCTTCTACTTTCCTCCACTTCTCAATTTCTTCCGTTCTCACATTATGTACAAATTTGATTTGAAAAATCAATATAAGAAGGAGTTTCTATCTTTCTTTGAATAAGGGGTTTCTTGATACTTGGTGATTACTGAATTCTATTTGTTATTATTGATATTCATAGAGTTGTTTCTTCCCATAAATGTATGTTTTGAAGTTTCTAACTAGTGTGTGTGTGTAGGAATATGATTTTCTACCCGCAGCATTAGTTATCCTACCTCAATTCTCTCTCTCCCTTTCCCACTTTTAGACAAATTCTTCCCTAGTAAGAGATTGTTATCTTTGCCACGTGGTCGTGGAGTGCCCCCGCTGGATCCCCAATCGAAAGGTCACCACAAAAATGCATATAAGGCAGCTGCACCTGGTTAAGTAGAGGGACTTAGATTCCAAGAGCATTGGAAAGAAATCCATGAGTTTTTCCACCTAATAAATTTTCTCGCCAACAAACATCAAACAAGAAATTACATTCATTCAACACATAAACATACAAGAAAAGAGAAGAAACCAATGGTGCAAGACCCTCCCTATCCATCATAAGAAACCACTTTACAAGAAAGTCCCAAAATCCTCCAAGCTCAAGAAATTCCAAACAATCTTTAACTCCAACAAGCACTCCAAAAGTAAATCATTCAAAATGAGAGAGCAAAAACCAAGAAAGTAAGGTCCCCAAAACTTCACAAAAAATCTAATAAATAGAAAAGAAGAAGAGGAAGATGATGTGGCTCCATGTAGGATGCCACATCATTTATTCTCCATCCCACATCACCAAAGTTAAACCCATTCCCTAAAGCATAATAAATTGGTGGTTGGACAGAAGACCACCCTCTTACGCACTCAACTCAACCCACACCCCCTAAGGACAAAATTAATTACCCATGTAAGAAAAGTGCAATCAATTGCCCTTTTCCTTCATAAAAACAAAATAGAACCTAAAACAAGTGCCTCACATCATAGGCTAGGTGGGTGGGTGACTTTAAAAGGTGTAGTACAAGCTTAACTTATCCCACAAGTCTCCAAAATAGCCTAGAAGGTCAAAATCCTGATTTCACAAGAAAGATTGAGTACACACAATCCAAAACACATTAAACTCATCTCAAACTAACACACATTAAAGCTACCAACTCACATTTATTTCCCCCTTTTGGTCACATCCTAATTAGCACTAGATAAACACTTTTAAATTAACTTAAGAGGGGTGCAAAACACAATTAATAAAAGTGACTCCACATGCACATAAAAATAAATAACTTACAATTAAATAAAAATCAACAAGACAAAATTAAAACATGCCCAAGGTCACTTTTGAGGTCACCCCCAATGGGGACCTCCTAAAAAAATAAAACAATAAACAACATATAAAAACATGTGTTTTTATGGTGACCTGTTGCAATACTCCATATTCTCTCACTATTGGTCTCCTATCCCCTTTTGGTTTATTGTGTTGCGAACACCTTTAAAATTCAAGACAATATCTTTTTGGCCTCGTGGCCATATTAACAACATCAAAATAATAAAATACATGTATATACATATAATAAATTATTACAACTTAAACCAAGACAAGTAATTTGCCATTGTTCACAATTCCAATTATTTAAATTTTGTTACTATATCAACTAGCAATAAGATCACGACATCAATTACATCATCAAGCATCATATAATTATCAAATTAAATGCATTAGTCCAATATAAGCTCAAAATCAACAATTCGATATATCCAAATATGCATATAATCCATCTTGTAATCATGTCATAAGTCTAACATCCACACTGTCTATAAATTAACTAATCAAAATAATAATGTCCATCTATCAATATCTAAACCATGATACAAATTTCCAAGAATCTAATCTATAATGGGAAGAATCATAATCATATAAATGTCGAAGAGGAGTGGACACTATAGGTATTTTATAGGTGCTTTCATTTTGTGTGATTCAAGATATCAAAATGGAAGTTGAATTATATTGGTTCTACGAGTCAAAACACCGTAGTTTTCTAACTATATCAAAATGGATAAAATGAGAAACCTTCAAACTTCTTATTTGAACTCATTTGATTAAAAAGGAGCAATTTTCCTTCAACAATGCAAAAGAATGCAAATATAGTTTAATGACTATCATATGCCTTTCGTTGGATGCAAAAGAGTAACTATTTCTTTCTTACAAATGACATCCATTTCCACAAGTGATTTACAACAAGATTTCTCCAATATTCTTTTTGTTTTGTTTTTTCTAAAGGGACATGACACATTTTGCAAGCAAGGAGAATACTTAAATTGAAATCAAGATTATTTTCATTTCAACTCATTGCAAAATTTCTAATTCACCAACAACAATGTGAAATTTTGATAGTTTCCTTTCCCAAACTAACTCATTTCAAAATGAAATTTTCTCATTCAAGCATTCTTATAAGAGACTACAACATGTAGGGATTTCCAAGAAATAACATGGCTTTCTTTCAAGCTTACAATTATTCATAAAAAGTGGAAAAGTTAAGTTTAACAATTTACAACAAAGGGGCTCTTAATAAGGCCAAAAGTACAAGCCTCAAATATGCATGTCCTCATCACAATGGTAGCTCCAAAACTTGCTTTCTTCAAACTTCACAATGGGATCACAAAAAAAGGAAGGGGGAGTAGGCAACACTCTCTACCCAACCTTAAATCCATTAAGGGGAGAAACCATCCCATTAATTCCCTTGATCCCCAACCAATAAACCAAGAGGATCGTTGAGCAAAAATGACAACTTCCAACAAAGTGGCTTCACAACAAACAACATACAAGACATTCAACTCAACCAAGATAACATATCCAACAAGTTTGCACATTCACAACAATAAAAAGGTTTTAAGATCAAACCAAATAGAGCAAGGGTTATGGGAGACCACCTCCTTATGCCTCTCAAGTGAAGTGGGAGTCTTACCCTAAGCCTCCAAGTGCACAAAATAATCACACAAACTCCTTATCTCTCCCTTGCAAGCATGCAAAAAAACCATGATTTCCTTTTCACTCCCCATAGGTAAGAATCTCATTCACACTCCCACAAATTACATGCCTCATTAAAACTCTCTTTTCCCTCCCCAATGGTCCCATAAACCCTTCTCTGCACTCCAACTAAGGTCTACTACACAACCAACACACAAACATCCTCACAAGACAAAACAAATAATTTTACAAACACAACATTGCATACAAATAATAAAAATAACATAATGAAAATAGTGGAGAGCCTACCTCTGCATCAAGTTCTAAGAGAAGTTCCACAAGCCTCTTCAAATCCAAGCCAAGAAATTTCCAAGCACTCCAAAAACTCCAATTCTAAAACTGCACAAGAAGAGAAAAGACCAAGTAACCCCCATTCCAACCAAAAATCACCAATAAATAGAAATGGAATGTTGGGATGATGAGGTGGATCCATGTAGGATGTCACTTCATCATTCCTCCATCCCCACACTCAAGTCAACACACCAAGACTAAGAAAATCAATGCACATACAAAGGACTATGACAACCCACATGGCTCAAAACTTGCACACCATGCTTTCAAAGGACCTAATAAATTGGGGTAGAAAGAAAGTGCAATAATTTTCTTTCTTTTACACTAAAAAATGGACAAAGAAGTCAAAAATAATATTTCCAACCCATAGGTAGGGTTGTTGGGTAAATTTAAGAGGCATGGGACAAGTCTTGCTTGTCCCACAAGCCTCCAAAAATGCCCCCAAGTCAAAATCTGAATTTTGAACTTGGGGTGGAGTAAAACACTCCCAAATAAACATAAATTTTACTTACACAAGGACTACTAGATCTCATCATAACTATTTGTCACATCTCTAATTTGGTTAACTAAAAATAAGAAGGTTTAAACTTAATTAACACACATTTACAACATGCTAATAAGGTGAAAAAATTTCTAAATTTAAATTCACAAAACATAAATAAATCACATGCAAAAATTAAAGAAAGGAAACACAATTCACCCCATGGCCACATATGTGAAATCACCCCCCATGGGAGACCTCCAAACAAGACATGAAAAACACCACACTAAACAACATTACACAAGTTGTCAAGTTTGGCCTCATTGCTCAACACCCAACATCCTTCTATGGTTGGTCCCCTATCCCCTTCAATGTATGTGATCAAAGTCCTACACACAACAAAATACCTCTCTGGCCTTTCGGTCGTATTAAAAACATCGAGACAATATACATATAAAATCAATATCCATCATTTGACATTAGTAAATTCTATTATCCATCAATATATCAAAATTTAACCCTAACATCCATGAGATTACAATTCTACTCAAAACATCCCAAACATAATGTGTTAGTATAAAATCCATATCATGAAAAACAACATATATCAAACTGTCTAACATCACTCTCTAGTGCATCATAATAAAACGTAAACATCATAATGTCAATAGTCCAAATATAAGTGAAATCTATCATCTATTAATCAATGTATCATAATCAAAATTAAGTTTTTCAACCCATACATAGGGTTGTGGGTTCAATTTAAGAGGCATGAGACAAGTCTTTCTTGTCCCACAATAGCCTCCAAAAAAAATTCCCCCAAGTCAAAATAAAAATTTTGAACTTGGGGTGGAGTAAAACACTCCCAAATCAACATAAATTTTACTTACACAAGGACTACCAAATCTCATCATAACTATTTGTCACATCCTTAATTTGGTTAACTAAAATATAAGAAGGTTTAAGCTTAATTAACACACATTTACAACTTGCTAATAAAGTGAAAAAAATCTAAATTTTAAATACACAAAACATAAATAAGCACATACAAAAATTAAAGAAAGGGACACAATTCACCCCATGGCCACACATGTGAAGTCACCCCCATGGGAGACCTCCAAACTAGACAAGAAAAACACCACACTAAACAACATTACACAAGTTGTCAAATTTTTCCTCATTGTTCAACACCCGACATCCTTCCGTGGTTGGTCCCCTATCCCCTTCAATGTATGTGATAAAAGTCTTGCACACAAAAAAATACCTCTCTGGTCTTTCGGCTGTATTAACAACATCAAGAAAATATACATATAAAATCAATATCCATCATTTGACATTAGAAAATTCTATTATCCATCAATATATCAAAATATAACCCTAACATCCATGAGATTGCAATTTTACTCAAAACATCCCAAACACAACGTGTCAGTATAAGATCCACATCATGAAAATCAACATATATCAAATTGTCTAACATCACTATCTAGTGCATCATAATAAAATGTAAACATCATAATGTCAATAATCCAAATATCAGTATAATCTATCATCTACTGATCAATGTATCATAATAAAAAGTATGAATATCACCCCATAATATCAATATCAAGATGAAACAAAGTTTCGAAGAGGAGTGAACACTACATAAAACAAATAATGTATCCAACCATTTCCTAATAATTTTTCCTCTAAAGAAATAGAGGTTCATTTAGATATATGCCTATAACGCAGGGACTTTTTAACAATTTAGACTAACTCAAAACACTCAACTAGGAAAATCTGAAAACTAATGTACCATAATGCCCAATAGATTTATGAAAAATGAAAAACATCATAAGAACATGTAAGAAAAAGAATCATTCCGCAAAAATCCATGAAATCTTTTTCCTTTAAATGCACCAAAACACAAAATAATTACAAGTACATTATTCTAAGAAGGTGATTTCAAAAAAGAGTTAACCAAAGGGCTGATATCCCAACCATTATCTTGAAACACTTTTTTACCTTTCCATAAAATAGCTAATAAAGACACACCAAACATCAAGTAAATCCAAGAGGACTACAAGCCCAATACAAGAGAGCGTGCCACAAACCAAGAAATAGGAAGCGTAATCAAAATAAATAATTTTTGCATGCATTCTTATTGAAAAAATTATCTATTGTGAGATAATGTCAAACAAATGTAAATAAGACTAAGGAAAAATGTGGCTAGGCTAAGTCACAAAGTCACAAAAATAGGAAATCATCACCAACTGAAGTCAAGCACCTCCATAGATAAGGTAATGTGTAGATCCAAATTTTACATTTCTTATAAATTCGAAAAAAAAAATACCCCATTTTTCCAATGTGTTCTTCATATACAAATGACCCGCAATATAACACTAATATTGTGCTCACAATAGACAGGAAGACAAAGGAAAAATTATTTACATTACCTCCACAAAAATGACTACAACAAAGTATTTCCAGTCTAGTTCCGTATCCATTGCTATAAATAAAACGAAACTCAATATTTCTATTGATAAAACTATATACTTTAAGATAATGCAAAACAAATGTAAATAAGACAGAGGAAAAATAATGGCTAGGCTAAGCCGCAAAGACACAAAAATAGGAAACCATCACCAACCGAAGTCAAGCACCTCCATGGCTAAGGTAATGTGCAGATCAAAATTTTACATTTCTTACAAAGTCTAAGAAAAAATACCCATTTGGCCAATGTGTTCTTCACATACAAGTGACACATGATATAAAACTAAAATCATGCTCACAACATAGAGGAGGCCAAAAGAATAAGTGTTTACATTACCTTCATAACAAATGACTCGTAGAATTAAGTATTTTTAGTCTAGTTCCTATCCACGGCTATAAAAAAACTCAACTCAATGTTCCTACAACAACAAGCATTCCAATCAAAAACCTTTTCTAAGCCCTTCAAATGAAATAATTCTTTTTCATTCATTTCCTTTAGCGCAATGTGCAACCCATACCACTGTGTAGTGTGACGGTGGACACATTATCAAGTGCATGTATGATTGAATAGCGCACTTGTCCTCCATTACAACCTCCGTGTATGGTTTTGTGTTTCGCGTATGGTGCAAGTTTGCAATTAATTGGTTTTATTCTTCATTTATAGCAGTCTCTACCTACCACCTCAATAAATCACTCTTTAATCTCGCACTGTCACAACCACTTTTTCAATCTTTATAGTTTATAATTGTTGACGATGCATGTTGCCCTTTTCTTATATTTAATACGCAGCAAAAAGTAAACATATATAGGACTGCACCGACCCGCCATGTGTCAAAATCATATGTTTTCATGCATTGTCGACCCGATAATCTGCTTCGTACATTTTTTTTTCCCTTAGCAGAGCGATGCTTTGCTTCAGCGCAGTATACACCTTTCGGCATAATTTTTTTCATAAAATTATAAGAGAATATAAATTAAATGATATAACTACAATATTGAATAACTACAAAAACCATAGAAGTGCCACATGCAATGGTGCAATGTGGTGTGGAGTGTCCTCCGAATAGGTCAATCAGCGGTGTTTTACACTAGAAATGTGTATGTGTCATGTCTCGAGAGGTGTTACACACTCTTGTGAGATAGTATTAAGTGTTTCAAAAATTATAGTAATAGGTTCTACAAGTGTAATCTTTTTGTTATGAGATAGGTTCCCTAGTATTACAAAGAACACACATAATACAAAAGTCCACGCACATATGCTGATTACACTTCTAGAGAATATTAAATATTTTTTCATAAAAATATAAGAGAATATAATTTAAATGATATAATACACTTCTATTGTTTATTGTGTTGACACCGATTGATTGATGAATACTATTTAACCCAATTGACGGTTTCTTCAAATAAATGTGTGGTCATGTTAAGCATGTTTAAAAACTATAAAAACTTCAAAAACATTAGCAAGAGGCGTCAAATCTCATATCATGCCAAGTACTATTATATCATGTAGTTATCTATGCATGTGAGAATATTCAATATGTATTACATCCGTGAAACGACATGCATTTGTTCTCTTCAAATTACCTTTTGTTTTTATATGCTAATAATATTGTCTTATTAAGTAACAATGTTGAATCCCGTGATATTTATAAGAAGCAATGTTGACAGATTCTAGAGAATGGTAACTTGGAATCCAAGTGACACAAGTGGAGTTGGGTAGTTTTGGTTAAAATGTGTGCAATAAGTGTTGGAGATGTGGATTCTAAAAGCAAGATGAAGTGGTAGTTTGCTTTTTCTTTGATTTTGGGAAGAAAGCATGGCCATGGATAAAAATAGCATTGTCTTATTAATAGACTAGAGTTGTTATTTTTTATGTTTATAAAATAGCATTGTCTTATTAATAGATGGGAGTTGTTATTTTTATGTTTACAAAAATAGCATTGTCTTATTAATAGACGGGAGTTGTTATTTTTATCTTATTTATATGCATGTCATATTTATAAGAATTCTATATTTAGGTTGCTTGTCAAAGCAAACTTTTTCAAAGAGGTGCACAAGTTATATATATGTGCATGGATTTACTCTTTAGGATATGAAAAAAAGAATTGTATTGTATTCCTTTGGACTGAATAAAGGAGAAGGATGACTTGTTTCTAGTGGATGTAGCCCACATTGGGTGAACCACATTAAATATTGGGTTTATCTTGTGATTACATGCTTATATTATTTCTGTTTTAATTTTGTTTTATTACTCATCTGTATTTTGATCCTAACAACTGGTATCAAAGCATGATATGTTTTGGCGAAAAAAACTCACAGGAGGGTTTCTTGTTTGAGTGGGAGAAATGACAAGATAAAGAAGTTCAGGGTTGAGAAGTTTAATAGCTAGAAATTTCAGCTATGAAAGATGCAAGTGGAGGACTATCTATATCAGAAGGATCTTTATCTACCATTGAAAGGGAAAGCTTTAAAGCCATCAGCTATGAAAGATGAAGAATGGGATGTTCTTGATCGAAGGCACTGGGAATGATACGGTTGTGCCTAAGCAACTATTACAAGTAGCTTTCAATATTTCTATGGAAAAGACAATGGTAGATCTAATGGAAAAATTGGGTAAATTGTATGAAAACCCTTAGCCTCCAATAAGGTATATCTCATGAAATGTTTATTTAATATGAATATGTCAGATGGTGATTCATTAAATAATCATTTAAATGAATTCAACACGGCTACTAGTCAATTTAGATCTATAGGAGTAAGTTTTGATGATGAAGTTAGGGCTATTTCAATTTTGTGCTCATTTCCTGAAAGATGGAATACTTTGGCTATGGTTGTGAGTAATTTTGTTTCTGTTCAAACACTTTAAAGTTTGATGATGTTATTGGTGTGATTCTTAGTGAATAGATAAGAAGAAAAAGACAGGTGATTCATCTGGTAATGATTTGAGTGTAGAGAACAGGGGAAGACTGAAGGAAAAATCAAAAGGTCCTTGACACCATGGAGAGTCTAAAAAGGGTAGATCTAAATCTAGAAGCAGGATGGTATGCTAGAATTGTGGAATATTAGGACATGCAAACAAATATTGTTGGTATTTAAAATCAGGGAAAGATCAACAAGAAGGGAGCAAAGAGGAAAACATAGCAAGTGATGTGTTACAATATTCTCTTAATCTTTCTTTAGATAGTAAATGAGAATCTTGGGTTTTAGATTCTCGTGCTTCATTTCATGTAACTCCTCATAAAATGTATGTTCAAGGAATTTTGGGCGGGTATATCTTGGTGATGATGAGCCATGTAACATTTTGGAAAAGACAAAGTGTTCATGTTAAATTGTAGAATGGTAACTCTTTGGTGTTGAAGAATGTCAGGCATGTTCCTAGCTTGAGGAGGAATCTAATTTCTATAGGGAAATTAGGAGATGAGGGTTGTATGGTTATATTTACAGCAGATTCTTGGAAAGTTACCAAGGGTTCTCTTGTGGTAGCAAGAGGTAAGAAAGTAGGTATTTTGTATTTATCCATTGTTAGTACTGATCCATCTTCTATTTTATATATTATAGGTATAGACACAACTATGTGGCATCACATACTTGGCCATATGAGTGAGAAGGGGATGAAGATTTTACATTCATAGGGAAAGTTGTCAGATTTGAAAAACATAGACTTAGAATTTTGTGAGCATTATGTGTATGGGAAAAAAAAGCATGTGAGATTTCTCAAGGTTGGATCAACCAAGGAGCACAAGTTAGAGCTTGTTCATACGGATGTATGGGGAATAGCTTAGGTATCTTCTCTTGGTGGCTCACGGTATTATGTTACTTTTATTAATGATGCTACTAGAAAGGTTTGGGTTTACTTTGTATACGTAAGAAATCGAATGTATTTAGTACTTTCAAGAAGTGGAAAGATTTAGCCGAGAATGAAACATGTTTGAATTTGAAGTGTCTCGATCGAGATAATGGTGGAGAGTATCGCAGAAATGAATTTAATAACTATTGTTCACGTAATGGAATCCGTAGGGTGAAGACAGCCTCCTAGAACACCACACCGTAATGGTGTGTCGAAAGAATGAACATGACTATCATGGAGCATGAAAGGAGCATGAGATTGCATGCTGGATTTCCCTAGAGTTTTGGGAGGATTTTGTAGATATTGTTATTTACTTGATAAACATAGGACCTTTAAGTGCTTTGGAAGGTGGAGTACCCGAGGAGACTTGAATCGGTAACAAGGTAAACTATTCTTTGCTGAATTTTTTTGTGTGTGAGGCATTTTTGCATATTGATAAAGAGAATAGGACCAAGCTAGAAGCTAAGTCAAATAAATGTACTTTCATTGGATATGGCACTGATGATTTTGGATTCCGGTTGTGGAGTTTTGATGAGAAAAAAATCATTAGGAGTAGGGATATTATTTTCAATGAAAGGGTTATCTACAGGAACAACTACAGGATAATAATCTAGAAAAGTTTGAGTATGTAGCACTTGATGAGATAAAAATAGAGAAGTGCTAAAACGACTAGAAAATCAAGAAGTTGGCATCAATCCTGGCATAGTCGGTGTTGATTCTTTAAATAAAAATCAACAAGAACAACAAGAGCCTCAAAATCCAAAAAATATTGTAAGACGTTATACTAGGGTAAGTAAACCTCCTACACGATTATATTTGTATGAGCTTTACTATTGTTTATTGACATATGGTGGAGAACAAGAAAGTTTTGAAGAATCAATGTAGGTAGAAACACGTAAAAGTGGGAGTAGGGTATGGATGAGGAGATGGACTCCTTGGAACACATCCAAACTTGGGATTTGGTTCGAGCTTACCTACAGAAAGAGAGCATCTGCAGTAACAAGTGGGTTTATAGGTTGAAGGAAGAAGAAGGTGACAAAAGGAGGTACAAGGAAAGACTTTTTGTGAAGGGATTTGCACAGAAAAAGGTATAAACTTTGATGAAATTTTCTCTCCTATTATTAAAATGAATTCCATTAGAACTGATTTAATTTTTGTAGGTTTGGAAGATTTTCATCTTGAACAATTAGATGTAAAGACTACTTTTCTTCATGGTGATTTGGAGGAAGAAATATATATGGAGCAGCCATAGGGATATGAAGTTAGGGGGAAGGAAAATTTGGTGTGCAGATTGAAGAAGAACTTGTATGCCCTTAAGAAAGCTCCAATGCAATGGTATTTGAGATTTGACAGGTTCATGATATAACATGGTTACTCTAGATGTCATTCTAATCACTATGTTTATTAAAAGAGACTAGATAATGACACCTATTTTATCTTGTTGTTGTATGTGGATGACATGCTTGTGGCAGGGTCAAACTTGCAGGATATAAATGAGCTAAAGAGATAGTTAGCTGATACATTTTCCATCAAGGATTTAGGTGCAACAAAGGAAATTCTTGGCATGAGAATCAATAGAGACAGAAAGAGTAAAATACGACTTTGTCTCAAGAAGAGTATGTGAACAAGGTGTTAGACAGGTTTAGGATGTAGGATGCAAAACCAAGAAGTACACCAATGGCAGGCACTTCAAGTTAAGTAAAGAAAAATGTCCTAAAACATATGAAAAGATTGAATATATGTCTAGAGTTCCATATGCTTCAAAGCAATGGAAGTTTGAAGTATGATATGGTATGCACAAGACCGACATTTCCCATTTAGTGGGAGTTTTCAGTAGATACATGAGTAATCCAGGAAAGGAGCACTGGAATGCACTCCAATGGATTCTCAGATATTTGAGAGGGACCAGTAGTAGGAAGTTGTGCTATGGAGGGTCAGAGGTTTCTTTACACGATATGTTGATGCAGACATGGCTGGAGATTTGGATGGTAGGAGGAGCACCACATGTTATGTATTCACTATTGGTGGCATGATAGTTAGTTGGATTTCTAAACTACAGAAGATTGTTGCCTTGTCTACTACAGAGGCAGAGTATGTTGCTACTACAGAAGCAAAGCAAGGAGATGATATGGATGTAGCGGTTCATGGAAGAGTTGGGAAAGAAACAAGAGGATTACAGGTTATTCAGTGATAGCCAAAGTGTAATTCATCTTGCCAAGAACTCAACATTCCATTCAAGAACAAAACATATATAACTTAGGTATCACTTCATTAGATCAATTTTTGAGGATGGACAATTGATGTTGTAGAAGATCCATACAAGTCAGAATCCTGTTGATATGTTGACAAAGGCGGTGAAAAAAGAGAAGTTGGAAGGTTGTTCGGCTGATAGGTCTTCAAGATTGATCTTGAAGAAGAGAAACAAGTTAGAGAAGAGTCCAAGGATGAGTCAGAATAATGGGTTGTAGCAGCTAGTCTCCAAGTGGGAGATTCTTTGGAGATGTGGAGTCTAACTGCAAGATGAAGTGGCAGTTTGCTTTTTCCTTAATTTTGGGAAGAAAGCATGGCCATGGATAAAAATAACATTGTCTTATTAATAGATGATAGTTTTTATTTTTTATGTTTATAAAAATATCATTGTCTTATTATTAGACGGAGTTGTTATTTTTATCTTATTTATATGCATGTCTTATTTATAAGCATGTTATATTTAGGTTACTTGTGGTCAAGAAAAAAATTCAAAGAGGTGCACAAGTTATATAAAAATGCATGTATTTACTCTTTAGGATATGAAAAAGAGATAATTGTATTGTATTCCTCCGTGCATCAATAAAGGATAAGGTTGGCTTGTTTCGTGGATGTAGCCCACATTGGGTGAACCACATTAAATACTTTGGGTTTATATTGTGATTACATGCTTATATTATCTCTGTTTTAATTTTGTTTTATTGCTCATCTTTGTTTCGATCTTAACAATAAGTCTCATCGCTTACTCGGTCTGGTCTTTGGAGATGGGTAGGTTGGAATACTCGACTTCCGGTTTCCAACCTCGGTATTTATATCCTCCCTCCCCAACAAACTTTGTAAAATGCATCACACATTCAATAGATCTTACAGAGAGACAAATGTGTTGTTCAATACAATTGCAAGTACATTTGAGAATATGGCTCTCTCTCAATTAGCCATTGTAATTGGAAGGAGGATGAATATTATTTATCACCTAATATGGAGAACATTAATGAAGATGCAAAGTCAAAAACCCAAATCCGACATGGTGATATATGGCGAGAAATCCATGGTGCCAATAATTCAAGGGTTTGAGTGATCCCATTAACCCACTTTTGAAAGTAGAAATACTCGATATGGTGATTTTGCACACAAGAATGTTCTCGATTCCTTTGACAACAACCACTCTTCCCAATATTATGGGAATTGTAAACACAACAAAAGCTCACTTTCCCACAAATTGGATTTGGCTAAATGTGGAAGTGGGTACCGAGTAAAAAAATATATGTATGCCAACACTCGTGTTTTTATTCTTTCTTCTGGGAGGAAAAAAATGATTTTGGCACTTGGATTGGATTTATTGTTGTTTGCACGACCCCGATGAGATAAGGAGACTAGGAAGGCAGACATAGTTGTTGCGTGGAGAGGCACCGAAACTCCCCATGAATGGATGCATAACCCGAGAGACATATTAGTCCCCGCCACCACATCCCACGCTATAAAGCATGCTCCAACATCCAAACCCTTTCAAAGCCGATGCCGGGGTAGAGAAGGGGCTTCGAGATGTTATACTTCCACCAACAAGGAGTCTCGTGAGATGCAGATTCAAAGCTTAGAGAAATCATTGTGGGTGAGATTAAAAGGTTGTTGAATGAATACAAGGACGAACAACAAAATCTCGAGCATAAAATTCATGGGACACATCTTGGGAGCTGCGACAGGAACCCTGAGTGCCTATGATGTCAGACAAATCATGGTGAATTCATAAAATTGTATGAGTTCAATCCCTATGACATGTGTTTGATTTCAACTCTCTGCGCGTGGGAAACCTATCATTTGCTCAACATATGGAAGAGATTGGCGTCAAATTTTTGCGTTTGGTAAAAAGTAATGAATTGGTTCCCATAGTTCCTAGGGTTTTTGTGAACGAGAATCTGGGATGGCTAAGTAAAATTCTACGCCGGCTTCTATGGGTATATGTTCATGTGGGTGTAGACATTACCTTCGACAAAGAACATTTCATTGTGTTGAAGCCAACGCATAATCCTTCTTACTTCCATAACTTAAAAGTTTATTTACATGTACTGGATGGGTTTCAAGGGAACAAGAATTTTCCTTTCAAATCATTCGGTAGAGACGCAACTCTAGTTAATAAAAGCTCAGACTTGTTGATTCAAAGTCTTGAAATCCCTTCTTACTGGTGGGAGAGGAGAAATAAAGAAGTGGTCAAACGCGTGGATGGGATATTGGTATACTCTCCTACAACTCCCACCCCAATTCCTCTTCCTCTTCTTCTTAGCCCACATTAATCTCTTCATTTCATTGTAATCTTAGCCCACAATACAATTATTCACATATGTTTGTGGATATGTTGGTTATTTTCACTTCTTGTTCTATGTAGTGTTTTTATATTGGTATATTTTGATAAGGTTGTATTTTTGAACACTCATTATTATTTTCATATTGAGATAATTTAGGTTTGATGTTCACATACATGCTTTTAATTATTGAAATTTGATGAATTAGTTTTACTACTGTTTTGGTCAATGAAATTCTAATGTAGGATTAGTCATTTTTTCCAAAGTCACTGTTATAAACATTAGGACAACAAAACTTCCATAATCTACAAAAGTCAAAGATATCAGTAATAGTTCTCATAATAAATCTTAGCCACCTAGCAACATGAAAAGTGATCCTTTCATGGGAAGAAGACGAAACTATCAATTTACATAGTATAGTGTCCAATTAAAAAAAAAAAAAAAAGTGAAAATAAACAAAAACAAAATCTAAATAAATAAATAAAAAGAGAGGTACATTTAGTGGGATTTGAATGAGCGTTGGGTGGAGGATTGCGTGACAGGGCACGTGGGCCCAAGGGACTGTCGAACCAGTCATTTCCCTTACTTAGCAATCAAAAATTTAATTTGAGATTCAGAGACATGGACCACGCAGAAACCCAAGGAAACATTATAAATTTAGCAGTTTAGATAGTTACAGCGATGGAAGAATGGGTTTCCTCACGGATGGTTACATTGTTTCACGTATGCAACAATATGCGAGCCTACGAATAGGGTATACACGCACTCCAAACTCATCCATTTAATTTTCCACGCACTCCTAGTCATGTCAATATGCGATATAGGAATTTTTCCAGATTTTGCAGTTGCAATTGCTCTCGTAGGTATGTATGCAGAATATGGAAGCATGTGATTGGCTATGAACTGTTTGACTATGCCTGAAATGTCACCTCATGGACTGCAATGGCTGCTAGATATGCACAAAGTGGGTTTGTTGAAAAGGCTTAGAAACTTTCAAGAAAATGCTACTGACAGGTGCAAAACCAGGCTTCACAGCCTTTGCCAGCATTCCTCCTAGCCTGTGTAAAAATGGGACCTCTGGAACAAGGTATGGGCATCAAACATTTGTAAAAGATAAAGGAATATTATCCAATATTGCTGTTGCAATGGCCTTGGTAAACACAAACATATTTTGGGTGTAGGATGGCACAAAAACGAAAGCAAGATTCAAATTTCAACCAAAGAGAAAATGGATAAAGCATATGCCAAAGGATCTCTACTCCAAATTCAAATCATCCCTTTGCACATACTTTTACAATTTAATCAAAATAAAGTTAAGGGTACACATAACATTCATAATAATCCAAAAAGGGACATTAGCTCACACATAGCAACATTACATAACTAAACTAAGGGTACACTTCCACATAAACATGAGGGTACATAAGAACATAAATTAAAGTCACAACAATCACATAACATAACTTAACATAACCACATACAAATAAAATAACATAACTACAAATACCCATGGTCACATGGTGAGGTGCTCCCCATGGAGACCTCCTAAAAGACGACAACATGAAGATGATGCAACACAAAACATGACAGTTGCCAAGGTGACCATGTTGTGAACTCGCGACATTCCTTCTTGGTTGGCTTTCCTAGTCTCTCTTGTTGGTGTGGTCTTTGTTTCCTGCAATCACAAGTAATACCACCTTCGGCCTCATGGCCACATCAATAGGTCATGGAAATACAACTCATATAAAGCATCATCATATAATCATCATTAGCTATCACAATATATAATTCTATTCAAATTGAAACATTTACAAACATCATAATCATAATTCACATTTTACGCAAATCACCCACTGCATATTAATCACCTAAAATCATCTCAAAATCAATAAATCCATAACATCAAAGTAACCATGGTTATTCAATACATCGAACATAGTCGAAACAACAATGCCTCCAAGATGTCAAGATATACATACATACATACATACATACATACATACATACATACATACATACATACATACATACATACATACATACATACATACATACATACATACATACATACATACATACATACATACATACATACATACATACATACATATATATATATATATATATATATATATATATATATATATATATATATATTAATCAATGTTAAATCCACATGTGTTATAATGTCTAATAGTGTCCATAAGACATCACAACAATCTATGATAAGATTCAGATCATCATAATACTCAAAAGTCAAAGATATCAAAAATAATACATCAATAACCATATCCCTAGGTAGCTAGTCAACAAGAGTGCAACACGAACGAGTGTCAAGGGAAGTGGACATTACAACCTTAGTAAGTAGTTTTTGCATTGAGTTTAGTAACACTTGACTCTATTATACAACTCTAACATATCATTGATAGCATTGGTGAGTAATCACCCGCAATCCTTTGAAAATAACAACAAATTTAACAATCTAAAAGCACATGACATTTGGGACCATCTCCTTTGGAAAATCTAGAAGTTTTAATCGCTTTATGTTTTTCCTTTGCTCAATTCTCACTAGTTACTAATTTTAAGTGTTGAAATTCTTAATGTAGACATTTCTAAATTGTGTTAAAGTTTATTTATGTTTCTATGCATTGACTACACTCTATTTTGTATGTTTTGTAATCAAGAATTCCAACACCATCACAAAGGAACACATGATGTCAAGTAAAGACAAAGTGTGTCTCCACACTTAGGTAATAATTCCATTAAGTATGCACTTATTAATTTCATACATAAATGGAGGGAAAATATAGAAACATAAAATTGATAATTTATTTCTTGTTTGTGCATCCTAATCCTAGGTTTTGTATTCTCCTTACAATTAGTAACTTCCTATATTTCATATGATTCTTAGTCATAAATTTACCTGTTTAATTTAATGCAAGGTAGAGAAAAAGTCTAAGGCATCTTTACTGTATTTTAGAATAATATCATGAATTTTCATTACATAACTATATGGTTTCAGGTAAGTTGTACTACTGAATGGGCCAACTTCTACATATGTTTCTTTGCATATACAAATATTTTTCTTAATTTAATATCTTACTTTGGCTCATTTCATATCTCGTAGGTCTAATTTAGTGTGATCTACTAGTCAAGGATACATATATAATTAATTCTAATTCACCATTTGAAAACATGCGGAAAAATGAAGATACACTATCAGTAGATACTATTTCTAAAGAACTTCAAAGCACTCCTCTTTCCATCTACAAAAACAACACATCTTTAGGAGAAGTACATACATCGGTTCCAAAACACTTGACCAAGTCAAGGAGTGAATCTATCCTCTCCATAGTAATTCCATAGTCAAGGGCAAGCCAAGGTTGTAATTTATAGATAAAAAGGGTCAAAGAAAATTCAATCGTGTATATACAATTTTCCACTTCTTGCAAAACAATACACAAAGCGTCGAATTTGTGTGAACCCTAATATGATACATCAAAGAACATTTTCATACCATTGATTTAGAGACACAATTTTTTATAGCCTTAGTAAAAATGGTTACAAAACCATAAATAAAGGTACCATACCTATTCCTCTATAGTCCTGTCCATTTTGAATTATAGAACAATGCATTTCTTCGTCTTCACTAGTCTCCACAATCAAAGTGTGCATTTACATTGTCTTATATACCTTTGTATCAACCAACTAGAATCCCTTCTTATAATTTAAGAATTCATGTCTCATCCTTTACATTTTTATTGCTTGAAGTTATATGCTAATTTGTATAATGATTATCTAATTAATAAATTTGGATAAGCAACTTGTTACAAACCGCCATGAACATATTTAATGAATTTTAATTTTCATTAAATCACAATAGAGGGGGAATGTTTTATAGATGTAATATTTTTCAACTATAGAATAATTGAAATGGGTCAATGAGAAAAAATGTCTATATTTCACGAGGTGGTCAACCACACAAAGGCAAACAAATTTCCCCCACACTTAGATAAACCCTAAACTAAATTCATGGATTCATGAGTAGTTGTGGGATGCCATGAATATAGAGAGTCTCTTATTTTTCACATTGACTAGTGTGTGTGTGTGTGTGTGTGTGTGTGTGTGTGTGTGTGTGTGTGTGTGTGTGTGTGTGTGTGTGTGTGTGTGTGAGAGAGAGAGAGAGAGAGAGAGAGACTCGACTCGCCAAAATAAAATATTTCATGTTTCATTCCATTCAACAAAAGTATCATTTAACCAATATAGGCCTTCAAAAGCCCAAAAATACCTTACAAAATAGTCTCTGTAAGGATTTCTAGCAATAGTTTATATCAAATTTCATATTGTACAGAGAGTACAAAATGACCCAGATAACATTAAAAACTACTATTTAAAGTGTATTCCTTCTTAGTTTTAGATCAAATTTGAGCTATCAAATGAATTCATCTTATTTCACTTCTTTTTTATAATTATTATATCTATTCATGGATAAGTAAGGATAAGCTACACAATGTTCTATGTTCTTAAAATTGACATGAAAAGGATTCAAGACAATTTTTTAAAATTCTTATACTTAATTTAAATTCAATATCCCAAAATTTTAGTTAACGAATTCTTTTGCTTAGGAAATGATACACATAGTATTCAAGGAAATACTATTGGTTTTGATGTTAACTCAACATATACGGTCTTCACTTATTTAATGCATCAATAATGTATAAAATTTCCTTTTCAAGTGAATTTGGCCAAATTCTTTGATACCAAGGCCTTACCAAAGTGAATATCAAATCTCATTCATCTTACATCAAGACATCTCCAATTCGTATCCCCAATGTGTGACTTTCAATTATGCTTAGTTTTTTATAAATCTAGATTTGTAAGGAACAATATTATGCACATGGCTTGTTTGTGAAAATCTAAGGTACATTGTGCTAATGTAAAACATGTGAAGAATGTTTTAAATAACATTTTGTCAAAATATTTGTATTCTTTCCATTCATTTTAATGAATTTCAATGAATATCTCATAATATCTTGAAAAACATAAAGGCTCTTGATGGATTTAGGTTAGTGTTATTTTTTTATATCTTAAATTTCTTCATATGATCTACTTTCACCCTTTCTGTAGGGTGACCAAGTTATCCTCTTATAGAAAAATTATGTAATGGTGCTTGGATTCCATATCTACCTTAGAAGAGTTACAAGTAACATGCAACTCATCTAATACTTCATCATTACTAGAACTGGTATTTCATCTAAGATAATTTGTTCTTTTTTTAATTTTAAAAACCCACATATAAGTACAAAAACCCATAATTCGAGCAAATAAGTATTGTTGGAGAAAAATATGAGATGAAATGTGTATTAATGTAGTGCCCACTCCTCTTCGACATTTATCTTACTATGATTTTGCTTACTATGGACTAGAGACATAGAATTTGTTATCATATTTGATCAGTAGACATTGATAGATGGACATTATTATATTTTATTAGTATTTTGATAGACATTATAGATATTTTGATTATGGATATGTGGTGACTCATAGTGTGGATTATATGCATGGACAGATATTTTAGTATTGATGATGATCTAGTGTTGTTATTTTACATATACCGACACTTTGGATTTTTGACGTATTTATTTTGTTAGATGATCGAGTTAGTCTTTTGATCTCATAATTGTTGATGAAATGGTAGAATTGAAATGTTTAGAAAATTATGAATGATTGATAGAATTTCTTAGCTTTGATGATGATTTAATTACATGATATGATGATGTTTATTGTGAGAAGAACATATATTTTATTGTTGATGTCTTTCATGTGTCACAAGGTCGAAGAGGTTTTGTTTGATTTTTACAAGTTATTGTATCACAACAAAAAGAGGGGATACGATACTAACCAAAGGGGAATTTCGGATGGTTGCAACAAATGTCACCATGGCATCTCTATGTTTAGTTATATTATTGTGATTTGCTAGATTTTTAGGAGGTTCCCATTGGGAGGATGACCTCAATATAAGACCATGGGCTATGTGTGCTTTATCCCTTACCTTTCTAATTACTTCCGTAGTATGTGATTTATTATTGTAATTTGTTTTACTTTATTATTTCTACTTATTGTGTTCTTATTTAAGCTGATTAATCATGTTAATTTAGTTAAACTTAAGATGTGACCTTTTGGGCATTAAATGGGATATACAAATCCTTGTTGCTTTCTCAATTTTGATTATATTTAAATTTATTTTGTAAGTTTATTTTTCATCATCCCTCAAATCCCGAAATTTGACTTTAGAGCCATTTTTGGTGGCTTATGGGACAAGTTAAGCTTGTCTCACTCACTTAATTGGATCTACAAACTATACCTATGAGGTAAGGGGTCAAAATTGGATCCCATTATGTTATTTAGATGGAAAAAAGGTAAAATTTACTTGTATTTTCTTATATGTGATTTTATTTTTTTCGTTTGTGGTTGGAAGTGAGAGTTTTGTGTAAAAGAAAACTTGTCACTTCCTCACCCACCAATTTATTAGCCTTGGTTTTGATGTTTGACTTGGTGATGTGGAGTTGAGGAGAAGTGATGTGGCATCCTACATGGAGCCACCTCACCCTCCTCTCCTCTTTTTCTATTTATACAAGTTATTTTGATGTTTAGGGGGTTACTTGATTTAGTTGTGCACTTACATTTTGGAGATTTTGGCTTGAGTTTCTTGCTTGGAGTCTTGGAGCTTGTTTGATTTGGGCTTGAGCTTGGAAGGAGCTTAGAGTTGTGATTTTGGATCAAATATTCTTGCAATGGTAAGGTAGGGACTTAAACCTTTTAATTTTATTTTATTATATGTATGTTGTATGTAAAATGAATGTTTGTGTGTGCATGTTTGGGACTTGGGTAGTATGGCCTTAAGGATGGTGTAGGAGAAGGAATATGGGGATATTTTGAGGGAGGGATAAGAGTATTGTTTTCATATTTTGGAGGGATTTTGGGTTGAGTGTCCCACCTTTTTAAGATAAGAGATTCTTACTTATCTTTGTATGAAAATACTTGAGGGAGTGATAAGAGTATGAGGGAGTGATAAGAGTTTGTTTGAGGGAGGGATAAGAGTTTGGTTGTTGTATGGATGAATATTTTTGGAGGCTTTTAAGGTGGACACTTAACCCATTGAGAGGCATAAGTGATTTCCCCATATTTCCTTTCTCCCTTGGCTTAGAGTTTTCAGGCCTTGTTTTGGAAAAGTTGCATTTTATTGATATTGTTGTTTTGTGCTTGTATGTGTGTAAAAATATTGTTGGCATGTGTGTTATAATGTGAAAGCATTTTTGAAAGTTGTCATTGGTTGAGTCCATTCCTTATTGCTTTATGGTTGGGGCTCGAGGGCCAATGAGGATCATAATTTATTCTCCTCATTAGAATATTGGTTGGGCAAAGAGTGTTGCCTATTCCCCTTTCCTTGTATTGTGATCCGAAATTGAAGAGAAGATGGAGTTCAAGTTGATGTTTTGGAGGATTTTACGTATGTTGAAGACAAGATGATTTTTCAATTTACGAATTTTATCTCATTGTTTCAAGTGGAAATTATGTAATCCATGCAATGAATTCTCGTAAAATTGTATTGTAAAGAGCTCTATTTGGTTGTATATTGGATTATGAAGATTTGAGAAAAGTAAGGAATGTAAAAGTTGTTTGTAAATGAATTTATGAATGTTGGAAAATGATATCTTTTATTCTTGTTGTAAATATTGTTTTATTTGAAATCTATAACTCATTGGAAAGATGGAAGTAATTTTAAATCTGCTTCAAATTTGTATGCAAAAATCTAGAAATTTCAACGTAGGAATCAAATTCCAGCGATTTTAGAAAATTTATTACTCCTAAAATATCTTTTGGGTTTTCCCAAAATTTTGACAATTTACTTATAATATAAGAATCTAAAAATAATTAAATATCATAAATACCCAGATTATAAATCTCAAGATACGTCACGATCTTCAAAGCAGTTTTAATGTGGAAATGTCTATGGAAGAATCAAATTACAACGATTTTAGAAAATTTATTGATCCTAAAATGTCTTCTGGTTTTCCCAAAAGTTGGACAGTTTACTTATAACATATGAATCTAAAAACCCTTTAAATCTCATAACAACCCAACATGTAAATTGATCAAGATAAGTCACTGTCTTCACAAGGGTTTTATTCACGCGCCATGGTGATTTTAGATTATTATGTGACATTTTTGTTTTAATTATGGGTCAAATAAGTAAATGTGTAGCACATGTATATTGGAATTATTTTACTTAGGGTGATAAAAATAATAATAAAAAATAAAATGGTATGCTTATTTTATTATATTATGACGTTGTCTTAAGGGTATGTTAATTGGGCTAACCTTAGATTCTTCCGAGTAGATTTAAACTACTAGAAAAGTAAATTTTTAAATGACCAAAATTATTTAATCACTTAGTCATAATATTTCTTGGTAAGATTAACATGCTGGTAAAATAAATTAAAATGGTTAAATTTATTATTTAACTTACTGGGATAATTTAAATAATTAAATTAAATTTAGTTACTTTCGGGTAAGTTAACGTAAGGAGTTAATTAAAATTATATGGTTTAAATTTATATAATTAATTTAACTCGTGATGGTTTTGGGAGAATGGAATAAAACTACTTACGGAAGGGAAGCGTGGAAAATAAGTGAATGAGTTTTAATGAACGTATCTAATGTACAAAAAAAAAGCGAGGATGAAATATTAAAATAAAAAAATGATTGCATCAACTATCCAACAACCTATAGCCCTTTGCCCAAAGGTTTACAACAATCGTCCCAAAGAACTCAATGCCCACTGCATAAAGGCTCTGCAATAACCGCCCAACAACTCGTAGCCATTGTCCAATACTTGAAACAACTTTCTTGCAACCTAGAGCCACTCCCAAAGACTGTAGTAATCGTCCAACAACCTACAACAACTCTCCATTGCTCGCAAGAACTATCCAAAGAACTACCCAACACTCGCAACAACTTTCCAACAACCTCTAGCCATGGCCCAACGCTTACATCAAATATCCAAAATGTACAACCACCGCCAGTACGCTGCAACAATCGCAATGCCTAAAAATTATCTAGTAACCTGCAGCCACTACCCAATCCTTCGCAGCAACTAACCGAAATTAATGTATTTTAAAATTTGATTAATGTATAAATAAAAAAATCCTTCCCGTAATTTCATATGTAATGTGATGTAGTTTTGTGGGTTAATATGTCATAGTCTATGCGCGTTACATTAATTAAAAGTGGGTGTATAGTTATTTAAATAAATGAGAATTGTTTATTATGGTCTTTTAGAAAATGAACTAAGGACAACTTAGGAGATTTCTTTCAAGAAAAATTTAAAGGAACTAAGTGGATTAAACAATATAATTGATTTGGAAAATGTTTTCATAAGTAAAGGAACTTAATGGAAGATTTTTAAATCGTAAATATTTTGCGAACTAAATTAATAATATTTAAATATTAATTTGAATTCGATTACATTACGAAAGTGAAGAAATTATTCACAAGAGCTTAATAGTTTCAAGCTAATGTGTAGACACTAAAATTAGGTCACACTCCCCTTTCGTACCTCGACCAATAAACACCCTTTATTACATTTACCTAGCCATGACCCCCTTACTTCCACTAATATTAATTTAATTTAATTAATTCATTATCCTCACTATTTTTATTATTTAAATATCTTATTTAAATAATATACACACATACAATTCACTTATACACCTCACCAAGCCAACTTAACCTAAGACCTATTCTTAGCAAGTTGTCATAACTAACTAAGACTTACCCAAACCCTAAAAATCAATGCCTACATTCCCTCTAACCACATTCCCACATGCTCACAAGAAGGTCTCGGTCTAATCATGGGGGATAACGACATTAGATCTATGGAAATCGGAGGATCTCCTAGTTTAGTAAACCTAGGAGATCCCGCCTGATCGACACAGGTTATCCCTAATCAAGCGCTTGTTAAGCTTGGATCGCCGTGCATTACCCATTTAACCCGTAAATACCTTATTCTCAAGGTTGGAAAACATTGGGAGAAGGTTGACAAGCAAGAACACATCTTAGAGAGATAACGCATTTTCGTAGGGCAAATTCTAGCAAGAACATGCATGCGCAAGTAAAGAGATTGAGCATCTTCTCCCGCATGTACCATCCCAACCATGATCCGATATATCCAAGAAAGAGAGGAGTGTACACGCAACCCATTGAGAATATTTTCTTTAGTTCGTGATCGCTTGCAACCTTTGAAACCCTCATCAACACATCCATCCCTCACACACAGAATTTAGGACCGAAATCCAAGTAAGTATAACGTCATACTTTCTTGGTTTATTTCATTTTCATCATCATTTTATCATCCATTTTTTACCTTGCCCCCTATTGACCTTCTTTGACATTTTCACCTCCATATACCCATTAAAACCTCGCAAAGCCTAATCCAGGTCACCTAATACCTCATTCTCGACTAACCAAAGTCCTTTGTGCAATCACAAAGGAGACCACGGCTTGTTCGTGAAATTTCCAGATCTCACAAGAATGCAAGCGGCCTTACATCAACCGCCAACGCCATCCACCCCGACCGACACCGGTCTCTGTATTTACTCATACAGCCTTGAATAGAGACCTACCCACCTAATTTCATCTCACCCTCATTCACATGTGATCTACCCAAGACCTCTATCAAACCTGCAAAGACCTAGAACCAATCATTTGACCTTTGGATTTTATTCTAGCTTATCCTGTTAGATTAGATCTATTTCTTATTGTGATTTTAAGTGAGATACCTAAATCATTTCAAAATACAATAGGATTTACTTTGTTTACAGCATTAAATTGTTTAAAATAGTGGACTGATAGCCATCTAGGAAGTATCATACTTCCCGGATCTAGCATACGCTAGGCGCTTCACTTGCCCATATTGTTTAATTCCTTCTAGAGGTCTTGTGTTAATTACGGTAGTTCCTCCTAGCCAAAAGGAATCTCTCACGATCAGCTATGGATTCGGAAGTCATACGTGCACAACAACCCATCAACCAACATTTAAACAGTATTCCTCCTACGCCCATTACCCTATCTCGCTTCGTCCCACACTTCAAAGACACAATCTAAGAACCAGGTGAAACATTTTGGTACGATTGGTGGGACCATCCAGGTTCCTTGCATTTCATTCATTCCTAGGAAAAATTTATGTGTTTGTTTCCCTTCAAAAGCGTACACACTAATTTTCTTCTTTGGTAACCCACCTTTTCTTTCTATTTTCTCTAAAGGAAACTTCTCTTTTGGTGTAATTAAAAAGAACCATTTCTTCATGTTTTCTCGCATTATAGTGAAAGAGCATCCCTCTTCCTCTTCTTCTTATTGCATAATCCAATTTCACATTTTCGATTTGGGTTTAAAAATAAGTGCATTCCATTCGATTTATTGCATTAGCTCACATTAATTGAGGGCAACCTATATGTCAAAGTCATGCCCGGTGATGGTTGATGAACGAATCATAGAAAAGCACTTATGTCCTTTTCTCTTTCTCTGAGTCTTACCAAACCTCACAAAAATTCAAAATACATACATTCTTAAACAACATCCTACCTGGAAGAAGCTATAAGTGATCACATGATCACGGCACAGTGGGCACCCAGCTCACTACTCTGTCGATTCATACTTTAGAGCGAAGCCCGCCCCTACCATAACATACCTGAAACCTCACCTTTTAGATATCTTTCTTTGTAGGAAGCCATCCTCACCAAAAACTCTATTTCACAATTCATGTGTCAGTCCCTAAATAGCATAAGCTAAACAAACATAATAGAAAAGGTACTCCTAGGATTTCATTTTCTTAGTGTTTCTACTTGGCTTGGGTTTTGAGGTGAGAGATCACGTTCATCACTTTTTTTATTCATCCTTACATGCTCCTCATCATATTTGGTGTATTATAGCTTCACCTGATTGTGCCTAGGCCATATCATCATCATTGTCAGAATTCTAGGTCTGATTCTACATCATATTTTAATTCACAACTAGTTTCTTTCATCATTGTTTCAATTTCACATTAACTTTCATCGGTTACCTTTGACTGCCATCGGTTATACCCAACCAACGTCGGTTCTAGGTCCTTTTGTTAACCTACTCAAAAGGAAATTTTACTTCAATTTCTTCCACTTTTTACAGTCCCTGTCACTATCATTATTCCCATTGATGTTTTAAACATCTTCATATTTGGCATACCTATCAGATTTTACTTTCTGCCTTGTTGTTCACTCATTGTCCATTTTCTACAAGAACTAAAGCAGTGAGCTACTCCCCGACAGTGCATCGGTTTTCCCTAACCGGTATTGGTTGCTTTGTTTCACATCCCATCCACCATTTGGCGCTTAATCCACTTTTGTCACCGATTCACCTTTTCTGCTATTCTCTCGGGTCATCTACAAAGAAGCACTTTCTACCAAATTAGTGTTGGTTCACATGGTGCTGACACGAAGACAAGTAAGTGCACTCATATTTCACGCCGATTGTCAACCACTCCCACCTAGTCTTTCACCACCTTATATTTCATCACCAACCATGGATCCCATCCACCCTATTACTATCGCTACGGAGATGAGGAGTTCACACGAATCCTTGAACAAAACCTTGACGCCTTGCGGTTTTACTGTCCCACTCATCCACTCAAGACATCTTGGGTTAGTTGATATACGACATGCCCGTATCTACCCCCTAACTCTCGCACCCACTCCTGCATCGGCCCCATCTAGCTCCATGTTTCCCACATCCACCTTACCCCCAGTTGTTTTGCAGTTAGGTCCTATACCCGCTATGACTGCCATGTTTGTTACCTCCATGGCCCTTGTTACATCCACCGTACCCTCGAAAACTACCCCAAACACAACCTCATCCACCCCTAATGTCTCACACATACCCGTAGCTACATTACCACCTCCAATGTCGGTGACCCCTACCCCATTTCAGAACGTGGTCCTTTTTATTCCACAATCATTAGCCCCTATTTCCACTAGGGTTACCACGACCCTTCCATCCCCATATACATACTATCAACAACCTTCCATTTCATCCATTATACATTCCGGCAGGATGCGTACCCCCTGTTTCACTACCTTCTTCTCCACCACCTTACATGGTAGCCCCATACACTGGAGTACCACCCCTATTGTATTCCCAAAACCAACCTCCTCATGCTATAGGAGGCATCTAATCATCACAACCCACCAACAACCTAATAAAATTGATGTTGGATAAGATGCTGAGACATTGAGGCATCGGTTCCGGCTCCCACAACACTCTCACCTATGACGAGATTTACAATGAGCCTATTCACCCATCCATTCCTATCCATTCATACCCCGTGCATTGGGAAATGCCTAAATTCAATCGTTTCAATAGCAAAAAGACCCATAGCAGATTTGCGGTCATTCAAACACGGGTGTTATCTTATCACTCATTATGATGATTTTCTTTTGAGAACCTTTCCCATGTCCCTCACTGGACCTGCATTAGATTGGTATAGTGGGTTACCTAAACACTCCATATTCTCATTCAATCAAGTAGCCCAAGCCTTCTTGGATCATTTATCTATCAATATCATCAAGAAGGTTACCATGACCGATCTATATTCCACACGTCAATATGAGGACGAATCTATCACGATTTTTTGTCACTTGCTGGCACAACTTGATCAATCAACTTACCTTCCAACTACCACAAACTGAACTCATTGAGCTCTTCACATGGGCTTGCGCTAGACATATTTCACCGACCTTGTAGGTCAAAACCTTCCAAACATTCGATGAGGCATTCACTATGGCATGAAAGTTAGAGATTTGGGCCATCGAAGAGAAGAAAATTCAATTATCAACATTCAACTCGAATGATACCTCTTCTTCTTCCAAACCACAAACCAATTATTCAAAAGCTAAGGGCACTACTAACACAAAGTGGTACTCAAGGCCAGCCCAGCTCATTCATCAAATCAGATACACCCTCATCTAATCTCTCACCTGCCTAGACTTTTCAATTCGCATAAGAACAAGAAAATATACCCCAATTGGGGAACCTTACTCTTCTGTCTTAAAAATCTTATCAAAGGTGGAGCCATCACCCTTCCACCTATAAAACCACATCTGGTTTTGACCACCTCACCCCATGCCCACATGGTATAAAGAACATGATTTCTGTAACTATCATCAAGTAAATGGTCATAGTGACTAAACGCATCACTTTCAAAAATATTGTCCACGAAATGCTCAAGAAAGGTGAGTTAACGTGGGTAAACCCAATTCCACCCCAACAAAAATATACAAATCTTCAAAAGAACAAACCATGCCCCTTCATCCAATCAAACCAAAGGAGACATCAACACATGATACCCATACCCACAAGGTTCACGCTATCTTTAATGAGGTACCTTTTTCCTCCCAATTACCTCATATTCCTTCCATAGAGGAGATTCTAGCCCGAAATTCTCCTTCTCGCGTTTGAACCAACCTCCCCTATTCCTTCACCAACAAAGGAACACCTTTCATCTCCTTCATCACCTACAGAGGGGTCTTCCACTAACATTGAGCTCATCTCATCTCGGGCTTTACCACTTAGAGAACCTTTACCTACGCATACTCCTACACCCATGAGGAGCACCCATTATCTCCTCCACCCATGAGGAGTACCCATTATCTCCTCCACCCACCGAGGAGCACCCATCTATTCCTCCACTTATAGAGGAGATCCCACCATCTCCTCCACCTATCATAGACCCAGTTGAGATACCTTTGCCTCTTAGTGAGCATTCTCCATTAGCTACCCAAAATCCCATAGACATACTTTTGGTTCTCTTACCCACGTGTTTCAAGCTAGCCAATTCCCTATCTCTAAGACACATTTTACGAGAATTGTCATTAGGTCCTCACCAACTCCACCTACGAGACGTGTCATTCTCACGTTTGGCCAATCATTTAGATTATGCGGATAGGGATTTACTATGGGGGTGCCTCTTACTCCCTGTCTCAACACAGATGCAGAGATCCCTCACTGATACCTCCATTATCTACCCAAAAACATTTTGACTAATCAAGATAAACATAATCACTTCTATCAATACCCCTTCCATGACACCTATTATAACTCAAACCACACCCTTACCCATAACCCAACCTACATCTAAACCCAAATCCACACCTACAACATTTGCCTCAACTAAACCTATTACCACTTTAGGGTCACCCCAACCACCACCTTACTCATCCACCTATTAAACCGGATTTAGCTACATCCTCCAACGTCAATACCGCACCTACTTCGACACCAAAACCAAAGAACCAAACCCATCAACCTTATACCACACCTACGCTTGTCTCGTATATCTTAAGACCTCAACTACCCAACATGGTCAAGCAACCTCCATCCATCCATAAACCAATATAACACAAAAACCCATTCCTTCCTCACAAACCTTTAACCTACCAAAGCACACAACATGACTTACACCTACACATGCAATCTCTTTACCACCAATACCTCTAATACCCTCAGCTATTGCTTTACTACCCATTACACTTCATTCATTGTCCCTCACACACCAAGCATGACCTACCTCATCTACTCCGCACAAAGACTACCGTTATCCCCGTGGGTGACTCACCCTCTTCCTCCATCTACTTTTCCTTCTAGACCTTGTACACTTACATCACCTTTACCTAAGAAGGTGCAACCCAAAAACAAAACCCTACTACCCCATAATAAGGTAGTCAAAACAACCACACACCCTCCTACCCATCCATCTATTTTACCCCTACCCAAACAAATATGACTGATACCTAAAACCATACCGCACCTAAACCCATAGCTCGACCCGTTCCTCCTCTTCCAAAAATAGTTCCTCAACAATCAACCACACCTACACCCAAACCCACATTCACTTCCCATTGTGATCCACTAGCAAGATCCTATGCCAAAATTTTAACCAACCTCCTCGAGACCTCTTTTATCACATTACCGCCACTCCAACCTTACAAGCACCTCAAACCCAAGCCAAAAGGGTTTGATGATACAAAAATTTGTGCATACCATCATGTGTCAAGGCACGATGTGGAGAACTACAAGGCCTTGAAAAATTTCCTTATGTAATTGTGTCCACCAGAAACCAACTTTGACGACGATGACCTTCTTGACAAGGATCCTACTTCGCCAACACCCATTCCTACACTACCCACTCAATAACCACAACCTCCACCCTCACAGCTCCTAGAGCTACCCCCAAGATTTGAAATTAACATGGTTTGCATCAAAGAACTTGCCACACCATCACCCCAATGTCGTTGCACCCACCACCTCACAAGGCTTCTCTCCTCCAAGGGTTTTTTCCCTTCATGTCGTTATACCACTCATCCTACACCTTCTCCATTTGAAAAATCCCTCAAATCAACATGATACACATCACTACACGTGTGCGTAAAGGGCATAAAAAGGCAAATTACCCACCAACCAATCTTATACCCAACATACCATCTCGCACCCATACCTACAATAACCATCTGGCCCCACGTACACCATTTATAATGGCGTCACACATTGCACCATGCTCAAACAATTACACAAATATCCCCTCAAAATGTCCTTATATGTCCTCATCCAAACCTTGGAATCACATCATCAAGCCCTTATGGAGGTTCTTCAATATATTGAGGTTTTACCCAATGACACTACACTGTAGCCTCCATTATCACACCCCATCAAGTAGCTTCTATCACCAAATTACCCGTTGTATATATCTTTCCCCCCAAGGTAGATATAGACAAGCAGAAGAATATTGAAATCAAAGAAACTCGAGCCCAATTTTTATTGCATCACCAGCGCCCAAGGCGCAGTAAATGGTGCACGAAAATGGATGTCAACATGAAAAGGATGCGCGCAAGGCGCGAGTAAAAGCGCGAGTAAATGGCGCACAAAAATGGATGTCGACATGAAAAAGGATGCGCCAAGGTGCAGGTAAATGGCACACGAAAATGGATGTCGACATGAAAAAGGATGCGCCCTTGGCGTAGGTAAGGGGCGCATGACACAGAGTGTCGACATAGAAAAATTTGTGCCTTGGCGCACATAAGGGGCGCATGACACAGAGTGTCGACATAGAAAAAGTTGCGCCTTGGCACACATAAATGGCGCATGACACAGAGTGTCGACATAGAAAAATTTACGCCTTGGTGCACATAAAGGGATTTGGACACACACATGGATGCGCCAAGGCGCACCTTCAGGAGGTGCAACATTTTGAGCGCTGACAGGAAGCAGACCCTGGTACAGATATTCAGATGGCCATAACTTTTCACAGGGAGCTCGGATTCATGCAAGGTTGGAATTTTTGGAAAGATTACGAGGTCCTCTGTCCAACTACGACTGGATATATTTAATTGGGTGAGAAAAAATTCTTAAAAATGCAAAATATAGTTCGCCACTTTTTGGGTTTGCTAGGGTTCTCACCTACCATCATAATGAGATGAATTAAATGCAACCTAGAGGTGGTTGGGGTAGATTTGGAATCTCTCTCTCTTTTCTCTCTCATTCTTCCTATAAATTGTAAGGAGGGGCTTCTTTCTAAAGGTTGGACATTCTTGTTTTTCCCTCCTTCTTCTCTTTGGCAGGTGAATTTGTGGAGTTCAAACCTCCCATCTAAAACTATAATGCAACTTTGCCTCTTGGAATTTTGTAGTGTATTGTATCAATCTTTGGAGAAAATAATGCATGTATGTGGATGATTCTCAGCCCTCTCTGGGTTCATTTGCATCCTCCTGATCTTTCACCGTGAATCAAGTTATCTATGTATGATCTTGCATTACGTTTTTTATGGTTTGTGTTTATTGGCAAGACAGGTGTTCTTCATTCCTCGGTGCATCACCTTTGTAGTTTAGGTTTTATTTTATGCATCTTCTTACCCTGTCTCCTTGGAAAGTTAGATTAGATTTTTGAGTAAATCCTCTGCATTTTTACGTGTGCATCTGAACAGAGGAATAGGAACCGGCCTTCATCCAGAGAGCTTTTCTGATTTTGCAAGGTCCCACACTTAGGAAAAGCTCCATGTTATGCAATCGCACTGAGAGTCTCAACCCATCGAGTTGCAGGACATTCTGAAGTCTTTGTGATTCGCCATCAACATTACCACCTTCATCTTCACCCCCGCCTTTTTCACCAAGTGGCCTCCTTAGCTTCTTAGAGGAAGAGATTGCGCCACACCAAAACGATGGCCTAGACCCAGACCTCTTCATCTCCATCCACTTTGATAACATACGGTACGCCATGTGATGATTGATGGAGGTGCTAGAATTAACATCATTTCATCCCATGTAGTTTATCAAATGCGCATACCTAATAATTACATGCATAAACATCCAGTCATGTTGCGTTCATTCAATGACGCTATCACCTCCAAACTAGGCACTATCATCCTCCATGTTCGCGTGGGCCCCTGCACTGCTTCCAAAATATTTTTACATTTTAGAGGAGGAATTCCAATACGACTTCTTACTTAGTAGACCCTAGATCCATGTCTGGGTTATGTTGCTCCACTTTGCATCGTTGTGTAAATTTTGAACATGAAGGAAACACTTATACCATTCCAAATGACCCATCACCTTTTAAAACATGTAACATGCTTTAACGACCCAATGATGTGCTCATGCACATCAAGATGTCTACCTCCGCAACCACTACTACTTCACTTACACCTCCACCTACCAAGACACATCCATTGCTTTCACCACACATACCTCCTCCATTCCTACCACTTCTTTATAACCTCCATGGCTGATCCATTAGCTTCCCAACTGCTAACTCCACCTCCACATCAACCTCGACACATCATCCATTCTAGCTACCTACTTACCAACCATTTATCCCTTGGAAGGTGTTTTTCAATGCCTCACTCGGGGAGTACCACCTATATAGTTTCAACACATTTCTTATGCCACAGGGAGTATGAAAACCTTCACTAACACCCTCGCTATGATCATCGTATAGGATAATTCCTTCTTTATGGTCCTCCTCATCTTCGTACTAGTCTCACCTATGGGGGACTTGATACTACCACTTACACACGTGAACCACCATCACAAACCCACCCATTTTCCGCTAACTTTCAATCACTTACCAATCTCTCGTTTCACGCACACCTTTCTCGCACTATTGTGCATGGAAGGGTTTTGGTTTTGGATTTTACGAGCAAGGCTGCCATACCGTTATTCCATGTACCACCCGTAAACATAACGACCGTAGTGGTATCAGCTTCCCTGAACCTCCTACCAAACAGGCCCGCATTGAACTCATTGAGGACACTAGCCCTTCTTCACCTTCATCTTCATCACCACCTTCACCTGCTCCACCTTCATCATCACCCTCACCGGTAGAGTCGATGGATCCTGAATCTATCCCTCCTAACTTTTTTCATAAACACCATTTCCTTGGGGCCTTTGACTTATCAACGCAAAGGTGAGGCCCCTTCCACTCTTCCATTCCTATATCTTGAAATGATCGATGATGACACACCTACAATTAACATCGTTCAATGTTAAGATGATGAATCCATACTCACCTACCTTGGTGCAGAAGACTCATATATTCATCGGTCATTACCCTCTAAGATGTAAACCATGTTGAATGAATCGACTATCGAGATCAACATTCATACTCAGGACGACCCGCACATCCTAAAGATCAAACAATCTTTAGATGCTTTGCTGATAAGAAGCCATCACTTCTTTTCTCTGAGATCATAACCATGCTTTTGCTTGGTCTTACACAGACATGCCCGGTATTTACCCCACCATAGTGGTCCACAATATCATAACATAACATTACCGATGTCAAACCTATCAAACAAAAAAGCCGAGGAAAATTCACCCTCGCATTGCTCTTCTCGTCAAAGAAGAACTTCAAGACCTTCTTTTGGTGTCCTTTATCTTACCCATTGATTATCCTCGTTTTATTTCTAACATTTTCCCTATTACTAAAACAACAGGGGGACTTCGCATTTGCACGGACTTTTGTGACCTCAACCTAGCCTTGCCCAAAAGATGACTTTACCTTTCCGGTATTGATCAACCGGTTCACCTCATCTGGCTGGTCATGAGATGCTATCACTCATGGATAGCTTCTCAGGTTATACCAAAAATTTTCTTGCCCCAGAAGATCAAAAAAAGACCCCATTCATCACCCCTTGGGGACTTTCTACTATCGAGTCATGCCTTTTGGCCTTAAAAATGTTGGTGCCACATATCATCATGCTATGACTTACATCTTCCATGATATCATACATCACATATTGGAAGATTGCGTGGATGATCTCTTTGCCAAATCTAAACGTCACTCTGAGCACCTTTTCATTCTCAAAACCATATTTGACCGCCTCATTAAATATTACGTCTGCCTTCAGCCTAAAAAGTGCGTCTTTGTGGTTCTCTCTAGGAAAGCTCCTGGGATTTATTATTTCCCCCATGGTATATAATTTGACCCTGCTAAAGTCAAGGCCATCCTCAAAATGCCTCCGCCTATTAACCTTTGCCAACTCCGTAGCTTGCAAGGTAAATTGCAGTCCATTCACCGTTTCATTTCACAATTATCTGATCGGTGCCAACCATTTCATCATTTTCTCAAGAAGAATGTCTCCTTTAAATGGATGATGACTATCACAAAGCTTTTGAGGCCCTTAAACAATACCTTCTACAACCACATGTACTCATTCCACATAAAGATGATCAACCTTTTTACCTATACATATCCGCTACTGATCATTCCTTGGGAGCCATGCTCGCTCATCACGATGAACAACATAAGGAGAAGGTGGTTTATTACATAAGCCATACTCTTTTGGGCTATGAAACCCAATACAACCATCCATAAAAACTTTGCTTAGCCTTAGTTTTTTTTGCCACCAAACTCCGCCATTACCTACTCAACCACAAAACCTATGTTGTGACCAACACCGATCCCTTACACTTCATGTACGTCAAACCTTATCAAAATCAGTGTGCCATGTGATGGATTATGCTTTTAGCTAATCTTGACATCGAATTCATTCATCAAAAGTCCATCAAGGGCCAAGCCATCACCGACCAATTGGCTAACACACCTATTTCCAGGATCAACCCTCTAATTTTGACTTTCCAGATGAGTCAATTGCTACTGCTTTCCACTGGACGAACCCCTTACCAAATGACACTTTTTTCAACGGTTCCAAGTGTCGATGGGGGCGAGGCTGGTATTATCCTCATTCCTCCGGATGGAGAACTCATGCCTTTGTCTTTCAAACTAGACTTTGAATGCACCAACAATATTTCCGAGTATGAAGTGCTTGTACTAGGTCTCCAAGCCGCATATGCCTTAGATGTCTAATCAATCCATGTCTTTGGTGATTCACAATTGGTGGTAAACCAAGTCAATGGTATGTTCCAATGTCATAACGAGAACTTCAAAAGTATAAACAACACGTTGACATACTTTTGACCACCTATGATTGTTACACCCTTCAAACCATCCCATGTTCAACCAACAAATTTGTAGATACCATGGCCTGCTTAGCTTCCCAAATACCCACTTCCCAAGCCGATTCCAAAATCTTTGTCACCATACAAAACCTACATTCAACTTCTTATTTACCTCATGATGTTTACTTGATCAAAAATGATACCCCTGACCCGAGTGACCTTTGGTATAAACAATACTCCGACTACCTTTATCTCTCCATCTTACCTCCTAATCTCACCCATAATGGACAATGTACCTTCCTTTAAAAGGTCTCTCATTTCGTCATTCAGGGGGACTCCTCTATAAGCGTAGCTTTGATATTATTCTCTTATGATGCCTCACAAGTTCTGAAATTCCTTATACCATTAAGGAGGTTCATGATGGCATATGTGGAGGTCACTTTAGTGGCCTTGCTATTGCTAAGTGTATTCTTCACCTAGGCTATTATTGGCCGACCCTTAACCATGATTGTTGCGACTATGTCAAATGTTGTGTAAAATGCCAACAACATTCCAACCTTCATCATACACCCAATCATGCCTTACAGGTCGCTCGTGACCTTTGGCCCTTCTCTCAATGGGGTTTGGATCTTGTCGAGAAATCAATCCCCATTCTTCCCAACGCCATCAATGGATCATAACTACTACCGAATACTACAATGGGTGGAAGCCATACCACTCATCTCCATGAAAGATGAGAAAATATGTGAGTTCATTAACCATCACATCATTTGTCACTTTGGTGTTCCTCATCGCCTCATCACTGACAATGGAAAATAATTCAAAAACAAAACATTACAAAAAAATTGTGATGCCTTCAAATTCAACTTAGTTTCTCATCACCTTATTACCCACAAATCAATGGCCAAGCTGAATTCACTAACAAAACCCTCAAAAAATTCTCATGAAAGTGGTTGACAAAAATCGGGAAGGATTGGCATACGCACATTCCTTTTGCCCTATGGGCATACCACACTAGTATTCACACTTCCACCGTAGCCACACCCTTTTTCTCGGTCTACAATACAAAGAATGTTTTACCTCTCGCAGTCAAATCCCCTCACTTCGCATTTCTCTCCATGACATACTCATTGACGATGAATTTCATCAGGACCGCTTAGCATAGCTAGAGTTATTAGACGAACATCGTCTTAACGCTCTAGATCACCTTTAAGTTTACCAACAACGTATCTAACATTCTTATGACAAATGTGTTCATGAACGAACCTTCCAAGTCGGTGACCTTGTTCTGAAAGAAAATCAACATGTAACCAAAGTAGAAAAAAGTAAACAGGGAAAATTTTCTCCTAATTCGCTTAGACCATACATCGTAACTCATACCTATGGATCAAATGCCTATCATTTATATTCACTTGATGGTAAACTTGAACCTGAGCCCCTTAATGCATTGCATCTTCAACCGTTATATTGTTGACTCGTTTTCCTACCTCACCATTTGTCTATTTACGGATCGTCCCTTGAGTGCTACCCACTCCATACACCTACTCAATGATTAAAAAGAATCATGTGAGTACCCATCACTTGTTATCTTCTCTTGAATATGTGTACCATGGCACTGCGCACATAACATGATTCTCATGGATACTTTTCGTCTACCTTTAGATGAGATCCCATGGTCACTCCACCTCGCCTTTTGAATAAGAGTCCTATCCTCCACCTTGGTCTTGTCTATGATTTCAAAGACCTCACATGGGACCAAACTCCTTAAGTCAAATTTCTAATTAAAAGATGACTCCCTCAAAAGGACATCTTCCTCTCAAAAAAATTGTTGCTATAACTAGACTTCTCCCTCGAAGGACAACTATGTGAATCTTTAAAAAAAAAAACCAAGAGAAACCAAGCTTCCCACATCGATCGGCTTCACGAAGACGTCAAGGAGTTCCATATTATTTATCCCATATAGACTTCCCACATCGATCGACCTATCAAAACAAAAACTTTTTAGTCATGGACTTGCCCACTGTGACCTAGGACCCCTTTCCCAAAGGCCCTGTCACTCAAAGCATATAAAATTAACTACCTTTCACCCTCCTTACCACTTCCATTCTCATTGCCTCAATTGCCTCAAGGGACATCTTGGAATTTAGACATTTGGTGATCCTGTGACTACCTTCATCGTAGAACAGTCAATCATGCAATGTCTTTAGGGTCTTATGTTCATCACCCCCTCCAAGGTATGATCTACTTGGTATGATCCTACCAAATCGGTGGATTTATTGCCCCCTCTTATCTTTTAATCATCTTTGTTTACGTTTTGATTACCATATACATGACTTGGTCCTTAACGCTTACCTTTGGGGTAATCCTCCCTTTCACCATAATCAACTTCACCTACATCATTTTACCCGTAATCTACCCACACCTATTAAACCTAAACCCACAAAATGCCCGAAAACCTACCAACTCATTTTCATATTCTTCCCTAGCTCGGGAGAACTACATCACCCTGAGGTCCCTTTTCACCGGACTATGTAGGCAGCACTCTAAGGGCATGGGGCCCTTGGAGGTTAGCTTGGCCATTTTCTACCCTAAAATAATTCATCAACCATGCCTAACTCACCATTTACATCACATTTCACTTAGTTCCCCTTTTATAACAAAATTGGAAATTAAGCCACATACATAACAAGTTGCTTCCCATAGCATACATTTATTACACCTACCATCTCTCTATCATCACTATGCATAGATTATACAACATTTCATATATGACCCATATTATCATTCATTGCCTAAAAATACTGAATCACAACTTCACTTACTTTCAACTCAACCATGCCTAACCAAACCTAACTCAACCATGCCTACCAACCTGACTCAACCATGCCTATAACCTAACTCAACCATGCCTAACCAAACCTGACTCAACCATGCCTATAACCTAACTCAACCATGCCTATAACTTGACTCGATCCATGCCTAAACCAACCTAACTCCATCATGCCTAACTCACCTAATTTCAATCCACATTAAAGTAACAAATCCATATCTCATCTAACACAAGCCATAAACCAATGTCTCATAAACACATCAACAAATCACAAAATACCATGTATCTCATCATATAAATCAATAAATGTGTGTCTCAATATACATGTCTACCTCATCATGTCTATCATCTCAAAAATGTCGGCACGCAGGCCGATATATATAATACAAAATGTCATCGACACGCAGGGTCTCATATATACAAAAAGAATGAATGAATCAAATACAAAATCTCTTCGGCATGTAGGCCGGTATATGCTAAAAATATACAAAATCACTTGTACATCCTCACTGTCTTTGTACGCAGTTAGTATGTGATAAAAATACAACTATCTTCGATGACGCAGCCAACATATATACCAAAAAATCACTAGTATACATCAAAATCGGTGACCGCATATCAGGCATCTCGTTGGATGTCCTCCATCTCTATGTCACTCACACCCTCGGCATCCCGTGTCCCTACTAGAATCTCACCTAGCACTTGGTCACCGTGTCTACCGGTGGCCTCTCCCTGATCGGGCCTCGGACCTCACTGACCTCCTGTGCTCTCCACACTATGAGTGTGGGATCTCATCCTCTCACTGGACACCTGTTGTGCCCTATACTCTATAAGATAGGAAGTTTATCCCGAATGCCATGAGCTAGTCCTGATAATATCTCACCTCACCTAGGGCATCCCGTAACCTAGATACAAGCACGGTCTATGGTGGTCCCATAGGTCTCAGCCCCTGTACCTACCCTATAAAGCAACCCACCTGTCTTTGGCGCTGAACTGGGACTAGCTTCCTATTCCTATTGTGGTGCCCCGCCCTCGTGCTCGTATCGGGCTGTAAGGCCCCAATCTATGCTTGGGCTATGGCCAACTAGCCCTGTAAACCTACCACCTGAGCTAGTAAGGTTGTCACCTGACCATATCTATCTCCATCTCTCTCTCCTCCATCTCCTCCATCCTCTACCTCCGACCCCTCCAATTGTGTCTACAGGTATACCTATCTAGGTAATCAACATCGCTACCTACCCCTATAGGGCATCTCTCTGCACTGTAATGGTAGCTAAGTCTGGCTGCCCTGGTCTAGGTGGTATGGCTCGTAACTGAGCCACCCACCACTACCTGTACCTATCTATACATCCGGCATCATCTATCCACTGATCCACTGGCTCCTCCTCCTCCCCTGTAGGTACTATAGGTTGTGGTAGAGGTAGAGGCCTCTCCATGTCATCTCTCTGATACTGTGGGAAGGACAGAGGAATATCCTGTCTGAAGCCCTGACCGCTTAGACCCTATCTACTGAGATCATCTCATCCTCCCTGACACAAAGAAGCATGTATCCACCTCTCTAGCTGGAGCTTAGCTAGTTCCTCAGGCATGTGCCTATATGAGGGGAATCCCACATATGGCCTCTAGATAATGTCCACTGACAACCCCTCCAACAACTACCGAAAATGGGCCACATCTTATGTCGACCTATCCGATCTCCACTCTCCTACAATTGGCACCCATATCATATATCAAACCCACACAGATCTCACTTTGGGAATGCATCTTCTTGGGGCATCCCTATAGGTCGAACACGTACTATGTGTTCGTAGGCCCAACAAAGATGTAGTATAAAGGTACAACACAAGCTAAACCTATGCAACCACCCATATGCCCACAACTCTCGGTATAGCTACACCAAGAATGTTGGTGCCCAGGAAAACTAGGTCTCCTCTACCATCATATTGTGGAGCACCCCCATCAGTGATCGGGAAAGCATCCACCCTCTACATCTGGCAGTGCATAGCAACACACTGCCTCCATCAATAGAACCACTAGCCTCGTCTCATCTGGACAGGCTAGGTACATTTTTCCATAGCTCAAACTAGCGCTATGGAATCTCATATCTACCACCCCTCACCAAAAACTATCCCGATCAACTCCTCTAAGGCCTCGGAGGAGATAGAGTAAACTTGGGCACCCAATATGGGTAGCCGTAAAATCCAGAACACGTCCTCTAGGGTGATAGTCATCTCACCCGTCGAAAGGTGGAACATGTTAGTCGCAGAGTCCCATCTATCGATGAGCACGACCATCAAGCTAGGCTACCGAACAACATGTCGGTAGCACCAAATCCCACTCAATCCCACTGCCTCCATGTGTTACAGCTCCAAAGGGGTCACTAAGCCATGCAATGTCACCAGTAGAGGCGGAACCCTGTCCCGCATGTGTAACTACACTCTCCCCTGCATCTAATCCAAGCACAACATTAATCATGACCATATTCACCAATTATCATTACCCTCCACACTATTTTTACACTACCCATCTCAACTACCTAACCTACATCACTTTTGCACCCTTGTGCCTAAAAGCCCTGACCGATACCAATTTATTCTAACCGACTTCGGTCAACTTTAAATCGCATCGGTCACATGTTTGGTGACCACTACTGCTCATCTTTATCAATCACGATTACCACTTAACCGGCATCGGTCACCTGTTTGGTGACGGATCCCGATTCTACCTACCGACGTCGGCCAAGCTTGGCCGATGCCACACTTTGTCATGGAAAATTCCTCGACTTCCCAAACCCCCTTTTTATAAAAAAATCTCCCACCTACCCCTTTTACCCCACCTACAATGACCTACACTCGCCCCAAGATCCCTACCCACCCGACCTATACAATTTACTACCCTCCCCCTCTTTTTACCTATTATTCTCCCCATACAAACATTTTATTTTTAACCACCCACAAAAAACCAAAACCCACAAAACCCTACAAACAAAAATCCTCAATACCTCTAATCTATCTAAACACCAATCTAGAGTTAGGAACTTACCTTGTTGCATTGCGCCGTCTCGGTGGCACGTCAGTTTCTTATGCCGATGGTCTACCCAATCCCTCTCCACCTATTCCATCACTTTGAATAACTATTCGTAACCTCGACCAATCAACTCTCTCACCCCGATCTCATGGACTCTCTAGTCACCAACCCCACCCTCATCAAATCAGCTGCGAACTCACTTTGTCCCATTTCCTTTAGACACTTTTCTCTCTTTTTTTGTCATTTCTTCACTTCTCAAATAACAAATGAATAATGAAAACATGGATTTTTTTATTTTTATAACAAACCCGACCTAATCGACATCGGTTCCCTTGACTAGAAACAATCGGCGTGCCTACTGCCGACCATCATCGGTTATCTTACACCAATGTCGGTTATCCATGACCACCATTGGTCACCATCACCTACACATTGCCCTTACTTTGCCCTTTTACTCCACCCTTTACCTTGATACTTTACCCCACCCCACCTGTACCCAACCTATTTACCTTACCTTTCCAAACCTTCTCACTTGCCTACCTACTCTTGTCCTCCTTTGGGGATTCATTATTTTACCCATACCTTGGCCGCACTACCCGTGTCGTGACCTAGATATTTGGACCTGTACCATCGCTAGTGACCTTTGACCTCATGTGTTTTCTATTACTTGTGGCACTATTACATGTGTTGATTGACCTAATGTCCTTACCTAGCCTATTATCGTGACCGTTTATCCTGACCCTACCTTTGGTGTACCGAAACATACCTAAATGTTCCTGCACCTAACCTACGTTGTGTTTCTTGACCATATCCTATACCTTGGATACCGGATTCACTTCAACCTTGTCTGGATAAACTTATCAACCTTAGACGATGTAGAGTTTTCCTACTCTTCAACCCGGTAGCATGCTGCATTTTATACATGTGCGTGCGTTTGACTGTTGCTACCTTTGACCCTAACCCATTACCTATATTTCCCAAGTAGACCTTTCACCCTTTTCCCTTGTGCCAACCTGCCTTTTCCTCACATTTACCTTTTATCAAACCACTCACCGCTTTAGCCTGCTACCTCGTTAGTTCCTGGTTTGAGGGGATCACCTTCACCCACACATGGGGCAACCACATCTTATTTTTGTTAGCGTTGCTTACCAATACAAGCTACGCAACAAAAAGGGGCAAAATGTAGACACTAAAATTAGGTCACACTCCCCTTTTGTACCTCAACCAATAAGCACCCTTTATTACATTTACCTAGCCATGACCCCTTCACCCCACTAATATTAATTTAATTAATTTAATTAAATTAATTCATTATCCTCACTATATTTATTATTTAAATATATTATTTATATAATATCCACACATGCGATTCACTTAGCCACCTCACCAAGCCAACTTAACCTAAAACCTATTCTTAGCAAGTTGTCATAACTAACTAAGACTTACCCAAACCCTAAAATTCAATGCCTACATTCCCTCTAACCACATTCCTACATGCTCACAAGAAGCTCTTAGTCTAATCCATGGGATAATGACACAAGATCCAAGGAAATTAGGAGGATCTCCCTAGTTTAGTAAACCTAAGAAATCCCACCTTGACCGACGCTGTTATCCCTAACCGTCGCCGGCTAATCCAGACCACCATTGGTTACCCTTTTAACCCCTAAACTACCTTATTCTCAAGGTTGGCAAACATTAGGAGAAGGTTAATGAGCAAGAACACATCTCAGAGAGATAACACATCTTCAAAGAGTGAATTCCAGCAATAACCTGCATGCAAGTAATGAGATTGAGCATATTCTCCTGCACATCCATCCCAACCATGATCTGATCTATCCAAGCAAAGAGGAGTGTACATGCAGCCCATGTAAAATATTTTCTTCATTTGGTGATCACTTACAGCCTTCAAACCCCTCATTAGCACCTCTATCCCTCACATACAGGTGTTCAGGACTGGAATCCAAGTAAGTATAATGTCATACTTTCTTAGTTTATTTCATTTTCATCATCCATTGTTTACCTTACCCCCTATTGACCTTATCGACATTTTCACCTCCATATACCCATTAAAACCTCACAAAATCCTACTCCAGTCACCTAATACCTCATTCTAACCAACCAAAGTCCTTTGTGTAATCACAAAGGAGACCACACTGTTACTATGACATTTCCAAATTTCATAGTAATCGGCACTAGTCACACCGAACCGCGATTTATCACCCCGACCGACACCGATCTCTCGTATTTACACATACAGCCCTGAACAGAGACCTACCCACCTAATTTCATCTCACCCTCATTCACCTGTGATCTACCTAAGACCTCTATCAAACCTGCAGAGACCTAGAACCAATCATTTGACCTTTGGATTCTATTCTAGCTTAGCCTGTTAGATTAGATCTATTTCTTATTGTGTTTTTAAGTGAGATACCTAAATCATTTCAAACTACAATAGGATTTACTTTGTTTACAACATTGAATTGTTTAAAACAGTGGACTGACAACCATCTAGGAAGTATCATACTTCCCGGATCTAGCATACACTAGGTAGTTCACTACCCATATTGTTTAATTCCTTTTGGTGGTCTTGTTTTCATTATAGGTAGTTCCTCCTAGCCAAAAGGAAGCTCTCACGATCAGCTGTGGATTCAGAAGTCATACACGTGCAACAACCCATCAACCAACATTTGAATAGGTATTCCTCCTACGCCTGTTACCCTATCTGTTTCGTCAACACTTCAAAGAAACGATCTAAGAATTAGGGAAACATAATGTTTATAACCTTTTAAACAAAAAAATCACATAATTTTCCTAAATAATTATGAGGATTAATGTGGTTTTTAATGCATCAATTTAATGGCCGTTACACTTCGTATGAGATCCGTGGGTTCAACGCTTGGATCCTTGGTAGACATGGGAACACAACAACCATTTAGTGGACACTAAAGCTAGGACACTTGAAAATATGGAATTAAAATAATAGAAACAATAATAAAATGAGTTTGGATTGTTGTATTCACCTTAGTGGGCGTCTTTTTGAACATGATTATCAAGAAATGTTAATCTAGTTTGATATTCTTAAGATCTACATGACTGTTATAAATTTAGTTACTTGCGAAGATGTTGGTGATTGGGACTCCTAGATTTGGTTGTGGTTGTGTGTGGGTATTGAATCCATAGAGACCCTCCCTTATTTGGATTACTATTGTTTTGTGATAGTCTTGGGAATTAGTGCTTGGGGTATCATTTAGGGACCATTATGGAGGAAATTTGAGGATTGATTAGCTATTTAGAACTTCCTTTTTCTTCAATAAATAGGAAATTTGGGCTTGGTTTATCAATGATCGCAGACCTTGGTGTTGATTCGTCACTTGAAGACATAATATCCCATATGGGAGAGTAGATATCATGATATGATGTCATAGTAGATCTAGTTTGTATTTTTATTCGAGATGCAATCTTGATGTTGAATACCCCTACCAACGGCCTATGAATGACTAAGAAGTAATTGTGATGTTGATATTTCCTATATTTTATAGTTGTAAACTTGAATTTGTTTATCATGGACCAGCATGCTATTTTGATAGTTTGTTTAGAACCTATGAGGCTCTTCTTTTATTTTTGTTTTATTGTGAGATTTTTCGAGGATTAAAATGCGGTAACTTAGCCATTTATTTTAATTGCTTAGATTTCTTGATTTTTAATATTGGTTGGTAGCTTAGATCTTGTTTTTCGGATGGCCATTTGGATAAATGTCTTCAGAATGTTATGTTGTTTTCTTCTTGTTTGGTGATGAGCTGGTTCTATTATGTTGTATTATGTTCTCTCGTTGTATGGGGTACGGTTTAGGGTGTCTTGATGGTCATACTAGGTGTTTTAGATCATGCCTTTGGTTATGGAGTGATGGAACTTTGTGTTCCTAAGACCTTCAAGTGACCCTTTTATTACTCGGTTTTCTTAGGGAGAGGGCTCTCCGTTTCATCCATGAAAGTGGTATAATTGATGATTATATCCCTTATTGCACCCTAGTATTAGTTTTATTCCTTGTCAAAATAGAAGTGACACTCGGTGTGAATTTAGGGATATTTATCTAGGATGGATTAACTCTTAGATAATTATAGGTTTCTGGAGTCCTAACTTAGTTTTTGTGCTAATGAAGAAAAGATCAACATTTTGAACTATTTATACCTCGATCGAATAGGGTTATAACATGATCTCCTTTGAACTCGTGTTTAAATAAGTATTATTGTTTTTATCTTGCGGACCTATAGATAGATTTACCCTTGTCTTAATCTCTTAACTTGTTTAGCTTATACCACTCTATGATCCATTAGCATCGAGTTGTGCTTATGAAGATATGGTTACCTTGGGCTTCTTTGGACCTTATGCTTAGAGATTTTGGTTTTGTAAGTCTTAAGTTTCCACCCTTGGTTGTGTTTATGTCATTCTCTTTCATCTAAAGCTATAACTCTAGACCTTAGAGGTTATCATCCTGGATACCCTCTTGATATTTGATGCCCTCTTGGTAAGGAAGTCTGGTGTCATTGGGGTATTTTCCATTTTTTTCCATGATTGTTTGGTTGATGATATCTTGGAGAGGTATAAGTTTTGTTTTGGAAACTCTCCCTCTCTTATATAGTGAACCTATTTTGTGTAGAAGCAAGTGAAACATTATTTTCTCCCCACATTGATCTAAACCTCTTAAACTCGTAAGAGAAAATGTAAAACTTATTAATGTACCTCTTCATCGTATATTTTATTGATAATTTTGGAGACTCATTTTGAATGCATCGGTAATGCAAGTAATTTGGAAAAGTTTGGTAAACTGGGTGTATTTTGTTTTGGTTAATGACCTCTTGTTTTATAAATTTAATAATGTGATAAGTGTGGCTCTTCTTATTCTTTAAAATTCAATTGTTATTGTGATGAACCTAAACATATTAGAACTCTAATTAGGAGGCTAGGATGTTTGAAACTTAATAAGTAATGTGGACATTAAGGAAAATAGTTCCTCACTCTAACCTTGTAGTTTAAATGAAGAAATGAAAACTATGAGAAAAATAACAAGAATCTACGATACTTCCCTAGAAGTATAATGGATAAATTTTTCCACCTATATTTTAGTGCGATAAGTCATGTCAACATTGGTGATGATCCTTGATGACACAAGAATTGGGATATCATAATATAACGAATTGATTTATTAAAATCTTATAAGAAATTTTCTTGGTGAACGTAAGTATGACTGGTGTTTTATAAATTTGATTATGGAACAGATAAATTTTTAGGATTGAACACAAGAAAAATAAGTAAATAAACAACCTTGTTTGTATAAAATTTCTATTGCATGCCCAAAAATTTATAAAGGATATAATATGAATGATAGAACTAATTGAAAATTTCCCTTGAGCTACGGTATGAGTATCTAATCTCAAATGTGCCCTAATGTGTTAATATGTTGCAAATAATGTTGAAACATTAGAAAAATGTATCAAATATACATATAGCCTTAACATAACATGTATTATGTTATTAATGTAAAGTTATCATGATATTTTATGGAAATTAGTACATGATATAATACCATAATTATAAATGCTATAGCTTCACAACAATTTATGGAAGATACTTTCCTTTTGGGTAAGGAAACTAAAGTGGAATCTAAGGTTTTTAAGGAGGTCTTGCGGGATTTTTAAGAGGTTACAGTCAGCTCATTAACTTTAGGAAAAGCTCTGTTCTCTTTTTAATGTAGATGTTGAAATTCAAAATAGATTTTTACGATTTTGGAGTGTCCTATTCAGGTTTTTCCATGCTCTTATCTTGGAATGCCTTTGTTTAAAGGAAGGATGTAGTTGGAAATATGGAACACATTTAATATGAGGTTTCAAAAAAAAATGCAACTTGAAAAGGAACTTTGTTATTGTTAGTGCAGAATCATAACACCCCCAAATGAGCTCTAAAAGATCTAGCTTCTCTAAGGTAGATTCATCTGGTGTGATTGCATAACATGGAAATTTTCCTAAGGTGTGGGACCTTGCAAATTGGAAAATCTCTCCAGATTAAAGGTTGGTTCCTTATTCCTCTATTCAGGTGCATATGTGAGGATTTGTAGAGGATCTATTTCTCATATCTAGTCTAAAATTGCCAAGGGGATAGGGATAAAAGAATACAAGAAATGAGAAATAACTAAACTACCAGGTGATGCACCAAAGGAATGATGAACACTTAGTTTTCTTTTGACATGAACCAATAAAATGCATACCATAAACAAGCACAGATAGCTAGATCTATAATGAGAGACTGGATAGAAGCAAAAGAAACAAGAAGGATCTAAAATCGATCACAAACGTATTTTATTGCTCTATATATTGATACAGTTCATTACAGAATAGATAAAAGGTAGAAATGTGTTACAATTTTAATGGAAGGCCTGAACCCCACAAATCCTTTGCTAGAAGGAGAAGGGAGCCTGAAAACTAAGAATATGCAACCCTTTACAATGAACCCTACATCTGTCTTTATAGATTCATCCTGAGAGAAGAAAGAGAGAGAGAGAGAGAGTGGGAAAACGTGGGTCAAGGCTCAACCACTATTGTTAATGCCTCTACTAAAATCTTCCCCTGAATCCATCTTTACTACATCGATCCTTGGTTCAATGCCTTGAAGGAAGAGGAAACGATGGAAATAGATAGAATCCAATTTGGTTGTTAAGACTGATGATCCTGTATTGAAAGATTGAATACGTTTCTCCATTTTACCTCCACCTAACTTCCCAAAAATTAAAGTTTCAGACTACCATGGTGTAAAAGAGATCAAGATCTTTCCAACGGTGTCAGATTTACAATATTTCGAGCCCTAGGTCGAAAGATATGCCCCTTTGAAGTTTGAATTGATTTCATTCAAATGGGCGGAAAAAATTTGAAAAATGGGTCCCCCTTTAGATTGGGACACGTGGCAGCCAGATTGGGACAAAATTTGGGCCCGTGGGTCTACAATTCACCTTTTATCCTTTTGTGCAAAAACGTAAAACTTAAAAAATTCCCGCAGCCCCAAAGCTTAGCACGAACACGTGGCTCCTTTTGGTTGGATGGGAAATGTGCTCCCATTTTTACCTTTATGCCTTTTCAGCCAAAGGAAAATTTTCACCTTTTCCCGACTCCCACCTTATCTTTGACTCGGGTCTAAATGTTGACTTTTCCCCCGGGCGAGTTGCGGGCAATTTTCTAACTTTTACTCCCTTTTGAGGAAAATGGCAAAAAATCAACATTTTCCCCGATGCCTCACTTTCCTCTGGGACACGTGTGACTCTGGCACTTATTTACAAACCTTTTCTCTATTTGACCCTTGAATCAACACCCTTCGAGACACTTGGGATCCTCCACCACTGTTGTGCATTGACTATTCAACTAACTTTGCCTCCATTGATAGAACACATGGATGCACCGCCCTTGTTTACAAACCCAACCTAGAGTTTTCCTTTGGAGGAGTGTCGAGTTGACACTTGTTGGCCTCCATTGATTTATGGAATTTTCAATAGTCTTTCTTACTTTTAGACTTTGGGCTATGTGGCGAGCTTGTGCTTGTTTGGGTCTCTCGCCTTTGGGCCAACTCTTGGAAATGTGCCAGCTGACACTTGGCACTCTCCGCTTACACTTTTATACTTAGCCAATTTTGAGGCCCACCCTGTCCACCTTTGACTTTATTTGACCATTCGATCATGCCTCTCGTTATGCACATGCGACACGTGGAGATGTGGCATTTGTTTGAGCCTCTCTATTTGGATCCATCTTTGGAGAAGCGTCGTGTTGACACTTGTCTCTCTCCACTGCTCCTTGACGCCTTTGACCATTTGCTACGTGGAGGGCTGGCACAAGTTTGAGTTCCTTCCTCTAGATTTACAAGAGTTGGAGCATCGTTAGGACACGTGGTCTCTTCCGCTGCCTCCTCCATACTTAGTCATTTTTAGGCCTTTCCTGAACCATTTCAAGCCCGAGGACATTGAATCTTTGTTATTCTTCTTCTTTCTTGCTCCTGGATCCTTGTAGCATTGATCCTCATTGTTTGACCCTGTAATTTCATAGTTTTACCTTGCCTGGACTTGGAGAATGGATTTAAGATGTAGAAATGGCCCGATAGAGTCGTTTCTTTCTGTGCAGGATCCTTTGCTCTTTCTTTATCCCCGCCACTTCATTGTTGGATCCTTTTTGCTTCCAATTTATAGGATTGAGTGTATTTTCTCGGGTTTCTCCTATGCGGGGTTGTGATTCGATCCAATATTTAGTTGGGGGTGAAATATGGATAACAATTATCTCAGCGTAAACTCCAATTACTTCAAAGTTGTATTCGTGATTATGGTGGTGTATTTGATGTCCCTATTCAAAATACCAAATAAAATTAGACACATTATTACTTAGATTCGGTGAATGTTCTTATGGTCAGGAATGGAATCAAAGATAGAATTCCATTATTTGCAAGGGAAAAAGTTACCCTTCCAAAGTATGTTTGTGGGTTGGGATTGAAAGATATCAAAAGTATGAACTTAGCCCTTATGGCTAAAATTGGTTGGAGTTTGGAGCATGAAGATGGATTATGGGTTAGAATTCTAAAATCCAAGTATTTATATTTTGATCAAGCCTCTTTTGTCTCTAATGGTGCTCTTTTGAATGGATCCTTTTTTTGAATGGTTTGGGAAAATGCAGGGATATTTTGTTGAAAGGTAGTAAATGGTTAATTGGAAATGGTACAAAAATTAGATTTTGGGAAGATTGGTGGTTATTTGAGGATCCTTTAGTTAATCAAGTTCATGAAGAGAGGTGGCGGTTCACTTTCAGTTGGCTATGGGAAATTGGATTAGAGATTATTGGGAGAGATTTGATTGGGACGGTGTTTGGAAAGAATTGGATTGGGAAGGGGGATAAAGAATTTCAGGAAAGAATTAGAATTCTAAATGATAATATTAGAGGATTACATATACCTGTTGTCCAAAAAGAGGATGAGTTGATATGGTCTTTGACAAAGGATGGTATGTATTCGGTTAAAACTAGGTATGGTATAGCAAGAAATTGTCCTCCTTCTCAACCGTTTTGGAAAAATTATGGGATAAGAATCTCACTCCAAAGGTTAATTTGTTTCTATGGCATGTTGTCTAGAATAAAATTTTAACCATTGATAATTTACAGGTGAAAGGAATGATGATCCCTAACTGGTGTGTTTTGCAAAATGATAGTGAATCGGTTCAACACCTCTTTCTTCATTGTCCTTTTTATAGAAGGGTTATGTTTCATATTATGAAAGTCTTCCAGACTTTGTGGGTCTTTTCAAGACTTTTTCTTGACTGGTATGGGAAATGGACAAGTCCTTTTGTTTCTTTAAGTCTTTCTAAGGCTTGGAGTTTTGTGGTGCCTCACTTTTTATGGGGGATTTGGCTTGAAAGGAATGGTTGAATTTTTAGGGATAAATAGAAAAAATCTTTGAGGGTGGGGAGTGGTATATTAGGTGCTCTGAGAAATAATCTTTCTATTGTGAAGATTAAAGAGAAAAGTGGTTTTCCTAGACATGAGCAGGAGATTATTCAAGCCTTAGGAATCACTAAGTCTGTAAAACAAGCTCCTCTGGTGAAGAATATGGGTAGAAGAAGTGCTAAATGGGAAATACCTACTGAAGGATGGATGAAATTGAATTTTGACGGAGCAACAAAAGGAAGTACTAGTTTAGCTGTAGTTGGTGGTATTATCAGAGATGAAGTGGGTGCCTTGGTTTTAGCTTATGTTGAACCTATTGGAAATAATTCAAATAACTATGTTGAGGCTTATGCTCTTTTAATTGGGTTACAATGGGCTAATTCTTTACAAATTAAGAAAATTTAGGTGGAGGGAGATTCCTTATACATTATTAATGTGATGAAAGGCCTTTCTAAGCACCATATTAATATAGATTCTATCATAAGAGATGCAAAGACTATGCTTATAAATTTTGATATTCTTTTTAATCATGTGTTTCGGGAAGCTAATATGTGTGTTGACACGTTGGCTAATATTGGAGGTTAGATTCATCATAGAAGGTGGTGGCGGGATGAGGTGGAGTTTCCCCAAAGTACAAAGGTCATGCTTAATGCAGAAAGATAGATTCGGGTGTGAGAATAGGATATGTGACATCCTGGAAATAAATTCACCATGGGTGAGATTTATTTTCAAAATCATTACAGTGTATGTATTGGTTTGGAGTGGTTATTTAAAGGTTTGGTTCAAGTTTTTATGTAGGTTTTGCAACTTCGTTTCAATAATCGATTGTGATGGGTGGGATTAGGGTTAGGGTAGAGCCTTCTTCGTCACAAGAAGTTTTGGAAAGGGATTATTTTCTTTGGGATATTTTTAAGGATGGTGGTATTTCATATTTTATTCATATTTTAAGGGGGGCTGATGAAATTATCTCGAGGGAATTTGCTATGGCTTGGGATAATGGGTTTGTTTCTATGAGGGGTGTGAGTTTCTTGGTTTCTGAGGATTTCATTGGTAATGTGACCAAGATGGACTGTGGGGGATGTAAAGTGTTCAAGGATAGGTCTCGGCTTCAAGAGGAAGTGCATATTTTTCTAGATAGTGATGAGAAGATTTGTTTCATGGAGGATGGTATTGCTTGAAAATCTCTCATGTCGGGGAGGTGGGTCAAGTCTATTTCTACATCATGAAGTATATTACCTTGGATGGGAAGTACCGGAAGCTACATTCTCGCATTTAATTCTCTTGAACCATTTTCATAGAGGCAGGAGGATGATTATTCCTTTTTATTTGTTTAACTCTCTACAATTGTCGGTTAAAAATTTTAAAGAGGAAAAAACAGAGGTCCTTCTTCATCAAGGTTTAATTCTTTTGTTGGTTAAATCGAGTAAGCTAAATTTGTAGACTAGGGGGTGGTTATTCATTTTAGGGATGATTGGGAAGACCATATTTCTCTAGCCAATAGGATTAGGCTTAAGAAAATGAAGGAGAGAGCAATGAAGGAGGTGGATGTGGTGACTACTTTACAAAACTTGCTAGGGAAGCTAAAAGTACATGCTTAAGGATGGTCTCGGTGAAATAAACATGGTTTTTAACTTCCTTTCCAGTCATATTGAAGCCCTCGAGGACACGGTTGGTCGTGTTAAAGCCAAGATTTGGAATTTTTGCAGGTTTATAGAAGACGAATGTTGAGGTGAAAGTTTTAGAGAACAAGGTAGAGACCCTCCAGGGGATGGTTGTCGGGATAAAGGTAAAAAGAGGTATTTGGATATCATTTCTTCTAATGAGGATGATTTCCATGTGGATGGTGTTCATCCCAGCTCACGGACTATGGAAAAGTGTGTCTAAGGCCAGATTGATGAATTTTTGCTGACTCGTGTAGTGTTTTTGTGACCACTATTTTTGTTTATGTTGGGCTCTGTTTGGGTCAATGTCTCTTTCACTCCCGCCTTTGTGGGTGCTTTATAGATAGTTTTTGTTCCAGTGGATACTTATTGTAATATATCTTTTATAATAGGCCCTTGGAGCCTTTTTTCCAATTATTATGTATCAAAACAAAAAAACATAATTATAAATCATGAAAGAATAAGTCGTTTCAATGTTAGAAAAGTATAAAAAAATTAGTGTGAATCTCGTAATGAACTCCAAAGTTGAAACCATGACAATAAATGATTTTACCTCCCTTGTTATATTAAACAATAAACATATGTATAATGGTTATAACTTAAGTCACATGCTAGTGTATTTTGGACCTCTCACTAGTTGTATGAAAAATTCTGGAACCATGCATATAAGGATTTTATCACCCTGTAGAATGGATAGTTGCTATGTCCATATGGGTATACCCTACGTCTATCTTTTCAAAGGTGGCGGCTACTAGAAACTTCTAATCTATTTTCCTACCATGGATAATGGAGTACCGTATTGATATTGATGTGTTTTGGTCATCCTTTCTCCCTTAACATTAATGTATGTAATTTTTCCCTTGTTGGAGCCTTTCAAACCGTTGAGCCCTTTTTCCTTAGATCTCGAAATGTATATGATTTTTGGTCATTAGGAGTGAGTCTACGTATCTAGTTCTTAGGGATGTACCATTTTTGTGTTGTAATAGGTCATTGGTTACCTAGGCTTATTGACAAGTTTAGGAAACATATGTTAAGGATATGGAGGAATTTTGGAATCTTCCTTCCTTTTAGGGATCATGCAGTTGTCCCCCTTGTCCTTTGCGAAGAGAAGGTGCGGAGGTTATTTCGTAGGATTCCTACAATGATGGTTGTTGTGATGCTCTAGTAATTTTCTAATTATACCTCTCTTGTTGTCTAGTTCTCCTAACTCGCTTGAGTGTTCCTATGGATTATAATATTAAGCTTGTGAACGATTTAAGATTATTTTGAGCTAGGGTGGGCTTAAAATTAAGAAATTTTTTTGTTATATAGAGTGAATGGTACCTCTTGTGTCGATATAATAGTATGAGCAAATATTGTCTATCACAAAAAAATAGAAATGTTGTCTAATTGATTGGGTTTCTAAATCAAGATTTGTGGTTGTGTGTTACGATTTTTCAATAAAAATTCAAGTTATGGAAACCTTGTGGCAAAGATTCTGGTTAGTGTTACCATGAAAATTTAAGTGAGTTTTTCTAAATTATATAAATTAGTTCCAATAAATAATTTGTATCCTTATAAACGCTTTTGTTAAATTTAGGTATTTTCCTTGTTGTTAAACCTTGTCTTGTATGGTCTTGACTTTGTTAGACCTATGAGTAGGTGTGGTTCTTGTGCAAAATTGAAGGTCATGATTAGTAGTTGTTAATCTTGTCTAAAATAATGAACATTGAAGTGTAATTCAACCTAAGTGGAAGTCCCATATTTCTTTTTTATCCCGTGTTGTATCCATGTGTGGCTACGTGGACACCTTATGTATATGAATTTTTAATATTCTTATTGGAAAAAATTTCATTCATTGAGATTTTTTTGACCATTTTCTGTTTAAATGCTTTTTGTTGTATATTTTTAACGTCATAGATGTTATTTGAAATTTTGTATGATTTTTTTCCCTACCTCCTTTTTTTGAATGCTAGGAGGAAGTCAATTCTAAGGGGATGGGGATGTATTTCCCACTCCTCTTCAACATTTATCTTACTATAAATTTTTACTAGAGAATAGAGACATGGATCTTGTTATCATATTTTCTCAAAGAGACATGATAGATGGAATATATTATATTTCATTAGTATTTTTTATTAGGGGTAAATAGTTTTGAAGGGACTATACCCTGATACAAAAATGCTCACAAGCCAGATAAAGCATCAATAAGTAGACCATAGTTTTGAAGGGACTATACCCTATTACAAGAAGGCTCAAAAGCCGATAGTGCGTAAAAACATCAAAAAGTATCACTATCCTTGATAAGCATGAGGAACAACTATAGCTTAAATGAAACTATAAATATGAAATAAAAAGTATCACATTTACAACTAAGTAACCTAAAAGTAGCATCCTTACAACATCAAAATACGATTTTGAAACCACTAACACTCTACATTACTTGACTACTTTATCAATTTTAGTTTTTATCTTCTAAAGAGAGGTGAATAATGCCAAGGAAATGACATGGGAGGGATCCATTTTATCCAGTGTGAAAGAACCAGTCCCTTGTTGAATCGACTCCCGGATGGCAAACAGGAATGTCGTTGAGAATGCAAACACTTTTAACATGTTGCTTCATGAAGTTGTACATTTCCTTGAGAACTACCACAATAAATTCATGCCTTCCTTTTGTAAAACTAAGTCTATTCTCCATAGAGTTAAGTATTTTATAGATTTACATAGTTTTCTCATTATATGTATCCGTGTCATTATTCATCTTTCTTTTTCCTTCTCTCTTTCCATTCTATTTGAGTTCTTCTTTCAGTCTCCAACTTCCTTTTCCAATTAATCAATTCTAATAAGTAGCCATTCCTCCTTTTCATTAGAAAAATTGATAGTAGGGTTACTAATATGGAGCAAATTTTTGTCGATTCAATCTTATTATTGCATGCGAAGGACCCTTTGGGAGGGGTGGTTAATTGATGGAGTAAAAAGGATTTTTAGTCCTGATTTTCCTATGCTCACATGCGATGGTGGGGGTAGTGGAGACAGGGGTGAGGGGGTAGGGCAGCTAGTATAGCCTAAAGCATGGAAAGAAAATGTCAATTCTGAAAGCAGCAGAATGAGACCTTGATGGAGGGGGGTGGCACGGGTGTGATTTTGAAACTCAAGAATAGAATGTTCCAAGGAATTTAAAATATAGTGCGGAAAGATAACATGAAAATTCCTTAAATTTATTCAGGAAAACCATATGTTTAAGAGGAACCGTCACATATCCATCTTCCAAAGTTACATACCGATAATCATCATCAATTTCATCGAAGCGCTTAGGAATGGAGGCCACTTTTATTCTTGCTGAACTAATTCCATATTTTATCCATATTTTAGGAATTTATTGGCTTTAGCATTTGTGTTGACCCTTTTACTAAAAAAAAAAAAATCTAGCCCCTTCTGACTCAGCTAGCCGTGATGTTTGGAATGAGTTCTTCATGAGTTTTGACGTGGATTTCCCCATATTAAACCATCCTTTTCTTCCACCTAGCATGTAAATTGAACAGACGCCTTGATCATATCCATGTATTTTCTCCATGATATTAGAAACCCCACCCATTTTCGATAAGTCCATAAGACCACATCCTCCTTCCAAACCGAGTTGAAAATAGGTTCCGTTTGCATGAAGGTCCACCCATCTTGCTATTATTTTTTTCTTTTATTTCCAATGTAATTCTTCTTCCCCAAAACCGCTTTCTCAACACCTTCTTCGCATGCTCAAAAATCATGTAAAATGAGAGTGATCTTAACTACCCTACATGTGAAGAATATAATCACTTTCAAATTGGCGGGGGGATTCATTATCGATGATTTTTAATATCATATTTATCCTTAATGATGTCATCATGTACTTTTCTAGGGATAATTTCATCACTAAACCATTTTTTTATGTTATTACTAGCACCATAATTAGCAAGACTATCCACCACTTTGTTTCCTTCACAAGATGTATGAATGATTTGAAAGTTCATGAGGATTTACAAATCTCAATAGATTCATATATGAAATACCTAATAGTCCAACTAGGGGTTTGAACTAGATCTAGGATATTGATTATGTTCAAAGAGTCCCCTTCAATTATAATATTGGAAATGTTGCAATCCCTTACCAGCCTTATCCCCATAATGTTGTCGGTTGCTTCAGAGTAGTGATTTGTTTGGTGATCCATTTTACCTACAAAAGTAAAGCAACAAGACATGAGCCTCTGTGATCCCTGATTATTCCACCTCCTCCTGAGGCCCCAAGATTTCCATTGGAATCTCCATCAAAATTAAGTTTATACCATAAAGTAGGTGGTTAAATCCATGAACTGCTGACATGTTAATTCTATTTGGATCATTACTATGATGATTTCTAGTGTCAATCTTTTAGGCAACAAGTATATGCTCTTCGCCTTTGGATAAAGTTTTTCTAAGAGGCCTAAATCTTTTAATGTTATCCTTGACAACAATAGCAATTTCCTAAATACCTTATTACATACTTGTCTTTGTTCCTCCTAAAATTATATAATTTCTAGTTTTGCAACACCCATAAATTTATTCACACAAAACCCAAGACAAACATAGGTTAAACTAGAAAAGTTATGGAATAATTTTTTTGTTGTAAAACCTACTTCAACACAAAGCTAAAATTTTTGAAACACTTATACTATTTCGCAAGAGTGTGTAACACCTCTTAGACATGATACATACACATTTCTAGTGCAAAACACTTTGCATAATTCACATATTCGTAGGGACACTCCACACCACATTGCACCATTGCATGTGGCACTTCTATGGTTTTTGTAGTTATTCAATATTGTAGTTATTTTGCATTCCATTATTTTTTTCACTAATATTTAGTAAGAAAGATTATAATAATTGGTTTCAAATGTCTTTCTAGTGTCGTCTTTACTCAATAGTGTCAAGTTACTTAGTTTGTGATTGTGTATCATAAGCACTCACCTCACCCACCATGGATCTTGATGATAAAAATGTAATAACCCTTTATTTTCTATTTGTACATTACAAACTGTCTACTAGTAGTGCTTAAACCCAAGTAAAGTTATATTTGTAGAATAATTAGTTATTAGTTTTCCTTGGATGTGGAGTGAGGAATTAGGTCTAGTTCAATTATACGTTGGGTAGGAAATACATAAATAGACTAGAAGTTAAAGTATTCCAACAGATCATTCTCCAAGCACCAAATAAACCATGATACTTATTGTGCACGTTCTAATTAAAAAGTCACACTCTACTTGTGTCATTCACATACAATAGACAAACCTACTCCACTTGTATTCCAACTTACCAGACTCTGTCAACACCGCTTCTTATAAATATCAAAGGGATTTAAATGTACTTACAATTGTACTGAACCTGTAAATCAATTGAATGTGTAATCCGTTTTACAAAGTTTGTTGGGGAGGGAAGACAAAAACTTATCAACAGCACGTGTGAGCAGCAGGTCTGGCTCTGTAAGTCGAGTATTCCAACCTGCCATTCTCCAAATAATAGACCGAGTAAACCAAGAGATTTATCTCACATGTTTTAACATAAGTGCCGTACTCCACTTTTGTCACAACGAAAACGTCTTGACCACAAAAATTTTGAGTAAGAGATTCTCCAGACTGTGTCGACACCGCCACTTATAAAATATCAAGGGAGACCCGCATAGAGATTCAATTTTGCTGCTAAATAGGACAAGTATTATTGGGATATAAAAACAAAGATAATTAAATGAGAACATCTTCTCGATTATGGAGGGCACGCCGTTGCACATATTTAATACGTATTGAAGATCCTCGCAAACCTAGATTAGTAATATAATAGCGGGGAAGCTACTTGACCCCAAAACAAAAATTTTCTCACAACTTAATAAATCTAGAGTTAAAGAAAAATGATAAAAAAAAATCGGTAAAAATGATCATATAAGAATTCTTAGTACTGCGAAATGAAATAATATCAAATTTGATTGACAAATATAATCTATTCAAAAATTTGATGTGACTAAATAATGATATACAATAGCTTGATTACAAGATAAAATTTACTTAGCAGCTTGCGCTTTGATATATTTGTCGCGTCATTGTTAGACGGTAAAGTTTCAAATTATTTCCTCTTTCCATTTTTACCACCCTCTCACCTCTCCACCCTCTAACCCATTTTTCTTCACCCCTCTTCCTCTGCTATTGTTTCTCTCCTTCAAATTTGACTCCTTCAAAAGATCCCCTTTGGCATTTCCATCATACATTTCACGTACGATTGCTAGTATATAATAGCAAGCAAGCTACTTGACCCCAAAAGCAAATTTGGTGTGTTTTGTTGTTGTTAACCAAAGATGGTTCAATGAAGAAAACTATTTAGCCACACAAAATTAGAGTATCGATTTTATTTAGTTATGGGATAATCAAAATTCTATTTCACCTTCTTCTATGGAGTGAGGGTTACCCCCAATTTGCAAGGCATTAGAAAGTAACGCTCATGAAGTGAGTAGTCGCTACAGAGGATTGATTAAGGACAAAAACATGCAATGGCTTATCTATTTGGATAACCAATCAATTCAAAAATATAATAATAAAAATAGTCTAGACTGATAACACTTTTTCCCACTTATGCATAAATAATTTTCTCTTCATCTTCATCATTTTATCTTAAAACAAATAGGTATCTTATATGATATTAGTGACTTTGTTGAGAGAAATGGATGTATTTGTGGATGACATGGAAGGTATCCAAATTGGAACTCTTTCATAGTGCATAAATTATAAAAACCTAAAAATTACATCTCATAAATTATTTGGACAATAGATTGTATGTTTTAGATGCCCAATACGATCGCAACTTGAAGCAGATTCAACTCTAGCATAGGAACCTATAGTTCGAACACCCACCAAAAATTTGAGAACCCCAACTTTTCAATTTGATTTTACAAAAAAATTAGTAATGACCTTGCAAGATAGATCTATAAAGCACTACACCAACCTTTTTCACTCTATTACATATTCGTAGATCATAAAATTCCTATAGTTTCATTCAACTAGGAACGTAAAGTAATTCAATGACTCCAATGTTGTGAAAAAGCATACATTGCGTTCACACGGATATATCTCATAAACCATTTACTTGAAATATTTTCTCATAGTGAATATGAGGACATCATCAATGCATTAACTAAATTGTGGACAACGAACCCACTTCCTGATTACAAGACTATGTTGGAATAGTTGACTGTTAGAATAATAGTGTTGGGCCACGATTTTTCCAAAAGTTATTTCATTAATGAATCAAAGGAAGTTGTGTTGGGAATATTAGCTAAAGACAAATATACAACCCAATACTAGCCATATAAACCACCACAAGAAAAATATCAACCACCATTATGGCTAAATCCTAATCTAGGCATCAAACAACCTATTGTTAAATGTAGGACACATGAGTGCTCTAATCATGATGAAAAATATAAATTGGGTGATAAATTTAAGGACAAAATACTATATCTACTAGAAGTCGACACACCTTCCACATGACATATTATTTGACTCGGTGGCATCTAAGAAGATGAGAAACCTAATAGATGAATATGGAATGATGACTTTTTCCTTGAATTTTATTCTATGCCCTAGTAGGTATTACCACCAAAAATAAAGAAAGAAATCATATATTTTAAAGGACATCTCTTAACATACTCATTGACATGGGAAATAGTCATTACTTTGCTAACTTGATCGTGGAAAAATATGTACCTTGTTATGTGTATATATACAAAATTTGTGGTGATGGTAGATAACGGAGGGAAAATAGTTTGTGATGGAAAATATCATAATGTTATGGGTTTTAATATAAGACTAAAATCTTGAATATGACATTTTTGCACTTTCTGTAAGTGGTTGTGATAGTGTATTAAATGCCTACCATATTTTATCCTTTTGACTTAACCTATGGTACTTGGATATAATTTATGGTTGCATGATAACAATACACCTAAGCATGAAGGGTAGTTATAACTATATGGTTATTATTTCTCATTGCATTGTGAAATTGATCAATAAATGATCCTCACATTTGTTCTATTAAATTTATGTTAGTATGATAGAAACATTAAAATCCACAACAAACTCAAAATTAAAACAGAATTTTCCCAATAATTCAAAAGTATTTACTCAACATTAAGTATTTTGACGACTGCATTTCTTGATCATGCCATACACCTATTTATGAGTTGTCAAAACCAAACATTGAGATATATGATAGCCATATATAAAAATAAAATTAAAAATATTTATATGGAATCACTATATATAGATGACATTAACACACGTGGTCTCATATTGTTCTCCAACAATACTTATTTGCAAGAGATATGAGTTGTTGTACTTATATGTCGATTTCAAAATAAAAAAATAGATTATCCTAGATGAAATATCAATTCTAGTAATCGATGAAGTATTAGATGAGAAGCATGTTACTTGTATCTCTTCTAAGATCAACATGGAATCCAAGCACCATTAGATAATTTTTCTATAAGAGGATATCTTGGTCACCTTGCATCCATAAAAAGGGTGAAAGTAGATCATAAGAATAAATTTAAGATATACAAAGATAGCGTAAACATACAACCATCAAAAGTCTATAAGTTTTTCAAGATCTTATGAGACATTAATTGAAATTCATTAAAAGCAATGGAAAGAATAAAAATGTCTTTACCAACATGTTATGTAAAACATTCTTCACAGCTTTTACACTAGCACAATGTGCGTTAGATTTTCACAAACAAGTCATGTGTATAATATTGTTCCTTAAAAATATGGATTTATAAAACCTAACCATTATTGAAATTCATGCATCGGGAGAGGAATCAAGATGCCTTGATGCAAGATGAATGATATTTGACATTCACTAGTAAGGCATTGGTATCAAATAATTTTGCCAAATTCACTCGAAAAGAAAATGTTAAACATTATTGATGCATCAAATAATTGAAGACCATATATGTTGAGGTAACATCAAAACCAGTAGTATTTCCTTGAATATAATGTGTATCATTTCCTAAGAAAAAAAAGCTGGTTAACTAAAATTTTGGATATTGAATTGAAATTATGTATAAGAAGGAAAAACAATATTTTTTTATAATGAATCCTTTTCACGTCAATTTTAAGAACATAGAATGTTGTGTGCCTTATCCATAGCTACTTGTGAATAGATATAAGAATTATTAAAAGAAGAGAAATAAGATGAATTGGTTTAATGGCTCAAATTTGATCTAAAACCAAGAAGGAACATACTTTAAATGGTAGTTGTTTGTGTTATCCGGGTCATTTAGTACTCTATGTAAAGTATGAAATTCGAGATAAACTATTGCAAGAAATCCTTACATATTGTTTTGTAAGGTATTTTGGGATTTTGAAGGCCTATATTGGTTAAAGACACTTTTCTTGAATGACACGAAACAAGAATTTTTGTTTGGCCGAATGATATAATAATATATATTTGTTGTGTCACTATTGGATGGTAAAGTTTCAAATTGTTTCCCCTTTCCATTTTTGCCACCCTCTCATTTCTCCACCCTCTAACCCCTTCTTCTTCATCTCTCTTCCTCTACTATTTTCTCTCTTTCTCTCTCTCCCTCTCTCTCAAATTTGACTCCAAAAGATCCTTCAAAAGATTTCCATCTTATATTTCACGTCTACGATTTCTAGCGGGGAAGCTACTTGACCCCCAAAACAAATTTGATGTGTTTTGTTATTGGTAACCAAAGATGGTTCCATAAGGAAAACTATTTAGGCACATAAAATTAGAGTATCAATTTTTCTTGGTTATGGGATAATCAAATTTTAATTTTACCCGATTCTATGGAGTGAGGGGTTATCCCATAGCTTACAAGCCATTAGAAATAAATGTACAACCCAATACTAGCCATATAAACCATCACAAGCAAGACATCCACAAGCATCATTGAAGCACCCACTATTTCACACATAAATACAACACTGAAAAACTTAGATAACTTTTTTTTTTGACTTACTAGGAGTTTACACGTCAACATAAGTGACCAGAAGGGCTACGACCAACTCTCAATAAGCTTGACACAATGTTGACCACATAGGCAACAAGGAAACATACATCACCCAACATGAACAATTCAAATTTCTCTTCGACAAGGCACAACATAATAGGCCATCCACAATACACACTTACAGTTAAGGACATCCCACAGAGTAAAATCCTTGAAGGTTATTTATCAACTAAAGACTTCTTTCTTTTATACTATTTCCTAATTATCTTAAGACCAAGTTTTCTAAAAGAGGACCTTCTATAATATGTTGATAACTTACTTAATTCGTTGATTATAAAAGACATTTTCCATTCCTCACAAGGCTAATTAATCATACTCAAGCCACTGAAACTTATTCCACACCTCCATAACACAGGTGACAAGAAAAAGCTCTATTTGAGGGAAGGTACCACTTAGTTTCGAACTACCACCTCCTTGCAAGGATCAAACGTTTAAACACAAAAATAAGAGGAGATTACAAATCTCTTTGGAAGAAGCTAGAGGAAGGAGATCGAATTGGATTCATCTTTAAGGCCTCATTAGTTATTAGTTTGGATTTTTATTGGCTAAGGATCTATCCATAATGATTAAAGGTTTCATTTAGGCTTCTCCTGATGAGATTGACATAGGTATACAAATTATGTTTTCAAGGGTGAGCTAGATTGAATGGTTTCTAATTAGTCTCCTCCTACTTATTATAACCTCATTACCTTCCAAAACTAAACATTGATTTCACCTTAAGGTCATTTTAAGAACTCACCAAGAAAGAGAATAATGTTCATTAGTTTAACTAGGGTTAGTAAGGTATAAAATTTTTCTTTACAAAAGAAAGTTTCTTCTTTGATCACTTAATGGCTCAAATGTTATCAAGTAGATCACAACCACATTATCCTTTTTTTAAATACTTTTATAAGGATTACTAACCCACCTTATTATGCCTAGGTTTACATTTATGCCATGACCTAGAGGGAGTTACTACACAAAATTTTTAACTCAAAGATATGTTTATCATTACCCTTTTTGTGAAACTATACATGGTTACACATTTTATCCAACACGACATACAAACCCAAAGGTGGCGAAGGATTCTAATGAACTTTGACTTGAAAACAAAAAGGTAACAATATTGGTCATATCCAAGCTAAGCTATCTTTCAAATTTTTATAGTACAATTAATTACTCAAACAAAGTTGTGATCTGGTTATATTATTTACAATATTATTTACAAGTTCGTTTTCGAGACATGTGACAACATTACCCATAGTACAAATTGGGCCCTTCAAACTTTCCAAACAAACAAAAATTTAGAGTCTCTCAAAAAAATAAAGCACACACAAACAAATGAGCTTTGAAGCAACACCGATGCAACTCTCCCTTTTCTACCCACGAAGGCCATCTACACATTTATAGCCTAAGTTAGTTTGCAAGAACTGAGCATGATAAAGACTACACATAGGAATAGTATGCTACCATTAACAATATCATAAAATGAACCTTCTATTTAATGAAATAGTGCTAAGCTCTAAACCTCTACAACTTCTTTAATCATGCTAGAAGATTTAGTATTTTCACATTAAGAATGAAGCCATAAAAAATTGTTATGAACATTGTTCCTAAAACAACCAAAAGTCTAACCATCATTCTAGTAGGGGTCAATGACCCAATGAGTTCAAACATAGTGATGAGTGTATTGGGATGTCAATCATGTAATCATATGTATTATATGATTGAAACCCCAATACTCAAACATCAATCAACATTTCCTTAAATAAGCCATATGATCTAATAGATTTAAAGTTAGAACTTCAACATCACATACTAACCACTAGTTTCCCCTTCCAAAGAAAATTTACCCCACAACATGCCTACACCTAATTTCTTGAAAGGAACATACGAGTAAGTTCTAAAAGAAAAAGTCAACATAAGATCATCTTACCATGCTATGTACAACAATCAAAAGTATGATAAAAGGAATAACCCGTATTTAGTAAATCAAACAATTAAAATAAATCTAATGCCACCGTCTTACCAAGATTTAAATTATAGACCAATCAATTTAATTACCCTTGAACCTATATCAATAAAATTTAAGCAAACCATCCCAAAGGAACCAGTGTGACGATGTTACATGAATTGCACTTAGTCATATCTCCCCCATCAGATAACCAAAAATCCTAAGCTTCCTTAATCTATTCCAACACCCTCGTTTGAGACAAGTACCTTAAACAACTGAAACACAAATCCATATATTAAACAATTAAAACCCTCTATCTTATTTCTTTTGAATAGTAGCATATTCTTTTATCTCGCCACTCCTAGGTACCTCCATCTCTCAATCAGAATATAATAAATAACCAAAGTCTTAAACAAGGTGAAACTTTCCTTAGTCACGTTTACACACATAGATTCACAACCTTCACAAAATGATCCTAGATTTAGACTATTGATATACCTGTTATTTTTCTATTTCAGTCAAACACTAAACTAAATTCCAATAAATAGTTTATTCAAATGGAATATTCAACACCAAGTGATTGTACAAACCCTAACATAGGCCAATATTAACATACGAGTTTCCCAAAACCGATTTAGACTTAATTAACAATAGTGTAAATCCAACAACAAGCCAAACAAATGGTGTAAAAGGCATCACCCACTAGCTAGGAAAACCAATCTATTACGCAGATAAATGGGTATCAACAAAAATTAGGTCTTATACCTCCAATAGTAACATGAAGCAAGAAAAACAACATTTGAAACATGCAACCTAATGGGGTTATTACAAAACCCAAGCAAGCCAAGTCTCAAGAACCAATATTCCTAATGTATATTCCTTCCTTAAGGATCCAATAAAATTTGCTAGTATTCAAAACACTTTTGAGAGTTTTTTGAACAAGGATTTAAGTCAACACAATGGTCCTCCACAAGGGTTAGAAACCAACATTTCTAGGAGTAAAAATTAGGTCTATTCTAATCAAGCCCTTAAAAGAAGATACACATGTTGAAAACTAAAAACATGCAACCCATTATCTGAATCCCAAGGATTGATTAGTCTTCATCATACATTCACCATTTTAACCACATAATATTTCATAAAATGAAGAATAGATCCAGACTATATATATACTCACGAAAACAAGCTAACGATTTAGAGAAGTCAGTTTTCATGTTTCTCAGATAACATCCCAAAAGAAATAGAAAACCCTTATTCCAATCATTTATTTAATAGCATAACAACATGAGCGGGGTTAGGAATCCAAAAACCATTGGCATACAGGCAGCAGCAATAGAAAGTAAAATATTAAGTGCCAAGACCATTAGCAGAACCAAATCTAGCCAGAATCATCCTAAGAAACAACTAACATAGGAGAGAAACTAAAAACATAGTTTGGAAGATGAGAATCGATAGAAAAACCACAAAATAACCCCAAGCAATAACCACTTCAATAAATAAAAGAAAATTCCTTTCATGCTATGGTTAATGTTAGCATAGTAGATAGATGAGAAGAAATTATCATTCTTGATAAGCTTCTAAAAAGAAGAAATGTCCACTAGTCCCTCGCTGTCGAAACATCTAAAATCTTCCTCTGATCTACTTGCTTGCATCCAATAATGCACCACGGCTCACGTTTTTGCATGGCAGGTAGGGCTCCAACCCATGAGTTGCATCCGCAAAAAAAAATAAATGGCCTAAAAAGATTGCAAGATTGGAGTATAAATAAAAAATGGGTTTAAAAAGGGGTCCAAAAAAACATAAGAGGCAGGGGAAAAAAAACCAAACCCCACAACCTTGTAACCATCCCCCTAGCTCGCACAAAAGGGGACGCCTAGAGCAAGAACATGGACATCCATAAAAGCACAAACATACAAATATTTGATAGAAGAAGTCACAGGAACTAGAGGGGGAAGGTGAATGCAAATGTGGAGGTATACACAAGGTGTGGAAACTGCTAACAAGTGCCTCAAAGAGATGTGGTCTCTAGGAAACGCCGTGATTTCAAGGATAAGCACAAACATGGATCTATAAAATGGCCTACTCGAATCGCCTATGATAGAAAACACCCAACCAAAGACAATAGAACTTTGGAACAGGAAAGGGCATCCACCTGAGCATCAATGAGAAAATAATCAGACCCAATGTCTCAGCTTCTACTACGGACAAGTCTTTGCCAAATTTCAAGTTGTAGGAGCCTAGGGAGGAATGAAATAAAAAGAGGGAGAATTGACAAGGAAAGAGAATAAATGAATAAAAAAATAAAACAATTAATACATAGAAAATGGCCAGGTCTAAGTTGTCATTTGCAGATCCACCATAATGGTCAGAGAAAAATTTGGTGAACAATAAATAAGGGAAAGGTGGTGACAAGATTTCAAAACAAAACTCATTTCCATGAAATGGTGGGACGCCAACAAAAGTGGCCAACGTGGGTGAAAGCATCCAAATTTTATCATTAAATTAGTTATAAAATAAGGTACAAGAGGAGACTTGGTCGCCAAGGTGGTAGTAATATCAATTCACCTTTAATTAGACAAATAGAACAAGTACACAAGTAGGTCTGGTCGACCAAGGGGGAAAACTAGTGGTAGAAGTTTCAAAAATGAACACAAGACAATGACCAACCATGGCGACATAACATGGGATCCTCTTCTTTTCCCGAGCCAAGGCTTGAGCATGAGAGCAATTAAGAATAAAATAATAATAAAAAAAAGCTTAAAGGTAATTAATAATAACATTCATGAAAATCGACGCTAAAATAAAATAATCATTAATCGAAAATTAAATAATAATATGATTATTATCATTATTATTATTGTTTTTACAACTTAAATAATTATTAATCATATTAACAATGACCAATAGGCAAGCTCGACAAAATGATAACACAATTTTCCTTTAATAGGATAAAGGACGCTATGGAGGCCCACAACTAGAAGCATCGACAATGACACGAGAAGGAAAGACAAATAGGGAGGATACTAATCCTTCTCTCGTAACAATGTCGAAGGCAACTAATGGCCAAAAATAAAAACTCACACAAACATTCAACACCTAGAAATAGGGTCACCAAACACGAACTAGGGTAACTTCGAATGGAAATCAATCATATATTTTAAAGGAAATCTCTTGACATACTTATTGACATGGGAAACAATCATTTCTTTGTTAACTTGATCATAAAAAAATATGTAGTGTGTTATGTGTATATGTATAAAATTTGTGGTGATGGTCAATAATGGAGGAAAACTAGCTTGCAATGGAAAATATCATAATGTTATGGGTTTTAATATAAGACTAAAATCTTGAATATGACATGTTTGCACTTTCCCTAGGTGGTTGTGATAGTTTATTAAATACCTAGAATATTTAATCCTTTATACCTAACCTATGATATATTTATACATTATGGATACAATTCATGGTTGGATGATAACAATAAACCTAAGCATGAAAAATAGTTATAACTATATGGCTATTAGTTCTCATTGTAAGGTGAAATCAATCAATAAATGATCCTCGTGTGTTTTCTCTTAAATTTATGTTACCATTAGAGAAACATTAAAATCCAAAACATAATTGAAATTAAATAAAAATTTCCCAATAAATCAAAAGTAATTTACTCAACTTTAGGGATTTCTGAGCACAATACTCCATCATGTCATATAACTATTTATGAGTTGTAACAACCAAACATTGAGATATATGCTATCCATATGTGTAAAATAAAATAGAATATATTTATATGGAATCACTATATACAAAGGTCGTTAATTGTAATGCCCACAAAATCGACGCACTTTGAAAACCGCATTAATCCTCATAATTATTTAGGAAAATTACGTGAATTTTTTAATTTTATTTTTAAAAGATTATAAACATTAGTTGCGAACTATTAAGATCTTGTGAATAATTTCTTCACCTTTGTAATGTAATCAAATTGAAATTAATAATTAAATATTATTAATTTAGTTACTAAAATATTTTAAGATTTAAAAATCTTCCATTAAGTTCCCTTAGGCAAACATTTTCCAAATCAATTCCATTATATAATCCACTTAGTTTCATTTAAATTTTTAATGAAAGACATCTCCTAAGTTGTTCTTGGTTCATTTTCCAAAAGACCATAATAACCAAGTCTTATTTATTTAAATAAAGTTATACATCCACATTTAATTAATGTAACCCATAGATTACAACACGTTAACCCACAAAACATACACGACATTACATAGGAAATTATGGGAATGATTTTTTATTTATTTATAAATAAATTAAATTTTAAAATACATTAATTTCGTTTACTAAAATCTCACTTGCTCATTATTACACTTTGTTTAAGGTTGCTAAGTTGCTACTATGGGATGCTAGGCAATTCTTTGCAGGTTGCTCATGTGTAGTTGTTGCAGGCGCTGGGCAGTGGTTATAGGTTGTTGGAAAATTGTTGCAGGTGTTGGGAAATCACTGCGGGTTGTTGGAGTTACTCCAGGTGCTAGGCAAAGGGTCGCAGTTGTTGATAAGTTGTTGTAGAGTGTTGGGCGCATACCGGAGGTTGATAGAAAGTTGTTGTAGGTGTTAAGCGGTGGCTACAGGTTCTTGAGATAGTTACTTAATATTTCATCCTCATTTTGTTTCTACATTAATTATGTTCATTAAAACTCATTCACTTATTTTCCCGAATTTCCTTCGTAAGTAGTTTTATCTAAGTGATTAAATAATTTTTGTCATTTAAAAATTTACTTTACCTAGCAATAGCTTTAAATCTACCCGAAGAATCTCGTGTCAACTTAATTAACATACCTTTAAGACAGATTCGTCATAATAAAATAAAATACCCATACCATTTTGTTTTTATTATTATTATTATTTATCACCCTAAGTAAAATAATTCTAATATACATGTGTTACACATTTACTTATTTGACCCATAGTTAAACCACAAATGTCACATAATAATTTTTACTCACCATGGCCCGTGAGTAAAACCCCTCTGAAGATCATGACTTATCTTGTGATTTACATGTTGGGTTGTTATGATATTTAAAGGGTTTTTAAATTCATATGTTATAAGTAAACCATTCAACTTTTAGGAAAACCTAGAAGATATTTTAGGAGCAATGTTTTTTCTAAAATTTATGTAATTTGATTCTTACACAGACATTTCTAGATTAAAACCACTATGATGATTGTGGCGTATCTTGAGATTAACAAGTTGAGTTGGTATGAAATTTAAAGGGTTTTTAGATTCTTATGTTATAAGTAAACCATCTAAATTTTGGGAATGCGCAAAAGATATTTTAGGATTAATATTTTTTTCTAAAATTGTTGTAATCGATTCTACTCAAATTTGAATATTTTTGCATACAAATTTGAAGCAGATTTAGAATTACTTCCATCTTTCCAATGAGTTATAGATTTCAAATAAAACAACATTTACAACAAGAATAAAAGATATCATTTTTCAACATTCATAAATTTATTTACAAACAACTTTTGCATTCCTTACTTTTCTCAAATCTTCATAATCCAATATACAACCCAATAGAGCTCTTTACAATACAATTTGACAAGAATTCATCAGCACGGATTACCAATTTTTCACTTGAAACAATGGGATAAAATTCATAAATGGAAAAATCTTCTTATCTTCAATGTACGTAAACTCTTCCAAAACATCAACTTGAACTCCATCTTCTCTTCGATTTCGGATCACAATACAAGGAAGGGGGAATATGCAACAATCTCTTGACCAATATTCTAATGAGGAGAATAAGTTATCCTCCTCATTGGCCCCCGAGCCCCAACCATAAAGCAATAAGGAATGGATACAACCAATGAAAACTTTAACAAATGCTTCCACATTACAACACACATGCCAACAATCTTTTTACACACATACACATACAAAACAACAATATCAATAAAATTTAACTTTTCTAAAAGAAGACCTAAAAATACTAAGCCAAGGGAGCAAGGAAATATGTGGAAATCACTTATGCTTCCTGATGGGTTAAGTGTCCACCTTAAAATCCTCCAAAAATCTTCATCCCTATAACAATGAAACTCTTATACCTTCCTCAAACAAACTCTTGTCACTCCCTCATACTCTTATCGCTCCCTCAAATATTTTCATACAAAAATAAGTAAGAATATCTTATCTTAAAAGGTGGGATACTCGACCCATTTCCTCCAAAATGTGCAAAAATACTCTTATGCCTCACTCAAAATATCCTTACATTCCTTCTCCTACACCATCCTTAAGGCCATACTACCCAAGTCCCAAACATACACACATAAACATTCATTTTACATACAACATACATACAATAAAATAAAATTTCAAGGTTAAAGTCCCTACCTTGCCATTGCAAGAATATTTGATCCATAATCATAACTCTAGCTCCTTCCAAGCTCAAGCCCAAATCCAACAAGCTTTAAGACTCCAAACAAACAATTCAAACGAAAATCACCAAAATGTAAGTGAACGAATAAATCAAGTAACTCCCTCCGCATCAAAATAACTTGTATAAATAGAAAAAGAGGAGAGGAGGGTGACGTGGCTCTATGTAGGGTGCTAGAGCACTTCTCCTCAGCTCCACATCACCAAGTCAAACATGAAAACCAAGGCTAATAATTGGTGGGTGAGGAAGTGAAAAGTTTCCTTCCACAGAACTCTCAATTCAAACCAAAAGAGACAAAAATAAAAGCTGATGTAAGAAAGTGCAATAAATTTCAACTTTTGACCCCTTCCCCATATGTATAGTTGGTAGATGAATTTAAGAGGTGTGGGAAAAGCTTAACTTCTCCCATAAGCCACCAAAAATGGCTCTAAAGTCAAATTTTGGGATTTGAGGGACGAGGACACGCACATTTATAAAATAAATTCAAATCTAATTCAAATTAAGAAAACAATAAGGACTATCTAAGCCATTTAATGCCCAAAAGGTCACATCTCAAATTAATTTAATTAACATGATTAATCAACTTAAATAAGAGCACATTAATTATCAATAATAAAGTGAAACACATTACAATAATAAATCACATACTTCACAAATAATTAGAAAGGAAAAGGGAAAAGCACACATAGCCCATGGTCACATTTTGAGGTCATCCCCCCATGGGGACCTCCTAACAATCTAACAACACATAAAAATATAACTAAACATAAAGATGCCATGGTGACCTTCGTTGCATCCATCCGATATTCCGCTATGGTTAGTCTCATATCACCCTCTTCTTTTTGTGATACAATAACCTGCAAAAATCAAACAATATCTCTTTGGCCTCATGGCCACATCAAATACATCAACAATAAAATACATGTGCATCTGTCAATAAACATCATCATATCACGTAATTAAATCATTATCAAATCTAAGCAATGTTATCAATCGTTCACAATTTTCCAAATATTTCAATCCTACCATTTCATCAACAATAATGAAATCAAAAGACTAACTTTATCATCTAATAACATCAATACGTCAATAAACCAAGGTGTCGGTATATGTAAAATAATAACACTAGATCATTATCGGTATTGAAGTATATGTATGCATATAATCAACAAAATGAATCACCACATATCCATAGTAAATTTTTATATTGTCTATCAAAATACTAATCAAATACATGAGCAAATGAAAAGAAACTTCTCTCTAATTTGAATAATAATAACAATAGAGAAGAAACCTTTTGGAGAATGAAATCTCGAGCTATATGGCTAAAAGATGGTGATAGGAACACAAAATTCTTTCATTTGACTACCCTCAAACATAGGGCCTGCAACAAGAATTACTGAGGTATCCAAAGGAAATGGTATGGTTACCAAAGATCAAAATGACATAAAAGCAGAAGCTCTTAAATTTTATGAGAATTTGTTAATGGAAAGTAATGTCTGTAATGAAGAAGTGACTTCTTTCCTTCTTGACTCCATCCCAAGTAATATTATTCTATATGAGAAATTCACAAATCTTACAATGTATTTCTATTGAGGAATTTAAGAAGGTTGTTTTTACACTTGAAGGAGACAAGGCACCGTAGGCTTGATGGTTTTTCCACTAACTTGTTTCAAAACTACCGGATATATATTTGGAAGATCTCATTAAAATCTGTAAATGAATTCTATAGAATTAGAAATCTAATAAAGGAATTGAATAATGCTCTAAAGACTTCAAGGATTTTTGACCTATCAGCCTGGTTAATTTTGTTTACAGAATTTTTACCAAAATTATTGCTACTAGACTACAACCTTTGCTAGCTGATCTTATCTCTAAACAACAAAGTGGTTTCATAAAAGGAATGATTATACAGGATGGGGTAATCATGGTTCATGAAACCATTCACTCCATGGAAAAAAGTAGGTATGGCAATAAAATTGGACATGCATAAGGCCTTTGATAGAGTATCTTGGAAATTTTTAGATAAAGTCCTTTCAAAATTTGGTTTCCAGAGTAAATTTAGGAAAACCATTCAATCTTTCATCACTACTTCTATATTTTCAGTGGTTGTAAATGGTACCCCGATGAGATTCTTTGCCATAATAGTCGAGGTATAAGACAAGCGGACCCCATATCCCCTTTAATTTTTATTATTATGGCTGACATCCTTAACAAATTCATAACTAAGGCTATGACTAATGATATTTTAAAAGGTTTCAAACCAACTTCCACCAATCATACAAATAGTCGCATTAGTAATTTCCCGATGACAAAATCCTACTTCTAATGGCTTCTATTATAGAGGCAAAATCTATAAAGACTATTATCAGATTCTATGAAGCAGCTTCTAGCCAGAAAGTCAACTTTGATAAAATATCGGTGTATTTTTTCAATACTGCTAATGATAGGAAGAAAAGAATTGCACTTATTTTGGGATGTAAAATTTATAGGTGTCATTCTCTCTAGCACTCGGAAAATGTTTATTAATCAAAAGCACACTTCAGAATTTACCCATATATATCATGTCAATGTACAACATTCCAAAGAATTTATGGACAACATTGAGAGAATTCAAAAGCACTTTCTATGGCATGGGACTGAAGAAATATTTAGATACCATTTAGTGGCTTGGGATCAAGTTTGTATTCCAAAAAATATTGGTGGACTGGGAATTAAGGATATCAGAAAGATGAATGTTGCTCTTATTGCCAAACTTGGTTGGAGACTTCTTAAGGAAAAGCAACCTTGGACTGAACTTATTAGGATAAAATACTTGGCTCAAAAAAATGTGAATTCATTCCTTTTTGAACAACAACTTCCCACTGCTCCATTTTCTGGAACAACTTACTTCAAATCAAGCATATTCTTGTCAAAGGGTGTAGATGGAAAGTTGGCAATGGTCAGGATATACTTTTTTTTGGCAAGATAATTGGATTGATTTCAAGATGAGTGATAAATTTGGCTCTATCAAAGACAATATATGTGAGAAATATGGTATTAAAGTAAAAGATTACATTGAAGAGGCTGGGAATAAGAGAATTTGGAAACAACTTGAAGTTGATGAGGAAAATCAGTGTTATGTATCCTCTTTGCAACAACAACTTTCTCTCATTCCTCTCAACCAAAAGGATAAAAATATGAGCTCCTCTGGGTTGATGCTTTTGATGGGGACTATATAGTCAAATTAGGATACAATACTTTCTTTACTAGTAATCAAAATGGTTAAAATTGGAGCAAAATTTGGATGCCTGAGTTAACCCCTAAAGTGAATTATTTTCTGTGGCTAGTGTTTAAAGGAAAGATTTTTACCAATGATAATATAATAAAAAGGGTCTCATTATGCCCAACAGATGCAATATGTGCAAAAAGAGGCTGAAGACATCAAACATCTTTTCTTGCATTGTGAATATGCTTCAAAGATTTGGAGTCTTATCTTTACAAATTTCAATCTTCACTAGGTCCTTCCTAACACCTTCTTGCAGACCTAGGAGCAATGGGATCCACCATATAAAAATGTATGATAAGAAGATTATGGAATTTGGTTCTACCTCATACCATATGGATATTTTGGAAAACTTGTAGTTCCCACTCCTCTTAGACACTTATATGGTTATGATGTTGTTTACCATAGACTAGTGTTTTGGAAATTTCTATCACAAATTTAGATATTGATAGATGGACATTTTTATTTTGATTAGTTAATTTATAGACAATATTGATGGTAGACTAATGACATGTTTATGGGATGGATTATATGCATATTTGGATATATCAAATTATTGATTTTGAGAGTATATTGACTAATGCATTTATTTCGATAATTATATGATGGTAGATGATGTATTTGATGTCATGATCTTATTGCTAGTTGATAAAGTAATGAAATTGGAATAATTGTAATGGTGAACAATAACAAATTACTTGTCTTGGCTTAAGTTTTGATAATTGATTATATGTATATGCATGTATTTTTATTATTTCGATGTTGTTAATATGGCCACGAGGCCAGAAAGGTATTGTCTTGACTTTTACAGGTGTTCGTAACACAATAAACCAAAGGGGATATGAGACTAACAATGAGAAAATATGGAGTATTGACAATAGGTCACCATGGCAACACGGGTATTCGTATGTTGTTTGTTGTTGTAGTTTGTTAGGAGGTCCCCATTGGGGGGTGACCTCAAAAGTGACCTTGGGAATGTTTGTAATTTTGTCTTGTTGATTTTATTTAATTGTGAGTTATTGTATTTTTATTAGCATGTGGATTCACTTTTATTAATTGTGTTTTGCACCCATCTTAAGTTATTTTAAAAGTGTTTATCTAGTGCTAATTAGGATGTGACAAAAGGGGGATAAATGTGAGTTGGTAGCCTTAATGTGTGTTGTCTTGAAATGAATTTAAATTGTCTTGGGGTAGTTTGTACTCAATATTCCTTGTGAAATTCATATTTTGACCTTCTAGGCTATTTTGGAGACTTGTGGAATAAGCCAAGCTTGTCCCACACCTATTAAATTCACCCACCCACCTAGCCTATGATGTGAGGACTTATTTTAGGTATTATTTTGTGTTTTAATGAAGGAAACAAGGCAATTGATTACACTTTTATTACATGGGTAATTAATTTTGTCCTTAAGGGGTGTGGGTTGGGTTGAGTGTGTAAGAGGGTGGTAATTTCCCCAACCACCAATTTATTATACTTTGGGGTTTGGGTTTGACCTTGGTGATGTGGGGTGGAGAAGAAATGATGTGGCATCCTACATGGAGCCACATCATCTCCCTCTCCCTCTTTTCTATTTATTAGAATTTTTGTGAAGTTTTGGGGTTACTTGCTTGGTTTTGGCTCTCTCATTTTGGAATGCTTGCTTTTTGGAGTGCTTGTTGGAGTTGAAGATTGCTTGGAATTGCTTGAGCTTGGAGGATTTTGGAACTTTCTTGTGGAGTGGATTCTTGCTATGGCAAGGTAGGGTCTTCACCCTTGGTTTCTTCTCTTTTTTTGTATGTTTATGTGTTGAATGAATGTTTTATTACATGATGTTGTTGGGTAGTGAAATGGCTTTAGGATGTGTATGAGAAAGTGAAATGGGGATAAATTTTGTTGGGAGGCATAAGAGATGCTCTTGGGTATTTAGGAGGGAGTGGGTTGGGTGCCTCACATTGTTCTCATATTGTTATTTTGTTCTTTGTGGAAAACATAAGATAGAGGGAGACATAAGAGTGACGGAGGCATAAGAGATTTTTCGGGTTGATTTTGTTGAGAGGCATAAGAGATGGTCTTATGCTTCCATACAAATAAGAGATATTTTTATTTGTATGGAGGCATAAGAGATTTTTTGGGGTTGATTTTGTTTTAGAGGTTTTGACGGGGAATCTAAACCCTTGGGAGACACAAGGGTATCCCCATATTTATTTCTCTACTTGGCTTGTTTTAGAGACAATGTGTTGGGAAGTTTATGTGTTAAAAAAGAATGTTTTGTGGTTATTTTCTTGTGTGAATGTTGTGTGAAATTAAGTGTGGAAGCCTTGTATTTTTGTCATGGTTGTCAAATATTTCATATTGTCTCATTGTTGGGGCTCAGGGAAAATGAGGAAGTAGGCTTCACTTCCTCATTGGAGTAATGGTTGGGTGGAGAGTGTTGCCTACTCCCCATTTTTGGTTGTGTGTTTGATCTTGGAAGAAGGTGGATCTCAAAGGAGGAGTCATGTTTCTTGTAGCATTTGGAGAAAGAATCAAAAATCTCTTGTTATATTTTATCATGTTGTCTCCATTATATATGGAGGGCTTGTAAACTTGTATTTGTTTAAAGTGAAGTTTTTAGTTGTTTTATTATAAAAATTTAATATTAGTAGATATTGTAAATGAAAGAATTTTTTGAAAATCATTTCATTACTTGTTGGAATGAGAGACTATAACATTGTTAAGTTTAATCAAGTTCATTGAAATATAATTGAAAAGGAAACAACTTTGTTCTCATTTTAGTTGATTTATTGTCTTTAATAGGTGTGTTGTTCTTATTTTAAAACTATGGGGAAATCCTGTTATAAATTGCTTGTGGGAATGGCTGCAAACTTGTATTTTGTACAAGAATGAAGTATTTATTTCTATTGTATTACATGAAAGGCATATGGTTGAAAAGTTGTTTTGCTTTGCATTGTTGAAAGAAAGTCCCAAAAGTTTCCCATTTTTTAACATTATACGTGTTGATGGAAAAGTCTTAAAATTTCATTGGTTATTTACATTGTCAATAAATGGATTGATTCTCTTTTGATCTAGTAGAGTTAGAAAATGCATGGTTACAACTTAGACCATAGCTTTATTGGATTATATAAATTTATTATTAAGTTATTATAAATTTATATATAAACCCAATATTAAATAATGTAACAATAAGTGGAAATTGGATTGATTTAAACATCTTCTAAATTATTATCAAATTATAAAATGAATTTTAAATTGAAGAATATATATATATTTATAACTACAATTGTTAATATTTTAATATTATTATTATTAATAATAGTAATATTAAAATGTTAATAATGTTAAAATATATATATATATATATATATATATATATATATATATATATATATATATATATATATATATATATATATATATGATATTAATAAATAATATCAAATATAACAAAAAGGGTATTAAATAAAACCTTAAACAAATAAAAAGAGAAGTTTGTTGCAATCAATAAGGCCACGACACAGTAAATTTTGTTGAGTGAGAATGGTGGAGGGGGAGGTCACTCAACCCACTCCTCACCCCATATACTATGGGATGGGGGTGGGGTTGGTGACCTCCACCCCCAAAAAAAAACCCCCAACCCCATTATAATCCCGCACATTGTTTAAACGGCCATTGTTGCATCATCCGGGCACAAAAGAAATCACAATCGATCCCTTCCCGTGGCCGGGGAAAACTAAAACTATATATATGTTTTTGCCCAAGTGTATATATACACTATTCTACCTATTTCACTAAAATAGGGAAAATACCTAGATGTCCATTTGGACAAATACAAAAAGTATAAGTGAAACAAATAATAAAATATGTGCAAACCCTAGGAGAGGGTGTGAATGGAATCCCCAATAAAAGATTATTTTTGTTCCTTCTTGAGCTTGAGCTTGCCTCTCATGGCTTCCACCTCCCTCCACCAATCTGTAAAACAAAAAGAAGAAACAATAAGTCAAATGAAATGAAAAAGAGCCTTTCATAACTAAGTTTAGGGTTAGATGGACCCCTAAATCTAAGGGCTCCAAATGAATCCATCCAATGGATGAGATTCATCCCTACAAAAAGTAGGTGGGAAGTGGGTGAGATAAATTTCCAAATTCAAAATGCATGGGTAGGATTTAATTGGGGCCACTTAAGTGGTGTAGGGGGTGACTTCTTTTACCTTTCTAACCCAAATGTTTTATTGGAGACTTTTAATTAATGCAAGCATTGACCCCCTTTGTGGGTGTAGTAAAACTTTATTAATTAAATGACTAGACCACAATACCCTTGATATTAATTTGAGAAAGTTTAATTAAGGTGGAATTAAATTGTATTAAAAAAATGGTAGGGGAACCTAAGTCTTGCTTTAGACTAATTAATTTATTTAATGGTATTGAGAGTTTTTATTAATTTATTTAAAGGGAGCTAAGGGGATTGTGGACCCTCATTCGAAAATTAATAATATTAATTTAATATAATTTTAAAATGAGAAAGTGTGACTATAAATTTTAGCTTTGTGTTGCGAGTAGGTTTTACAACAAAAAAATTATTCCATAACTTTTCTAGTTTAACCTATGTTTGTCTTGGGTTTTGTGTGAATAAATTTGTGGGTGTTGCAAAACTAGAAATTATATAATTTTTAGGAACAACAGACAAGTATGTAATAAGGTATTTAGGGAAATTGCTATTGTTGTCAAGGATAACATTAACAGATTTAGGCCTCTTAGAAAAATTTATCCAAAGGCGTAAGAGCATATACTTGTTGCCTAAAATATTGACACTATAAATCATCATAGTAATGATCTAAATAGAATTAACATGTCAACAGCTTCACCGGATTTAACCACCTACTTTATGGTATAAACTTAATGTTGATGGAGCTTCCAAAGGAAATCTTGGGGCATCAGGAGGAGGTGGAATAATCAGGGATCACAGAGACTGTCTTGTTGCTACTTTTGTAGGTAAAATGGATCACCAAACAAATCACTATTCTGAAGCACTGACAACATTATGGGGGATAAGACTAGTAAGGGATTGCAACATTTCCAATATTATAATTGAAGGGGACTCTTTGAACATAATAAACCTCCTAAATCAAGTTCAACCCCCTAGTTGGACTATTAGGGATTTCATTTATGAATCTATTGAGATTTGTAAATCCTTTATGAACTTTCAAATCATTCATACATACCGTGAAGGAAACAAAGTGGTGGATAGTCTTGCTAACTATGGTGTTAGTAATAACATGCAAAAATGGTTTAGTGATGACATTATCCCTAGCAAAGTACATGATGACATCATTAAGGATAAATATGATATTAAAAATCATCATTAATGAATCCCCCGCTGATTTGAAATTGATTATATCCTTCACACGCAGGGTAATTAAGATCACTCTCATTTTACATGCTTTTTGGGTATGCGAAGAAGGTGTTGAGAAGTGGTTTTGGGGAAGAAGAATTACAGTTGGAAACAAAAGAAAAAATAACAGCAAGATGGGTGGGCCTCCATGCAAAATGGAACCCATTTTCAACTCGGTTTGGAAGGAGGATGTGGTCTTATGGACTTATCTTGCAAATGGGTGGGGTTTCTAATATCATGGAGAAAATACATGGATATGATCAAGACGTCTCTGTTCAATTTACAGCTAGGTGGAAGAAAAGGATGGTTTAATATGGGGAAATCCACGTCAAAACTACTGAAGAACTCATTCCAAACATCACGGCGCCGAGTCTAGAAGGGGCTAGATTTTTTAGTAAAAGGGTCAACACAAATGCTAAAGCCAATAAATTCCTAAAATATGGATAATATGGAATTAGTTCTGGTAAGAATAAAAGTGGCCTCCATTCCTAAGCGCTTCGATGAAATTACAATGATGATTATCAGGTATGTAACTTTGGAAGATGGATATGTGACGGTTCCTCTTAAACATATGGTTTTCCTGAATAAATTTAGAAGGAATTTGCATGTTATCTTTCCGCACTATATTTTAAATTCCTTGGAACATTCTATTCTTGAGTTTCAAAATCACACCCGTGCCACCCCCTCCATCAAGGTCTCATTCTGCTACTCAGAACGACATTGTCTTTCCATGCTTTAGGCTATACTAGCTGCCCTTACCCCCTCACCCCGTCTCCACTACCCCCACCATTGCATGTGAGCATAGGAAAATCAGGACTAAAAATCCTTTTTACTCCATCAATTAACCACTCCCCTCCCAAAGGGTCCTTCGCAGCAATAATAAGATTGAATCAACAAAAAATTGCTCCATATTAGTAACCCTACTATCAATTTTTCTAATGAAAAGGAGGAATGGCTACTTATTAGAATTGATGAATTGGAAAAGGAAGTTGGAGACTTGAAAGAAGATCTCAAATAGATTGGCAAGAGAGAAGGAAAAAGAAAGATGAATAATGACTGATACATATAATGAGAAGACTTTGTAAATCTATAAAAAACTTAACTCTATGGACAATAGACTGGGTTTTGCAAAAGGAAGGCATGAATTTACTGTGGCAGTGCTCAAGGAAATGTACAACTTCATGAAGCAACATGTTAAAAGTGTTTGCATTCTCAACGACATTCCTGCTGCCATCTGGGAGTCAGATTCAACAAGGGACCTGGTTCTTTCACACCTGGATAAAAAGGATCCCTCCCATGTCACTACCTTGGCATTATTCACCTCTCTTCAGAAGATAAAAACTAAAATTGATAAAGTAGTCAAGTAATGTAGATCATTAGTGGTTTCAAAATCGTATTTTGATGTTGTAAGGATGCTACTTTTAGGCTACTTAGTTGTAAATGTGATACTTTTATTTCATATTTATAGTTTCATTTAAGCTATAGTTGTTCCTCATGCTTATCAAGGATAGTGATACTTTTTTGATGTTTTTACGCACTATCTAGCTTTTAAGCCTTCTTGTAATAGGGTCTAGTCCCTTCAAAACTATGGTTTACTTATTGATGCTTTATCTAGCTCGTGATCACTTTTGTATCAAGGTATAGTCCCTTCAAAACTATTTACCCCTAATAAAAAATACTAATGAAATATAATATATTCCATCTATCATGTCTACCGAGAAAATATGATAACAAGATCCATGTCTCTATTCTCTAGTAAAAAGTTATAGTAAGATAAATGTCAAAGAGGAGTGGGAAATACATCCCCATCCCCTAGAATTGACTTCCTCCTAGCATTCAAAAAAAAGAGGTAGGGAAAAAAATCATACAAAATGGAGAATATGGCTCTTTCTCAATTAGCCATCGGCAATTGGAAGGAGGTTGAATATTATTTATCGGCTAAGATGGAGAACATTAATGAAGATGCAAAGTCCAAAACCCAAATCCGACATGGTGATATATGGTGAGAAATCCATGGTGCCAACGATTGGAAGGGTTTGATTGATCCATTAACCCACTTATGAAAGCAGAAATACTAAGATATGGTGATTTTGCACAAAGAATGTTATGATTCCTTTGACAACAACCGCTCTTCCAAATATTATGGGAATTGTAAACACAACAAAAGCTCACTTTCCCACAGATTGGATTTGGCTAAATGTGGAAGAGGGTACCGAGTCACAAAATATATCTACGCCAACACTCGTGTTTTGGATTCTTTCTTGAGAGAGGAAACAAACAATTCTGGCACTTGGATTGGATTTATTGTTGTTTGCACCGACCCAAATGAGATAAGGAGACCGGGCGGCGGGACATAGTTGTTGCATGGAGAGGCACCGAAACTCACCACCACATCCCATGCTACAAGATGCTCCAACATCCAAACCCTTTCAAAGCCGGATGCCAAGGTAGAGAAGGGGTTTCGGATGTTATACTTCCACCGACGAGGACTCAGAGATGCAAATTCGGTGCTAGAGAAATAGTTGTGGGTGAGATTACAAGGTTGTTGAATGAATACAAAGATGAACAACAAAATCTGAGTGTAACATTCACAGACACACTTGGGAGCCGCTCCGCAACGCTGAGTGCCTATGATGTCAAACAAGTGATGGTGAATTCAGAAAATTGTATGAGCTCAATCCTGTGATGTTGTTTTCCTTCGCCTCTCACGCGTGGGAAACCTATCATTTGCTCAACATATGGAAGAGATTGGCGTCAAATTTTGCGCTTGGTAAACAAAGCAGGACTTGGTTCCAAAATTTCCCGGGGTTTTGTGAACGAGAATCTGGATGGCTAAGTAAAATTCTGCAAGCTTCGTGGGCATATGTTCATGTGGGTGTAGACATTACCTTCGACAAAGAACATTTCTCCCGTGTTGAAGCCAACACATAATCCTCGCTTTGCTGCCATAACTTAGAAGTTTATTTACACGTGCTTTGGATGGGTTTCAAGGGAACAAGAAGTTTCCTTTCAAATCATTCGGAGAGACGCATGACTCTAGTTAATAAAAGTTCAGACTTGTTGATTCAAAGTCTTCAAATCCCTTCTTACTGGTGGGAGAGGAGAAATAAAGAAGTGGTCAAACGCGTTGATGGGATATTGTTATACTCTCCTACAACTCCCACCCCCATTCCTCTTTCTCTTCTTCTTAGCCCGCACTAATCTCTTCATTTCATTGTAATCTCAAATTTATAATACAATTATTCACATATGTTTGTGGATATGTTTTTGAGTGGTTATTTTCTGTTCTTGTTCTATGTAGTATTTCTCTATTGGTATATTCTGATAAGGTCTTATTTGTGAACACTCATTATTATCTTCATCTTAAGATAATTTAGGTTTGATGTTCACATACATGCTTTTAATTATTGAAATTTGATGAATTAGTTTTATTACTGTTTTAGTCAAATGAAATTCTAATGTAGGATTAATCATTTTTTCAAAAGTCACTCTTATAAACATTAGGAAAACAACGCTTCCTTAATCTACAAAAGTCAAAGACATCAGTAATAATTTTCATAATAAGTCTTAGCCACCTACCAACATGAAAAGTGATCCTTTCATGGGAAGATTACTGAAACTATCGGTTTACATAGTATAGTGCCCAATCAAAAAAAGGGGGGTTGGGGGGGTGGCGGGAGGCGGAGGAGGGAAGAAACAAAAACAAAATCAAAATAAATAAATAAAAAGAAAGGTACGTTTAGTGGGATTTGATTGAGAGTTGGGTGGAGGATTGCGTGTAGTAGAGGGAAGCACATGGACAACTTGACAGGGCACATGGGTAGCCCAAGGGACTATCGAACCAGCCATTTCCCTTGCTTAACAATCCAAAAAATTAATTTGAGATCCGAAGGCATGGTCCACGCAGAAACCCAAGGAAATGTTATAAATTTAGAAGTTTAGATAGTTGCAAAAGATGGCAAAATGCGGGGGGCATGGGTTTCCTCACGGACGGTTACATTGTTTCATGTATACAACAAACAGTCTCCAACCTGATCCATTTACTCTTCCATGCACTCCTAGTCATGTCAATATGTGAGCCTTGGAATAGGGTATACACGTCCATCAAAGCAAAAATCATATAGGAATTTCACCCAGACCTGCATTTGCAAGTGCTCTTGTAGGTATTAATGCGTAATGTGGAAGCATGTGATTGGCTATGAACTTTTGATTATGCCTAAAATGTCACCTTATGGACTGCAATGGATGTTAGATATGCACAAAATGGGTTTGTTGGAAAGGCTTGAAACTTTCAAGAAAATGCTACTAGCAGTGCAAAACCAGAGTCACACCTTTGCCAAAGATTCCTCCTAGCCTGTGTAAAAATGGGACATTTGGAACAAGGTATGGGCATCCAACATATTTAAAAGATAAAGGAATATTATCCAATATTGCTATTGCAATGGCCTTAGTAGTAAACACAAACATATTTTGGGTGTAGGATGGCACACATACGAAAGCAAGATTCAAATTTCAAAAGAGAAAATGAATAAAGCGTCTACCAAAGAATCTATACTTGCCCACTTCCCTTCGTCATTTATTAATATTGAATTCTATACTATTGACTATGCTTATGGACATTTTGTATTATTCTGACTTAGCATGATATTAGATGTTAGAGATACTGAGACTATTGTTGGTTTTCGATTCTTAGTATGATGTGTGTGGACTTTTAGAGACATTTTGATATGGATGATGATATGCTATTGACATGGTTATATATATTTCTGACATGCGATATTTTCATCACACTAAGTAGGCCTTGATAATTGAACTAATGTTGTGATCATTTTGACATGGATGAAATGTAGAATAGAGATGTTATTAGAAATTGTAAATGATATCGTAATTGCCTAGATGATGATTTGATTCATATGTAGATGATTGTGGATTTAAATTGCATATTTTATCTTGGATGTTTTGATGCGGCCATGAGGCCGAAGGAGGTATTATGTGTTTTGCAGGTAAATATATTCACAACAAACAATAGGGGATCTGAGACCAACCACATTGGAATGCTAAGTGAATTCAACAATGGTCACCATGGAAACATGCATTTTGTATTTGTGTTTGAATTATTGTTAGGGGTTCCCATGGGGGGATTACCTCTAATTGTGACCAAGGGGGTTATGTGTTGTCTTTTATTTTAGTTTCCTTTATTTATTTTTGGTATGTGAAATTATGGCGACGTATGCTTTTTTTTTAATCACTTGATTTATATCTAGATTAGTAAATTAATTAGTTTACTAAATTAATTATTAATGGGTTAAAAGGAATTCATTTATTAGAGTAGATGATTCTTGGGTTTTTTGTTGTAAGTTGAATGCTTGGGATCTTGAATGTTATACACTCTACCCATTCATGGAAATTCGAATTTGGCCTTAAGGGCCAATTTTGAAGGCTTGTGGGACAAGTTAAACTTGTCCCACACCTCTTAAATTGCTATACCAACCCTACCTATGGATTTGGGGGTCAAAAATAAACCTCATTATGTGTTTGGGAAGAGAAAAAGGTAAAATATTATTGCAATTTTTGCTTAAAATTAAAGTTTGTCCTTAGGGGATGTGGGCTTGGATTGTGTGTGTAAGTAAATTTTCATTCCTTTCACCCACAAATTTATGGTGCATTGGGGTTGAGGTTTGACTTATGAGGTGGAGTTGAGGATGAGTGATGTGGTATCCTACATGGAGCCACCTCACCCTCCTCTCTCCCTTTTCTTTTTATTCAAGTTCTTTTGCTTGTTTGGGGGTTACTTCATTCTTTTATGCTCTTGCATTTGGGTAAGTGCAACAAGTTGGGGGACAAAAAAGGGGTCATTAGTGGACGTCATATTGTAAATAACAACATAATATCAACTTGTAGGGATTATTAATAATGCATACACTCAAAATTAGAAAAAAATATATCAATATGAATCGTAGCATCCGGAATCTAGTTTCTAAACTACTGATATTTTTTAAAAATGGACAAGTTTAGCTATATTAAACACTCAAAATTCAATGACTTGGTATTTTGTTTTAAAAACGCTATAAGATCAGTCTTGTTTGCCCGCGATTTGGATGAACAAAAATTGATATATATATTTTTTCCTTTAGTGAGAAGTCAGATATTGCTATCTATCTTGGGATAGACTTTATTTTGTATTTTTTTGAGCAATAATTTTTTTTTATGATTTTTTTTGTTCAATTGATTTGAAAACATAAAGAAAACAAAGCACTTTATGTTTGCCCGCCATAACTTCATCAAAAAATATTGAAATCAAATAAATTTTTTTGAACATGTATATAATTTCACCATGGTTGGGATGGTATAAGTTTTATCACATTTTGACAAGTGAAACAAAATTTGCAGTCTTAAACGTAGACATAAACATTCACGGGAAAAAGTGTCTTAAAGACCTACTATTAGTAAAAATTATAAAATGATATTTATCCTATTCTATTCACTTTAAAATCAATATTTCTACAAAGCTAACAGTCTCCCCTATGTGATGGTACCATTTTTATGACATATTTTTGACTTTTCAGCATGGTTCAAGTCCACGGAAGACTAAATTTTATGTTTTGTTATTTTTGATGTAAAATTTAGGATTTGATGTCCACTTAATTGTCCCTCAACTTGTTGCACTTACCCTTTTGGAGTTAGAGGATTTTGGAGTGATTTTGGGTTTTGTTAGAGCTTGTTGGTGATTTTTGTGGGCTTGAAGTAGCTTGGTGTTTGATTCTTAGATCAAGCTCTATCATGAAAAGGTAGAGCTATACTCTTGCTTAATATTCTTTTATTTTGTGTGTATGTGCTTATTTCAAATGTTTTGGCATGCTTGTTGGGTGTTTGGGTAGATTGCCTAAGTGTGGTGTAGGAGGGGACTATGGGTAGAATTCATGTAGGGAGGCATAAGAGTTTATTTCATGTTTTGGAGGACTGTTTGGATTTGGTGCCCCAAATTTGACAATGAATGCTTGCATTTCTTACTTGTTTCTTTTTTGAGGAGACATAAGAGATTGAGGGAGGCATAAGAGTATGTGGGAGGCATAAGAGTGTGTGGGGATTTGAGATATATGTTGAAGCTTTTAATGTGGGCACCCATTTCCCATTGGGAATCATAAGTGACCTCCCATAGGTTCTTGCTCCTTTGGCTTGTCATAGTTGAAGCCTTGTATATTTTGTGATTTTCATTATTGTGTTTGTATAATAGCTCGGGGGCCAATGAGAAGGATGGCTTCTCCTCCACATTGGATAATTTAGATGGGTGGAGAGTGTTGCCTCTCCCCCTATCTTTGTTGTGGATCAAGAAAATCATGAAGGGGCTCTCTTGTTGGTGATGTGAAGCTTGGAGCTTTTGTTGGAGTCCTTAAGAAATCTATTCTTGTGAGAAGCCTTATTGTTATTCACACTTAGGGTGGAGGAACTTGTAACATTTTATTTCTTTTTAGCTTACATTCTTGTATTATTTCCCACTTTAAGTGGAAGACATTGTAATAATCTTGTGAAGAAAAGTTACATTCAATTATTGGATATGAAAGTTGTATTGTATATTGAAAAGAGAAAGAAAGATTTGTGTTGTAAAGCTAGTCTTGTGAAATAGAAAAGAAAGTTTATTATCTTTATTTGAAGTTTTAGTTTGTATTGTGAGAAAATAAGTTCTTTGTTTTAAAAGAAATGAGCTATGCTCAATGGGAAAAGAAAGTTTACTTTCATTGTTGTAGTTGTATTATTGAAAAAAGAAGGAATATAGAAGTTGTAAGATGTTAAAAAGGTATGCATAGCAAACATGAATAAATATAAAATTTGTTATAGTTGTTTTGGACATTTAATTTGTAGTGGACATGGAAAGGGTAACAAATTTGAAGTATATTGTTACGTTAAAAGTTGCATTTTGTAGTAAGGAAAAAATAACAATATTAGAAGTAGATTTAGATCCTTTTTTTTTACTTTTGGACTTAGGAGGAAAATTTGTTGAAAAGAAATGGAAATGATCTTGTATTTCTTGTTGTTAGTATTGGAATAGATAATGCTTTAAAATGAGTAGTTTTAACTATAGAATGAATAAATGGAACTAAATATTACAACTAGAAACTTTAGGCACATAAAATCAAGTTCAAAATGAATTTTAGAACACTTTAGTAACTTTTTTTTGGTAAATCTCATATTTTTAGGTTCTGTTTCTAAGGAACAGGACCGCCACCCTGTGCAAAGAGGCATTCTCATAACCACCGCTCGAGCAAGGTGGCAGTCTTAGAACCGCCGCTCTCCAAAGCAAGGTGACATTTCATGAATCGTCACCCGTGTGGGGCAATAGTCCCAAGACCACTAGCCTTCTCTGGGTGGTGGTTTTGTCACTTACAATGGAAAAATCATGGATCCATGCCTCGTGAAAAATTTAACTTGTAATAACTAAATTTTAAGCTTGTAAATTTAACTAGGAAACTACCAGCAACCAAACAATGGCTAAATCTCATGGTTTTAAGCAATAAAATCTTCAAATAATGGATTAAAAGTACTTAAAATTTTATATATTAATAGAGGTAGGGTTTGCCCCAAATGGAGAACTCCAAATACAAATAGTTTTTAAATAAAACTAGATTGGTAAAGGAGATCCCTTTAATCCTTGAATGAAAGACATTACAATGATAAATCTACAATCTAAACTAATCTAAGTTTGATTTCTTTGTAGACTCCTCCATATTTCTTCCATTCTTTCTCCCATGGCTTCCTTCTCTCCAACCTACAAATTAAAGAAAGGAATAGTGACCAAATGAGGAGACTTGGGTAAAGAAAGAGATTAAATAAAAATTCATAAGGATATTTAGGGTTAGCTTGGAACCCTAGGATCTCGTGGCCAAAATTTAATTGATCCAAACATTTTTTGGTAGGAATGTATATTTTATAGATATTTTAAATAAAAAATAAAATTAAAGGTATGTGTAGATGGGTGAATGGGGCCATTTAATTACCTTGGTGTGCAAAGTCTTTAATCTAGTTCCTAGCATGTTTTAGAAAAACAATGCAATATACACTTAATTTATTTAATAATGGAAATTTGTTAGCTAAATATAAAGTAAATTTTTAGGGTGTGAATGTTAGTTGTGGAGGAATAAAACATTAAACCAAGTAAATTAAATTATGGCACCTTCCTAGTTGAATGTTAATAAATTGACCTTAGAGATAAATTAAGAATATTTAATCATTTAACTTAGACTTGGTTCATCCCTTGTAAAGTAAATATTATTGGTGAAAATAAATTTAATGCACACTAAGGGTTGACACCCTTGTAATCTTTCAACTTAAAAAAAATTGTCGAAATCTTTAGGGGTAAGTGTTTAGGGTTTTAGCATGTTCCTAGAACATCATTTTTGTGGGCGTTACAGAATGTTTATTCCTAATGTCAAATCATCCCTTAGCACATACCTTTACAATTTAATCAGAATAAATTTAGAGTTACACATAACATTCATAATAATCCAAAAAGGGACATTAGCTCACACATAACAACATTACGTAACTAAACTAAGGGTACACTTTGACATAAGCATGAGGATACATAAGGACATAAATTAAATTCACAAAACCACATACAAATAAAATAAAATAACTACAAAAACCCATGGTCACATGGTGAGGTTCTCCCCATGAATACTTCCTAAAATGACAACATGAAGGAGACGTGACATGAAACACGATAGTTGTTAAGGTGACCATGTTGGGAACTCACAACATTCCTTCCTGGTTGGCTTTCCTATTCTCTCTTGTTGGTTTGGTCTTTGTTTCCTTCAATCACAAGTAATATCACCTTTGGCCTCATGGCCACATCAATAGGTCACGAAATACACCTCATATAAAGCATCATCATATAATCATCATTAGCTATCACAAAGAAATAATTATATTCAAATTGAAACATTTACAAACATCATAATCAAAATTCACATCTTCGCCAATCACCCATTCCGCATATTAATCATCTAAAATCATCTTGAAATCAATAAATCCATAACATCAATGTAACCATGGTTAGTCAATGCATCAAAACATAGTCAAAACAACAAAGCCTCCAAGATGTCATCATACATACATACATACATACATACATACATACATACATACATACATACATACATACATACATACATACATACATACATACATAATATATATATATATATATATATATATATATATATATATATATAAGTAATCAATGCTAAATCAACATGTGTTATAATGTCTAATAGTGTCCATAAGGTATCAAAACAATCTATGATAAGAGTCGGATCATCATAATACTCAAATGTCAACATATCCAAAATAATACATCAATAACCATGTCCCTAGGTAGCTAGTCTACAAGAGTGCAAGATGAATGAGTGTCGAAGGGAAGTGGGCATTACAACCTTAGTAAGTAGTTTTTGCATTGATTCTAGTGACACTTGAATCTATTAGACAACTCTAACATATCATTGATAGCATTGGTGAGTAGTCATCCCCAATCATTGAAAATAACAACAAATTTAACAATCTAAAAGCACATGACATTTGGGACCATCTCCTTTGGAAAATCTAGAAGTTTTAATTAGTTTATGTTTTTCCTTTGCTCAATTCTCACTAGCTACCGATTTTAAGTGTTGAAATGCCTAATGATGTTTCTAAATTGTGTTAAACTTTATTTCTGTTTCTATGCATTGACTATACTCTATTTTGTATGTTTTGTAATCAAGTATTCCAACACCATCACAAGGGAACACATGATGTCAAGTAAATACAAAGTGTGTTTCCACACTTAGGTAATAATTCCATTAACTATGCAATTAATTTCATACATAAATGGAGGGAAAACATAGAAACATAAAATTGGTAATTTATTTCTTGTTTTAAAGCGCATCCTAATCCTAGGTTTTGTATTCTCCATACAATTAGTAACTTCCTATATTTCACATGATTCTTATTCATAAATTTACCTATTTAATTTAATGCAAGGTAGAGAAAAAGTCCAAGTTATCTTTACTTTGGTATTTTAGAATAATATCATGAATTTTCATTACATAACTATATGGTTTCGGGGGTAAGTTGTACTTTACGGAATGGGCCATCTTCTACATATGTTTCTATGCATATAATTTTTTTTTAATTTTAATATCTTCCTCTCGTAACACTCTAAAAAATGACATTCTAGGAACATGCTAACACCATAAACACTTACCCCGAAATATTTCGACAAAAAAATTGTTTAAGTTGAAAGGTTACAAGGTTGTCAACCGTTAGTGTGCATTAAATTTAATTTCACCAATAATATTTACTTTACAAGGATGAACCAAGTCTAAGTTAAATGGTTAAATATTCTTAATTTATCTCTAAGGTCAATTTATTAACATTCAACTAGGAAGGTGTCGTAATTTAATTTATTTGGTTTAATGTTTTATTGCTCCACAACCAACATTCACACCTATAACTTTACCTTATATTTAGCTAGTAAAACTCCATTATTAAATAACTTAAGTGTCTACATTGTTTTTTTTTTTCTAAAATGATAGGAACTAGATTAGAGACTTTGCACACCAAGGTAATTGAATGGCCCCATTCATCCATCTACACATACCTTTAAATTTATTTTAAAATTTATAATATATGCCTCTCAAACAAAATTAGGGTTGATCCTCAACCCTAGGATCAATTCAATTGTGGCCACTAGATCCTAGGGTTCCATGATAACCCTAAATATCCTTATGAATTTTTATTTAATCTCTTTTTTTTACCGAAATCTCCTCATTTGGTCACTTTTTCTTTGCTTAATTTGCAGTCAAGACAAAAGGAAGCCATGGGAGCAAGGAAGGAAGAACTATGGAGGAGTCTACAAGGAAATCAAGCTTAGATTAGTTTATATTATAGATTTATCATTTTAATGCCTCACTTTCAAGGATTGAAGGGATTTCCTTTTAATTATGGTTTTATTTTGAATTATTTGTATTTGGGTTCTCCATTTGGGAAAACCCTAATCCCATTTATAAATACAAGTTTGATTACTTTGAATCCATCATTTGAATATTTTATTGCTTAAAACCATGAGATTTAGCCATTGTTTGGTTCTTTAGTAGTTTCTAGTTAAATTTACAAGCTTAAAATTTAGTTATTACAAGTTAAATTTTGCACAAGCGCGATCCGTGATTTTTTTCATGTAAGTGATAGAACCACCACCTAAAGTAGGCCGGTGGTCTTGGGACCGCCACCCCACCCACTGGGTGACGATTCACAAATCGTTGCCTTCCCAAAACAATGGTGGTTACTGAGACCACCGCTTTCATGAGCGGAGGTTATGAGACCTCCTCTCTACACAAGGTGGCGGTCATGTTCCTTAGAAATAGAACCTTAAAATCCAAGATTTCTCAAAAACAAAAGTCACTAAAATGTTTAAAAATACATTCTGAACTAGATTTTATATGCCTAGAGTTTCCAGTTGTAGGATTTGATTCCATCTATTCATTTCATAGTTAAAATTACTCATTTTAAATCATTTCTTGTTTCAATAAGTAACAACAATGAATCATTTTAACAAAATAATCTACTTAACATTTATCACAACTATATACTTCAAATTTGTGGCTTATTTCCATTTCCACTACAACTTATTAGTTCAAACAACTACTAACAACTTGGTTCTACATTCAAGTTTTCCAAGCATACACCATACTCATTTTTACAATTTCTAGATTCTTTCTTTTCTCTTCACAATACTAAAACTTCAAATAAAGATAATAAACTTTCTTTTCTATTTCACAAGACTAGCTTTACAACACAAATCTTTCTTTCTCTTTTTCAATATACAATACAACTTTCATATCCAATAATTGAATGCAACTTTTCTTCACAAGATTATTACAATGTCTTCCACTTAAAGTGGGAAATAATACAAGAATGTAAGCTAAAAAAAAATACAAGGTTACAAGTTCCTCCACCCTAAGTGTGAACAACAATAAGGATTCTCACAAGAAGGGATTTCTTAAGGACTCCAACAAAATCTCCAAGCTTCACATCACTAACAAGAGAGATCCTTCATGATTTGCTTTATCCACAAAAATGGGGGAGAGGAAACACTCTCCACCCAACCAAAATATCCAATGAGGAGGAGAAGCCATCCTCCTCATTGGCCCTTGAGCCCCAACCACATTGCAATGAAAGGTGGATCCAACACATGGAAAAAAAAAAAATCTTCCACATCACAAAACCAAGTATTTAACAACCAATCCAAAACACATTCAACTCAAACTACAAACACAAGAAGGAAAACCACAAAATATACAAGGCTTCAAATATGACAAGCCAAGGAGCAAGAACCTATGGGGAGGTCATTTATGCCTCCCAATGGGAAATGGGTGCCCACCTTAAAACCTCTAACACATATCTCAAAACCCCTACACACTCTTATGCCTCCCTAAAGTACCTCTTATGACTCCCACATACTCTTATGCCTCCCTCATTTTCTTATGTCTCCCTCATAAAATAAACAAGTAAGAAATGTAAAATTCCTCATTCGAGGTGGGGCACCCAACCCAAAAAACCTCCAAAACATGAAATAAACTCTTATGCCTCCATACATGAATTCTCCCCATAGTCCCCTACACACACACTTAGGCAATCTACCCAAGCATCCAACAAGCATATCAAAACATTCAAAACAAGCACATATACACAAAATAAAAGAAGAACATTAAGCAAGAGTATAGCTCCTACCTTTCCATGGTAGAGCTTGTTCTAAGAGTCAATCTCCAAGCTCCTTCAAACCCAAAAATCACCAACAAGCTCCAAAAAAGACCACAAGAACTCCAAAATCCTCTAACTCCCAAAAATGTAAGAGCACAAAAGAATGAAGTAACCCCCAAACAAGCAAAAGAACTTGAATAAATAGAAAAGGGAGAGAGAGGGTGAGGTGGCTCCATGTAGGATGCCACATCACTCATCCTCAACTCCACCTCACAAGTCAAACCTCAACCCCAATGCACCATAAATTGGTGGGTGAGAGGAATGACAATTTACTTACACACACAATCTAAGCCCACACCCCCTAAGGACAAAATTTAAAACCCAAGTAAGAAAAGTGCAATAAATGTCACTTTTTGACTTAAAAACACTTAATGGGGTCTATTTTTGACCCCCCAATCCATAAGTAGGGTTGGCATAGCAAATTTAAGAGGTGTGGGATAAGTTTAACTTGTCCCAAAAGCCTTCAAAATTGGCCCTTAAGGCCAAATTCGAATTTCCATGAAGGGGTAGAGTGTACAACACTCAAGATCCCAAGAACTCAACTTACAACACAAAACCAAGAGCCATCTAGTCTAATAAATGAAAAAATTTGTCCCATCCCTAATTATTTTAGAACAAGATTAATTACTTAAAAGAGAAACTTAAACCCATTAATGATAAAGGGGAAAAAATACATCAATTCTAAATAATTAATACAATAAATTACATCACTAAAATTACATTCTAATATTAAATAAAGAAAACTAAATAAAATACAACACATAACCCCTTGGTCACAATTATAGGTAATCTCCCCCATGGGAACCCCCTAACAACAATTCAAACACACATACACAAAAATACATGTTTCCATGGTGACCCTTGTTGAATTCACCTAGCATTCCAATGTGGTTGGTCTCCAATCCCCCATTGTTTGTTGTGAATATATTTACCTACAAAACACATAATACCTCCTTCGGCCTCATGGCCGCATCAAAACATCCAAGATAAAATATGCAATTTAAATCCAAAATCATCTACATATGAATCAAATCATCATCTAGGCAATTACGATATCATTTACAATTTCTAACAACATCTCTATTCTACATTTCATCCATGTCAAAATGATCACAACATTAGTTCAATTATCAAGGCCTACTCAATGTGATGAAAATATCACATGTTAGAAATATATATAACCATGTCAATAGAATATCATCATCCATATAAAATGTCTCTAAAAGTCCACACACATCATACTAAGAATTGAAAACCAACAATAGTCTCAGTATCTCTAACATCTAACATCATGCTAAGTCAGAATAATACAAAATGTCCATAAGTAGAGTCAATAGTATCGAAATCAACAGTAATAAATGTCAAGGGAAGTGGGAACTACATCCCCCTCCCTTAGACTCGACTTCCTCCCGAAGTCACTAGAATAGGTGTGGAAACTAAACTTATAATAGTGTAGCATCCTCCCATGTAGCAATAGTCTCGTCATACCTGTCCCACTAGACCCGAACCTAGTCAATCTCTCTACCTCAAAGGCCCAGGGTCCTACGCTCTATAATACAAATGGGCTCCACCATCACCTGCCCCTGATCCTACACCTGCAATGCGGTCCAATCTAATACATGAGAAGGATCAACAATATATCTCCTAAGAACAAAAACATGAAACACATCATGGATGTGAGACAAGCTAATTGGCAACACTAGATGATAGGGCAAGGGACCGATGTGCTCCAAGATCTCAAAGTGACCCACAAACCTAGGAGAAATCTTATAACCTTTACCGCTAACATATAGGGATCTTATGATGTTTGACACAAAGAAACACCTTTGTGCCCACCTCATAACTACAATCTTTCCTATGCTGATCCACATACTTCTTCTTCATGTCCTGTGCCTCCTGCAATCTCTACCTGATCATAACAACTTGTTGCTCCATGTCCTGTAGTAAAGCTGGTCCAAGAGAAACCCTATCCTCTAACCTATCCCAACTAAGAGGTGTCCTGCACTCTCTGCCATACAGTTCCTGAAAAGGAGCCATACCTATCAAACTCTAGAAACTATTATTGTAGGAAAACTCCACCAAGTACAAATACTCCTCCCATCTCGACTGATGATCCATGACGTACATCTTAAGCATGTCCTCTAAAATCTAATCCACCTACTTGTCCATCTATCTCAGGGTGATATGATGTACTGAAATTGATCTTCATCCCGAGAGCATGTTGCATGGTAGTCCAAAAGTGGGAAGTGTATAAAGGATCGCGGTCACAAATGATCTTCTATGGAATCTCATGAAATCTGACAATCTCATCAAGATACACTCGTGCCACTGTACTAGTTGTGTAGGTGGTCTTCACCAAAGAAAAATGAGCCACTTTCGTCAATTTATCCACCATGACCATGATGGTGTCATGGTGGTATCTCGACATTGGTAACCCAACTATGAAGTCCATGGAAATGGTGTCCCATTTCCACTCTGGTATAGCGTGAGGAAAGATAAGGCCAGCTGGATGTTGATGCTCAACCTTCACCCTCTGAACACTCTAAATAGCATGACACAAACTGAGCCATGTCTCTCTCAAAGTCCTCTCTAATGGTACAACTGTCTCAAGGTGGCATGCATCTTCTTCACCCCGGGATGGGCTGAATAAGGTGCATGATGAGCCTCTATCAAAATGTTCTACCTCAAGCCTCCATCTCTAGGAACATAAATCCAACCCCTATATCTAAGAAGACCATATGTCTCTAATGAAAATCCATCAAATGTCCCCTCAAGGGGTCTTTGAGACTAAATCTTTGTCTCAGTTGTAAGGTAGAAATTGTTGTGAGGAAGCTAATGTAAGATCCTACTTTCACAAATTTATACCCACTGAAGTAGCCATAGCCACATGTTTTCATCTACTCAGGGTGTCTACAACCACATTCTCCTTCCCCTTCACATTCTCTATCTCCATATCATACTCACAAAGAAACTCCATCCAACGCCACTTACGAGCATTGAGACTAGACTACGTGAAGATGTCCTCATGATAGTCCCGAGTGTAAATATTTGGCCAAGAAGGAAATGTCTCCACCACACAAAGGTGTGTACAACTTCTATAAGCTCAAGACCATGAGTTGGATATTTGAGCTCATAATCCTTGAGTTTGTGAGACTCAAAATAAACTATTATGCCCTCTTGCATCAACACACCTCCAAGTCCTACCAAAGAAGCATATGTACAAACAAAGAACTCACCCCGACGAGGATCTTGGAACTACTAAGAATAGGAATTGTCTTGAGGCATTCCTTCAATATCCTAAAGGCCTAGTCACATCTATCTATCCATACAAACTTATTCCCTTTCCACTGAAGGGAAGTGATGGGGTGCACAATCCGAGAAAAGTCCTTAATAAATCTCCTATAGTACCCTGCAAAACCCATGAAGTTGCACACCTTGGTCACACTAGTGGGTGTTAGCCAATCCATAATAGCTCAAATCTTGGAAGGATTGATTGTGATACCTTCCCCAAAAATGATGTGGCCCAAATATTACACCTCTGTCTGAAAGAACACACACTTCTCCAAGTTCCCAAAATTTGTTGCTCACTGAAGACACCGAAGAACATAGAAAATGTGCTCCTCATGCCCTCACATACGTGAGTATATACAATTTCATCGAAGGAAATGAGAAAGTGATCCAAAAATGTCCTGAATACCCCATTCATCAAGGTCATGAACATTGTGGGGGCATTCGTCAGACCAAAAGGTACCACTATGAACTCATAGTGGCCATATCTCGTATGGAAGGCGGTCTTATGAATATCTTCCTCTGTGATCCTCAGCTGATGATACCTAACTTAAGATCTATCTTGGAGAAAAATTTGGCCCCCTTCATCTGATCAAATAAATCATTAATGCATGGAAGGGGGTAATGATTCTTGATTGTTAATTTGTTTAGCTAGCGATAATCAATACACAACCATAGAGATCCATCCTTCTTCTTCACAAAAATCACCGGTGCACCCCAAGGGGATACACTAGGATGGATTAGGCCTTTCTCCAGAAGGCCTCAAGCTGCAACTTGAGCTCATAGAGCTCAGGGGTAGTCATCCGATAAGGTTCTTATGAGATAGGCTCTGCACCCGAACCAAATCTATGTGAAAATCTATCTCACGTGGGGGTGTAACCCTGGTAGCTCCCTTGAAAAACATTATAAAACTCTCTCAAGATGTGATGGTCATCAAGGGATGGTCCACTAGACTCATCCTCAGATCTGTCACTAATCATAACAACATACATCTGACAACCTCGTCACACACACCGCTTAAGCTGCATAGCGAAGATGGTGCAAATGGAAACATGCCTCCTAACTCCTGCTATCACAACTCAACTCCTAGATCATCTATACATGAAATAGTCTTATGGTAACATTCTAATATGGCTCTGTGTGTATATAACCAGTCCATGCCCAAGATGACTCCATATGAACCCAAGGAAGGATTCAAAGATCTCGAGGTAGTGGTGAAGGGACCCAAATCCACTACACACTCCTTAACTAAGGAGTCTACAAAATTTTCCTCTCCGAAGCCATCTCAACATCCCAACTACGACCTTTCCTAACTTCCACCACCACCTAAAACACTCTACTAAGGATGGTGCAATAAAATAATCATATGAACCAGAATCAAACAATATAGAGGTGGAAATACCACCAATACTACTTGTCGTCTCTATCACGGTACTCTAGTGCTCATCCTAGTAGTTCTCAACCACTACGCAGATCCGATGGCTCCATCCCATGTCTCCAACAAAAGTAGGCTTTGAGATCTATGGCTTACCCTTATTGCTAGGGTTATGTGGGAACTCTCTCTAATGATGTCTAGCCATGCCACAACCATAATAATAGTTATTTGGTCCTCTCGGTGAAATGCAACTCTAGCCATTACTCTAGAGGTTTTTGCTATGGATCCTATGACCCACCTATGGACTCTGAGGTCTCTTCGATGATGAGCTCCTGCTAAATGAGCTCTTAGTGTGCCCCACTCCCGATAGGACCCCTAGGAGGAGGCCCCATACTCCACCCATTTTGTGCATTGAATCTTTGAGGAGGTCTCAAAGGTGGGTGGGTGGTCTTCTGCTATGAGGTGGCTGGCTGTGGTGGCCTTGAAAGAAGACTAACTAAACCCTATCCACCACAAGGAGGATGAACTCACCCCCTCAATCTTCCATCCTGCATCTACTGGATGCGGCTCCAAACTTTGTCTCTATTCTGTTGCATCTTCCCCATGTCTCCTCTGAAATATAGGCCTTCTCCATGACCTCTGCTAATGTCTATGGGCAATGAATGCACATCGCACCACCCAAATCCAAGTTCAAGCCCTTGATGAACCTATGAATATGTACCTTCTCATCCTGCATATATTCAACATACTGGAGTAGGTCCAGAAATTGACTCTCATACTTAGCTATAATCATAGATGCCTGACGGAGGTCATGGAACTCATCTATCCGTTGCTGAATAAACCTCCTGGGTAAATACCTACTCCTAAACCACTCCTCAAATAGCTCCCAGGTAATTGTATCTCCTGAGTCAACATGGAGCTTCTACTCCTCGGTCCTCCACCAGACTCCTGCTCCATCCCTCAGAAGATGGATCGCAACACAAGCTTTTGTGTTACTAGTACAAGGGCAGAGCTTGAAGCATCCACTCAAGCTCACCAACCACGCCTCTCTCACTGAAAACCATCTATATCTCCGAGAATAGTGAGATGGTCATCCTAGCTTCAGATCTCCCTAATATGGTATGTTCTTGACAACCGATGAACCCCCCTAGGTCTCTCTACATGCTCCTCCCTCTACCTAGGGCTCTGAGATCTATCCCTATGTCCTGAAATCCTATCTCCATGCCCTCTCTGTGGTGACTCTTCCCTAGCCAACTCCGTGAAATTTCTCTACCCTATGCTCCTCTCACATTGTGTCGAGGAGATGCATGAGCCTCCACCGATGGCTCCATATCATGTCTAGCAAGTCATCCTCCTAAGGACCCTCCACGTATAGTGGCATTGACATCCTGAAGTGTCTGTAAAATCTAAGGTAGAATGGCAAATACCACCATATCGGAGGTGGTAAATCTAGGTCTATGTGAAATGACCCCTCATCTCTAGTCCGCACCTCCATATGACCAAGGTGAGAGTTAGTTCATCATTCTAGGTTTCATTTCAGTTTTCTAGGTTTTCTATATTATACAATTATTAGACAGTGTGGTTTTCTAGGTCTATAAAAAATATTATATGTTTGTGCTAGGTTAAAATGTTCATGTCTTGTGTTTTCTAGGTGTGCCCAAGGGTCCAAGATTTGAACCCATGGCTCTGATACCAAGTGTAACACCCTTAAAAAATGACGTTCTAGGAACACGCTAAAACCCTAAACACTTAACTCGAAAGATTTAGACAAAATAAAATTTTTTTTAAGTTGAAAGGTTACAAGGTTGTCAACCCTTAGTGTGCATTAAATTTATTTTCACCAATAATCTTTACTTTACAAGGATGAACCAAGTCTAAGTTAAATGATTAAATATTCTTAATTTATCTCTAAGGTCAATTTATTAACATTCAACTAGGAAGGTGCCATAATTTAATTTACTTGGTTTAATGTTTTATTCCTCCACAACTAAGATTCACACCTAAACTTTACCTTGTACTTTAGCTTACTAAAACTCCATTATTAAATAACTTAAATGTCCATTTCATTATTTTTTAAAACATGCTAGGAACTAGATTAGAGACTTTGCACACCAAACCTGTAAGTAAATGGCCCCATTCACCCATCTACACATACCTTTAAATTTATTTAAAACATTTATAATATATTCCTACCAAAAAAATTAGGGTTGATCCTCAACCCTTGATCAATTCAATTGTGGCCACTAGATCCTAGGGTTCCAAACTAACCCTAAATATCCTTATGAATTTTTATTTAATCTCTTTCTTTACCCAAGTCTCCTCATTTGGTCACTTTTCCTTTGCTTAATTTGCAGGTTGAAGAGAAGGAAGCCATGGGAGCAAGGAAGGAAGAACTATGGAGGATTCTATAAGGAAATCAAGCTTAGATTAGTTTAGATTGTAGATTTATCATTTTAATTTACTTCATTCAGGATTGAAGGGAATTTCCTTTTAAATCTAGTTTTATTTCAAATTATTTGTATTTGGAATTCTCCATTTGTGGCAAACCCTACTACCATTTATAAATACAAGTTTGAGTAATTTCAATCCATCATTTGAAGATTTTATTGCTTAAAACCATGAGATTTAGCCATTGTTTGGTTAATTTGGTAGTTTCTAGTTAAATTTACAAGCTTAAAATTTAGTTATTACAAGTTAAATTTTACACGGAGGCATGATCTCGTGATTTTCCACTATAATTGACAAACCAACCCGCAGGCAAGTCAAGGTCCTTGACCGCCCCCACCTGGGTGACATTCACGAACTACCATCTTTCTAGAGCGGTGGTTCGAGACCACCGCCTTGCCTTGCCTAAGCAGTAGGTTATGAGACCACTACTCTACATAGGCAAGGCGGTGTCATGTTCCTTAGAAACAAGACCTTAAAATCTAAGATTTCTTAAAAAACAAAAGTCACTAAAATGTTTTAAAATACATTCTAAACTATATTTTATGTGCCTAGATTTTCCATTTGTAGAATTTTATTCCATCTATTCATTTCCCAGATTAAAATTACTCATTTTAAAGTATTTCTTATTTCAATATTAACAAACAATGAATCATTTTAACAAAACAATCTACTTAACGTTTATCACAACTATACACTTCAAATTTGTAGCTTATTTCCATTTCCACTACAACTTATTAGTTCAACCAACTACTAACAACTTGGTTCTACATTCAAGTTTTCCAAGCATACACCATACTCTTTTTTAAAAATTTCTAGATTATTTCTTTTCTCTTCACAATATTAAAACTTCAAATAAATATAATAAACCTTCCTTTCTATTTCACAATGAACTAGTTTTACAAAACAAATCTTTCTTTCTCTTTTTTGAATATACAATACAACTTTCATACCTAATAATTGAATGCAAATTTTCTTCACAAGATTATTACAATGTCTTCCACTTAAAGTGAGAAATAATACAAGAATGTAAGCTAAAAAGAAATACAAGGTTACAAGTTTCTCCACCTAAGTGTAAAACAAAAATATGGATTCTCAAAAGAAGGGATTTCTTAAGGACTCCAACAAAAGTTCCAAGCTTCACATCATGAACAAGAGAGCTCTGTCATGATTTTCTTAATCCAAAACAAAGATGGGAAGAGAGGCAACACTCTCCACCAACCAAAGTATCCAATGAGGAGGAGAAGCCATCCTCCTCATTGGCCCCCAAGCCCCAACCACATTGCAATGAAAGGTGGATCCAACACATGGAAAAAACAAGCTTCCACATCACAAAACCAAGTATTTAACAACCAATCCAAAGCACATTCAACTCAAACTATAAATACAAGAAGGAAAACAACAAAATATAAAAAGATTCAAATATGATAAGCCAAAAGAGCAAGAACCTATGGGGAGGTCACTTATGCCTCCCAATGGGAAATGGGTGCCCACCTTAAAACCTCCAACACATATCTCAAAACCCCTACACACTCTTATTCCTCCCTCAAGTACCTCTTATGCCTCCCACATACTCTTATGCCTCCCTCATTCTCTTATGCCTCCCTCATAAAATAAACAAGTAAGAAATGTAAGCATTCCTTGTCCAAGGTGGGGCACCCAACCCAAACTCCCTCCAAAACATGAAATAAACTCTTATGCCTCCCTACATGAATTCTCCCCATAGTCCCCTCCTACACCACACTTAGGAAATCTACCCAAGCACCCAACAATCATATCAAAACATTCAAAACAAGCACATATACACAAATAAAAGAAGAACATTAAGCAAGAGTATAGCTCCTACCTTTCCATGGTAGAGCTTGTTCTAAGAGTCAATCTCCAAGCTCCTTCAAACCTAAGAAATCACCAACAAGCTCCAAAAAAGACCACAAGAACTCCAAAATCCTCTAACTCCCAAAAATGCAAGAGCACAAAAGAATGAAGTAACCCCCAACGAAGCAAAAGAACTTGAATAAATAGAAAAGGAAGAGGAGGGTGAGGTGGCTCCATGTAGGATGTCACATCACTCACCCTCAACTCCACCTCACAAGTCAAACCTCAACCCCAATGCACCATAAATTGGTGGGTGAGAGGAATGACAATTTACTTACACACACAATCTAAGCCCACACCCCCTAAGGACAAACTTTAAAATCCAAGTAAGATAAGTGCAATAAAATGTCACTTTTTAACTTACAAAACACTTAATGGGGTCTATTTTTGACCCCCAATCCATAGGTAGGGTTGTCATAGCAATTTAAGAGGTGTGGGAAAATTTTAACTTGTCCCACAAGCCTTCAAAATTGGTCCTTAAGGCCAAGTTCGAATTTCCATGAAGGGGTAGAGCGTACAACACTCAAGATCCCAAGCACACAACTTACAACACAAAACCAAGAGCCATCTAGTCTAATAAATGAAATTTTTTTCCCATCCCTAATTAGTTTAGAACAAGATTAATTACTTAAAAGAGACACTTAAACCCATTAATGATAAAGGGAAAAAAATACACCAAATTCTAAATAATTAATACAATAAATTACATCACTAAAAATCACATACTAACATTAAATAAAGGAAACTAAATAAAATACAACACATAACCCCTTGGTTAAAATTAGAGGTAATCCCCCATGGGAACCCCTAACAATAATTCAAACACACATACACAAAAATACATGCTTCCATGGTGACCCTTGTTGAGATCACCTAGCATTCCAATGTGGTTGGTCTCCAATCCTCCCATTATTTGTTGTGAATATATTTACCTATAAAACACATAGTACCTCCTGTGGCCTCGTGGCCGCATCGAAACATCCAAGATAAAATATGTAATTTAAATCCACAATCATTTACATATGAATCAAATCATCATCTATGCAATTACGATATCATTTACAATTCCTAACAACATCTCTATTCTACATTTCATTCATGTCAAAATGATCACAACATTAGTTCATTATGAAGGCCTATACACTCTCGTATCTCTAACATCTAATATCATGCTAAGTCAAAATAATACAAAATGTCCATAAGCGTAGTCAATAGTATAGATATCAACAGTAATAAATGTCGAAGGGAATCGGGCACTACAACTTTGGTTCATTTCTTATCTCATAGGTCCACTTTAGTGTGATCTACTAGTCAAGGCTACATATATAAGTAATTTTAATTCACCATTTGAAAACATGCGTAAAAATGAAGATACACTATTGTAGATATTATTCTAAAGAACTACAAACCACTCCTCTTTCCATCTACAAAAACAACACATCATTAAGAGAAGTACATACATTAGTTCTAAAACACTTGACCAAGTCAAGGAGTGAATCTATCCTCTCCATAAGTAATTCCATAGTCAAGGTCAAGCCAAGGTTGTAATTCTATAGATAAAAATGGTCAAATAACATTCAATCTATGTATATACGCTTTTCCATTTCTTGCAAATCAATACACGAGTGTCAAATTTGTGTGAACCCTAATATGAGACATCAAAAACATTTTCATACCATTGACAAGGACACAAGTTTTTATAACCTTAGTAAAACTTGTTACAAAACAATAAATAAAGGTACCATACCTACTCCTCTATAGTCCTATCCTAGGTTATCTTCCATTTTTAATTAGAGGAACAAATCATTTCTTCGTCTTCACGAGTCTTCACAATAAAAGTGTGCATTTACATTGTCTTATATACCTTTGTATCAACCAACTAAAATCCCTTATTCTAATTTAATAATTCATATCTCATCCTTTACATTTTCTATTGCTTGAAATTATATGCTAATTTTCATAATGATTATCTAATTAATAAATCTGGAGAAGCAACTTGTTACAAACCGCCATGAATATATTTTATGAATTTTAATTTATGTTAAATCACAATACAACGGGAAAGTTTTATAGATGTAATATTTTTCAACTATAGAATAATTGAAATGGGTCAATGAGAAAAAAATGTCCATATATCAAGAGGTGGTAAACCACACAAAGGTAAAAAAATTCCCCCACACTTAGATAAACCCTAAACTAAGTTCATGGATTCATGAGTGGTTGTGGGACGCCATGAATATAGAGAATCTCTTATTTTTCACATTGACTAGTCTCTCGTGAGTGTGTCATTCTGCTAAAAATAAAATATTTTTGTTTCATTCCATTCAAAAAAGTATCGTTTAACCAATACAGCCTTCAAAAGCCCAAAAATACCTTAAAAAACAATATGTAAGGATTTATTGCAATAGTTTATATCAAATTTCATACTTTAAAGAGAGATAACATTAAAAACTACCATTTAAAGTGTATTCCTTCTAAGTTTTAGATCAAATTTAAGCTATCAAATGAATTCATCTTATTTCACTTAGTTTTATAATTATTATATCTATTCATGGGTAGGTAAGGATAAGCCACACAACGTTCTATGTTCTTAGAAATTGACATGAAAAAGATTCAATACAATTTTTTTAAAAATTCTTATACTTAATTTAAATTCAATATCCCAAAATTTTAGTTAACCGATTCTTTTGCTTAGGAAATAATACACATAGTATTCAACGAAATACTATTGTTTTTGATGTTAACTCAACATATATGGTCTTTAATTATTTAATGCATTAATAATGTATAAAATTTCCTTTTCAAGTGAATTTGGCTAAGTTATTTGATACCAAGGCCTTACCAGTGAATGTCAAATCTCATTCATCTTACATCAATACATCTCAAATTCCTCTCCCCAATGTGAATTTCAATTATGATTAGTTTTTTTATAAATCTAGATTTGTAAGGAACAATATTATGCACATGGCTTGTTTGTGAAAATCTAAGGTACATTGTGCTAGTGTAAAACATGTGAAGAATGTTTTGCGTAATATTTTGGTCAAAATATTTGAATTCTTTCCATTCATTTTAATGAATTTCAATGAATATCTCATAATATATTGAAAAACATAAAGACTCTTGATGGATTTAGGTGTGTTCTCTTTTTATATCTTAAATTTCTTCGTATGATTTACTTTCACCCTTTGAAGGTGACCAAGTTATCCTCTTATCGAAATATTATCTAATGGTGCTTGGATTCTATATCTATCTTAGAAGAGTTACAAGTACCATGCAACTCATCTAATACTTCATCAGTTACTAGAATTGATATTTCATCTAGGATAAAAAAAAAAAGTATTAATTTTAAAAACCCACATATAAGTACAACAACCCATATCTCGAGAAAATAAGTATTGTTGGAGAAAAATATTAGATCAAATGTGTATTAATGTAGTTCCCAATCCTCTTCGACATTTATATTACTATGAATTTGCTTACTATGGACTAGAGACATGGAATTTATTATCATATTTGATCAGTAGACATTGATAAATAGACTATATTATATTTGATTACTATTTTCATAGAAATTATAGATATTTTGACTATGGAGAGGTGGTGATTCATAATGTGGATTATATGCATGGACAAATATTCTAGTACTTTGGTGATGATCTAGTGTTGTTATTTTACATATATTGACACCTTGGATTCTTTACGTATTGGTTTTGTTAGATGATCGAATTAGTCTTTTGATCTCATAATTGTTGATGAAATGGTAGAATTCAAATGTTTAGAAAATTATGAACGATTGACAGCATCTCTTAGCTTTGATGATGATTTAATTATGTGATATGATGATGTTTATTGATAGATGCACATGTATTTTATTGTTGATGTATTTGATGCGGTCACGAGGCCGAAGAGGTATTGTTTGATTTTTGCAAGTTATTGTATCACAATAAAAAAGAAGGGGATACGAGACTAACCAAAGGGGAATTTCATATGGATACAACAAAGGTCACCATGACATCTTTATGTTCAGTTATATTGTTGTGTGTTGTTAGATTGTTAGGAGGTTCCCATGGGGAGGATGACCTCAAAATGTGACCATGGGCTATGTGTGCTTTTTCCCTTTTAATTATTTGTGAGTATGTGATTTATTATAGTAATGTGTTTCACTTTATTATTGATAATTAATGTGCTCTTATTTAAGTTGATTAATCATGTTAATTAAATTAATTTGGGATGTGACCTTTTGGGCATTAAATCGGTTACATAGTCCTTATTGCTTTCTTGATTTTAATTAGATTTGAATTTATTTTTGTAAGTGTACTTGTCTCGATCCCTCAATCACGAAATTTGAATTTAGAGACATTTGTTGAGGCTTGTGGGACAAGTTAAGCTTGTCCCACACCTCTTAAATTCATCTACCAACTATACATATGCGGTGAGGGGTCAAAATTTGACCCTATTATATGATATCGATGGTAAAAGGTAAGATTTATTGTATTTTCTTATATGAGATTTATTTTTTCCTTTTTGGTTGGAATTGAGAGTTGTGTGTGGAAAGAAACTTGTGACTTCCTCACCCACCAATTTATTAGCCTTGATTTTGATGTTTGACTTGGTGATGTGGAGTTAAGGAGAAGTGATGTGGCATCCTACATGGAGCCACCTCACCCTCCTCTCCTCTTTTTCTATTTATACAAGTTATTTTGATGTTTAGGGGGTTACTTGATTTAGTTGTGCACTTACATTTTGGAGATTTTGGCTTGAGTTGCTTGCTTGGAGTCTTGGAGCTTGTTTGGATTTGGGATTGAGCTTGGAAGGAGCTTAGAGTTATGATTTTGGATCAAAGATTCTTACAATGGAAAGGTAGGAACTTAAAGCTTTTAGTTTTATTTTATTATATGTATGTTGTATGTAAAATGAATGTTTATGTGTGCATGTGTGAGACTTGGGTAGTGTTATCACCAAATCACAACACCCTAATTTTTACACAAGTACATATACTTGAGCTCACGGTGTGATTGAATAACATGGGTACTATCTCCAAGTTGTGGGACTTGCTACTTGAGATAGATCTCTAGAGAAAGTTGGTTCTTGCTCCTAAACTACCTGCCATAATCTACTCTAATGTAAGAAAACTAACTGTCCTAATACAACTTTCCAAGGGACCAAGGAGAGAGAATGCATAAAAATGAAAGCCTACACTAAAGTGGTGATACACCAGAAAAGGAGGGGTGTGAGAGTAGTCTTCCAATGTGTGAAAAATAGAAGTAAAATGCATACTAGAAGGGATGATAATAGTTCTCCACAATTTGGCAAATGCATTCACAACAATATTTCATACATACACAATAATAATGAGTCCTTGCAAGAGCATAAAAATAGATACAATATCTTGTAATGAATGTTGAAAGGGAAAGAAGAGTGCAAACAAACACAACATGGGAAGATACATCCACAAAATTGTATTTTATTGCTTCATGATATGCATAGTTCAATCTATTACAAGATAAGGGCCTAGATCACCATGCAAGGAGTCCACTACAAGGGCCTGCAGCACATTGGCTTCACAAAGCAATTTTGATAGAGCTTTGCTACAATAAAACTCCTCTCCTTTACAATGAGCCCAACACTCTAATTTATAGAAAAATAAGAAGAGAGAGAGAGAGAGGGAAAATGGAAATCTCGAAATTTGTCCTTCAACCACTTGTAAGAGGTATTAAATGGAGTGAAATGATATTTTTTTCTTGCAAAAAGGCTCCCCATACTGTCCCATGACTTGCAATAGTGAAATATGTCATCCCATGCTTCATTGAATGCATCCAACTACCAAATAAAACACTATTCTAAACTTGGCCACATTTTTAGGAAAATATCCATTAATCCCTCATCAAATCTAGAATTTCTTGATTTCTATGCATTAGTCTCAGAAACACAATTCCAATGGTACCAATTTCATGTGATTTTATTAAGAAATGTAAAAGTTATGGCCTTTTGAGTGCGAGCAACTATTTTGGGTCTGCCAGGCATTTTTTGTCATTTGACGGGAATGAGCATTAATTGACTAGAGCTGAATATTTTTATTTCATTTTAAAATATCTACCCTTATCAAAATTAATAAATCTAGATTTTTTTATGCAGGGACGCCGTGCTCGTTCCGAAAGTCCAAATTTATGAAAATCAGAGCTCGAGTCAAAAGTTATGGCCGTTTGAAGTTTGAGAGGTCAAACATTGACTTTTTCTCTTAATCTGCGGCTATTTTGGCAAAATCGGGTCCGCTTGCCCTAGATGTCCCGACATAATCTTCTGCATCACCCGATTTGGGCTTCCTTGTTCTTATGCGCCCATCGTTGACTGGGCCACGAGGGTCGTTGACCTCTGCATTCTCCGCAACGTCTAGTTCATTTTGTGGCCTTTTCACCTTAATGCGTCCCACATGTACTTTTTTCCTTCATCGTCCCACAGACCACGTGGGCCAAAAAGTTCCAACTTCACCGATTTTCCTTTGACTTCGGCATTTTCGGCAATGCGCGCCCCATGCATCCCTATTGAACTTGTGCGGTCTAGGACATAGAAAGTCGATTTAGCCAATTCCTTTGTATTTCAGATTCAAACCTGGTTTGACAAGCCTTGGTACGATCTCGCACTTTGGTATGAACCGTAGCCTCCATACCTACAATGCATTAAAACAATCTTGCGACTTCATTTTTTTAGATTTTTTCAATTTTTTCTAACTTCTTGGATTTTTCCTTGTATGGGGAAGTTAAAGAGAAAACAAAGGCCCCCCCCAAAGCATGATTTTGGGCCTTGAATTAATTTTACTTGCTCGGGACTAGAGAATCGATGCATTTTATCTAAAATTACCTTGAGGGATGAATTTTGGATAACAGTGTAGTATGGCCTTAAGGATGGTGTAGGAGAAGGAATATGGGGATATTTTGAGGGATGGATAAGAGTGTTGTTTGCATATTTTGGAGGGAGTTTGGCTTGAGTGTCCCACCTTTTGAATATAAGAGATTCTTACTTATCTTTGTATGAAAATACTTGAGGGAGTGATAAGAGTATGAGGGAGTGATAAGATTTTGTTTGAGGGAGGGATAAAAGTTTGGTTGTTGTGTGGATGAAGATTTTTGGAGGATTTTAAGGTGGACACTTAACCCATTGGGAGGTATAAGTGATTTTCCCATATTTCCTTTCCCTCTTGGCTTAGAGTTTTCAGGGCTTGTTTTGAAAAGGTTGCATTTTATTGATATTGTTGTTTTGTGCTTGTATGTGTTTAAAAATATTGTTGGCATGTATATTGTAATGTGAAAGCATTTGTAAAGTTGTCATTGGTTGAATCCATTATTTATTTCTCTATGGTTGGGGCTCGGGGGCCAATGAGGATCATAATTTCTTCTCCTCATTAGAATATTGGTTGGGTGGAGAGCATTGCCTATTCTCCCTTCCTTGTATTGTGATCGGAAATTGAAGAGAAGATGGAGTTCAAGTTGATGTTTTGGAGGAGTTTACATATGTTGAAGACAACAATAATTTTCAATTTATGAATTTTATCTCATTGTTTCAAGTGGAAATTTTGTAATCCATGCAATGAATTCTCGTAAAATTGTATTGTAAAGAGCTCTATTTGGTTGTATATTGGATTATGAAGATTTGAGAAAAGTAAGGAATGTAAAAGTTGTTTGTAAATGAATTTATGAATGTTAGAAAATGATATCTTTTATTCTTGTTGTAAATGTTGTTTTATTTGAAATCTATAACTCATTGGAAAGATGGAAGTAATTCTAAATCTACTTCAAATTTGTATGCAAAAATATGGAAATTTCAACATAGGAATCAAATTCCAGTGATTTAAAAAAATTATTACTCCTAAAATATCTTCTGGGTTTTCCCAAAATTTGGACAATTTACTTATAACATATGAATCTAAAAACCCTTTAAATCTCATAATAACCCAGCTTGTAAATCTCAAGATATGCCATGATCTTCAGAGCGGTTTTAATCTGGAAATGTTTATGTAAGAATCAAATTACAATGATTTTAGAAAATTTATTGCTCCTAAAATATCTTCTAGGTTTTCCCAAAAGTTGGACAGTTTACTTATAACATATGAATCTAAAAACCCTTTAAATCTCATAACAACCCAACATGTAAATCTCAAGATAAGTCACAGTCTTCAAAGGGGTTTTATTCATGGGCCATGGTGAGTTTAGATTATTATGTGACATTTTTGTTTTAATTATGGGTCAAATAAGTAAATGTGTAGCACATGTATATTGGAATTATTTTACTTAGGGTGATAAAAAAATAATAAAAATAAAAGAAAATGGTATGGTTATTTTATTTTAGTATGACGTTGTCTTAAGGGTATTTTAATTGCGCTGACCTTAGATTCTTTGAGTAGATTTAAACTCATCGGGAAAATTAAATTTTTAAATGACCAAAATTATTTAATCATTTAGCGATAATATTTCCAAGTAAGATTAACATACTAGTAAAATAAATTAAAATGGTTAAATTTATTATTTAACTTACTAGGATAAATTAAATAGTTAAATTAAATTTAGTTACTTCTAAGTAAGTTAACGTAATAAGTTAATTAAAATTATATGGTTTAAATTTATATAATTAATTTAACTCATGACGGTTTCAAGAGAATGGAATAAAACTACTTATGGAAGGGAAGTGTGGAAAATAAGTGCGTGATTTTTAATGAACGTAATTAATGTAAAAAAAAGTGAGGATAAATATTAAAATAAAAAAAATGATTGCATAAATTGTCCAAAGAACTCCGCAACCACTACCTAAAGTGCCTACAACAATTATCGATAACTGCGCAACCACTTCCCAGTGCCTACAACAATTTTCTAACAACCTGCAGCCACTTCCCCAAAGGCGGCAAAGAACTTTCTAAAGAACCTAAAACAACTCCCTAAGACCTTTATAGTAATCGTCCAACAACCTAAAACAACTCCCCATTGCCTCTAAGAACTATCCAACAACCTCGCACTTCCTGCCCAAAGACCTAGAACAACCGTCCAACAACCTCTAACCAATGCCTAACACCTACATCAAATGTCCGAAACATGCATCCACCGCCAATGCTCGCAACAATCATCCAACACTGCAATAATCGCCCGTGACTGTAGCCACTACCCGGCGCTTGCATGAAGAATACACATTATCTGCATCATCTCCACAACATCTTGCAGAATAACAACTTATTAGCCTCGCATCAAAGTGGAGTAATGAGCGAGTGAAATTTTAAACGAAAATAATGTATTTTAAAATTTGATTAATGTATAATTTTTTAAAGAAAAATCATTCCCGTAATTTCATATGTAATGTGATGTAGTTTTGTTGGGTTGACGTGTCATAATCTATGGGCATTACATTAATTAAAAGTGTGTGCATAGTTATTTAAATAAATGATAATTGTTTATTATGGTTTTTTGGAAAATGAACTAAGGACAACTTAGGAGATGTCTTTCATTAAAAATTTAAAGGAAACTAAATGGATTAAACAATGGAATTGATTTGGAAAATGTTTGCATAAGTAAAGGAACTTAATGGAAGATTTTTAAATTGTAAAATATTTTGGGAACTAAATTAATAATATTTAATTATTAATTTGAATTTGATTACATTACGAAGGTGAAGAAATTATTCACGAGAGCTTAATTGTTTGTAACTAATGTTTATAACCTTTTAAACAAAAAAATCATGTAATTTTCCTAAATAGTTATGAGGATTAATGTAGTTTTTAGTGCGTGAAACTCATGTCCGTTACACTTGGTATCAGAGCTATGGGTTAACCACTTGGATCCTAGGGAGACATGGGAACACAACAACCATTTAGCGAAAACTAAACCTAGGACACTTGAAACTCTAGAATTAAAATAATAGTAACAATAATAAAATGTGTTTGGATTGTTGTATTCGAATTAGTGGGCATCTTGTTGAACCTAATTATCGGGAAATGTAAAATCCAGTTTGATATTCTTAAGATCTACATGACTATTAGAAATTTAGTTACTTGTGAAGATGTTGGTTCTTGGGAATCCTAGATTTGGTTTTGGTTGTGTGTGGGTATTGACTCCATAGAGACGCTCCTTATCTAAATTACTATTCTTTGGTTCTAGTCTTGGGAATTAGTGCTTGGGGTATCATTTAGGGACCATTATGGAGGAAATTTGAGGATTGATTAGCTATTTAGAACTTCCTTTTTTTTATTATATAAGAAAGTTGGGCTTGGTTTATCAATAATCATAGACCTTGGTGTTGATTCATCACTTGAAGACATAATCTCCCATATGGAAGAGTAGATATCGGATATGATGTCATCAGTAGATCAAGTTTGTATGTTTATTTTGAGATGCGAGGCTTGATGTTGAATACCCCTACCAAATGGACCATGAATGGGTGTGAGGTAATTGTAATGTTGATATTTTCTATGTTTTATAGTTATAAACTTAAATTTGTTTATCATGGACCAACATGCTATTTTGATATTTTGTTTAGAAGCTCTAAGGATCTTCTTTTTTTTTTTTTATCATTTTGAGATTTTTTTTAGAGGATTGAAATCCAGCTACTTAGCCATTTCTTTTAATTGCCGAGATTTCTTGAATTTTAATTTTGGTTGGTAGCTCGATCTTGTTTTCCTTGATATCCATTTAGATAAATGTCTTCAAGAATGTTATGTGGTTTTCTTCTTGTTTGGTGACAAGATGGTTCTATTATGTTGTATTATGTTCTCTCATTGTATGCGGTATGCCTTAGGGTGTCTTGATGGTCATCTTATGTGTTTTAGATCATGCCTTTGGTTTTGGAGTGATGGAGCTTTGTGTTGCTAGGAACTTCAAGTGACCCTTTGTTACTCGGTTTTTCGTAGGGAGAGGGCTCTACGTTTCATTCATGATAGTGGTAGAATTGATAGTGATTATGTCCCTTTTTGCACCGTAGTATGAGTTTTATTCCTTGTCAAAATCTATGTGACACTCGGTGTGAATTAATGGATTTTTATCTCGGGAAGGATTAACTCTTGGATAATTATAGGTTTCTAGAGTCCTAACTCGGTTTTTTTGCTAATTAAGAAAAGATTGGCATTTTGAATTATTAATACCCCGATTGAATAGGGTTATAACATGACCTCCTTTGAACTTTGTGCTTAAATAAGTATGATTTTTTTATCTTGGGGACCCATAGATAGATTTACCCTTGTCTTAATCTCTTAACTTGTTTAGCTTATACCACTCTATGATCCATTAGCATCAAGTTGTGCTTATGCAAATATGGTTACCTTGGGCTTCTTTGGACCTTATGCTTAGAGATTTTGGTTTTAAGTCTTAATTTTCCAACCTTGGTTGTGTTTATGTCATTCTCTTTCATTTAAAGCTACAGCTCTTGACCTTAGAGGTTATTATTTGGATACCCTCTTGATATTTGATGCCCTCTTGGTAAGGAAGTGTGGTTTCATTGGGGTAATTTCCCTTTTTCGCCTCGATTGTTTGGTTGATGATATCTTAGAGAGGTATAAGTTTTTTTTGGAAATTCTCCCTCTTTTATATAGTGAACCTATTTTGTGTGTAAGCGGTAAACATTATTTTCTCCCCCACACTGATCTAAACCCCTTAAACTAGTAAGAGAAAATGTAAAAATTCTTAATGTACCTCTTCATCATATATTTTATTGATACTTATGGAGACTCATTTTGAATTCATCGGTAATGTAAGTACTTTGGGAAAAAATTGGTAAACTAGGTGTATTTTGTTTCGGTTAATGATCTCTTGTTTTATAAACTTAATAATGTGATAAGCGTGGCTCTTCTTATTCTTTAAAATTCAATTGTTATTGTAAAAAAACTAAGCATATTAGAACTCTAATTAGGAGGTTGGGATGTTTGAAACTTGATAAGTAATGTGGACATTAAGGAAAATGGTTCCTCACTCTAACCTTGTAGTTTAAATGAAGAAATGAAAAATATGAGAAAAATAACAAGAATCCCTATATACTTCCCTAGAAGTAGAATGGATAAATTTTGCCGCCAATATTTTAGGGCAATAAATCATGTCAACATTGGTGATGATCCTTAATGACACGAGAATTGGGATATCATAATATAACGAATGCATTTATTAGAAGCTTATAAGAAATGTGCTTGGCGAACGTAAGTATGACTGGTGTTTTATAAATTTGATTATGGAACGGATAAATTTTGGGATTTAACATAAGAAAAATAAGTAAATAAATGACCTTGTTTGTATAAAATTTCTATTGCATGCCCGAAAATTTATAAAGGATATAATCTAAATGATATAACTAATTGAAAAGTTCCCTTGAGCTATGGTATGAGTATCTAATCTCAAATGTGCCCTAATGTGTTAATATTCTACAAATAATGTTGAAACATTAGCGAAATGTATTGAATATACATATAGCATTAACATAACATGTATTATGTTATTAATATAAAGCCATCTTGATCTTTTACGGAAATTAGTACGTGATATAATACCATAATTATAAATCCTATAGCTTTGCAGCAATTTGTGGATGATACTTTCCTTTTGGGTAAGGAAACTCAAGCGGAAGTTGTGGTTTTTAAGGAGGTCTTGCAGGATTTTGAGGAGGTTACAGGTCAGCTCATTAACTTTAGGAAAATCTTTGTTCTCTTTTTTAATGTAGATGTTGAAATTCAAAATAGAATTGTTGCAGTTTTGGAGTGTCCTATTTAGGTGTTGCCATGATCTTATCTTGGAATGCCTTTGTTTAAAGGAAGGATGTAGTTGGAAAGTTGGAACCCATTGATTATGAGGTTTCAAAAAAGTTGCAACTTGGAAAGGAACTTTGTTATCTCAGGCAGGTAAACTCCAATTACTTCAAAGTTGTCTTTAGAGTATGGTGGTGTATTTGATGTCCCTGTTCAAAATGCCAGCTAAAATTAGACAGATTATTACTTAGATTCAGTGAAGGTTCTTATGGTCGGAACATGATCAAAAGATAGAATTCCGTTGGTGGCATGGGAAAAAGTTACCCTTCCAAAGTATGTGGTGGGTTGGGATTAAAAGATATCAAAAGTATGAACTTAGCCCTTATGGCTAAAATTGGTTGGTGTTTGGAGCATGAAGATGGCTTATGGGTTAGAATTCTAAAAGCTAAGTATTTATATTTTGATCAAGCCTTTTTTTCTCTAATGGTGCTCTTCCGGATGGATCCTTTTTTTGGAATGGTTTGGGAAAATGTAGGGATATTTTGTTGAAAGGTAGTAAATGGTTAATTAGAAATGGTACAAAAATTAAATTTTGGGAAGATTGGTGGTTATCTGAGGCTCCTTTATTTAATCAAGTTCACTGGAGAGAGGGGATGGTTCACTTTCAGTTGGCTATGGGAAATTGGATTAGAGATTATTGGGAGAGATCTGATTGGGGTTGGGTTCGGAAAGAATTAGACTGGGAAGGGGGATGAAGAATTTTAGGAAAGAATTAGAATTCTAAATGCTAATCTTAGAGGATTACATATACCTATTTTCTAAAAAGAGGATGAGTTGATATGTTCTTTGACAAAGGATGGTATGTATTCGGTTAAAACTGGGTATGGTATAGCAAGAAATTGTCCTCCTTCTCAACCATTTTGGAAAAATTTATGGGATAAGAATCTTACTCCAAAGGTTAATTTGTTTCTGTGGCATGTTGTCCAGAATAAATTTTAACCATTGATAATTTACAGGTGAAAGGAATGATGATCCCTAACTAGTATGCCTTGTGAAAAATGTACTAAATCGCTTTAGCACCTCTTTCTTCATTTTCTTTTTCTATAAGGGTTATGTTTCATATTATGAAATTATTACAAACTTTTTAGGTCTTTCCGAGACTTTTACTAAATGGTATGGGCAATGGACAAGTCATTTTGTTTCTTTAAGTCTTTATAAGGCTTGTATTTTTTGTGGTGCCTCAATTTTTATGGGGGATTTGGCTTAAAAGGAATGGTAAATTTTTAGGGATAAACATAAAAATCTTTAAGGGGTGGGGATTGGTATATTAGGTGCTCTAAGAAATAATCTTTTTATTTTTTGAAGATTAAAGAGAAAAGTAGTTTTCCTAGACATGAGCAAGAGATTATTCAAGCCTTAGGAATCACTAAGTCTGAAAAAAATATCCTTTGGTGAAGTATATGGGTAGAAGAAGTGCTAAATGGGAAATGCCTACTGAAGGATGGATGAAATTGAATTTTTACGAGCAATAAAAGGAAGTACGTTTAGTCAGTTGGTGGTATTATCAAAGAATATACCATGTAAGAGAATATTTTTTATAAAATTGTAAGAGAATATAAATTAAAAGATATAATACACTTATATTGTTTATTGTATTGACACTAATTGGATGAAAACTATTTAACCCAATCGACGGTTTCTTCAAATAAATGTGTGGTGGTTAAACATTATTAGAAACTATGCAAAAATCTGAAAAACATCGGTGAGAGGCGTCCAAATTTCACAGTGGCTAATCTCCACTCAATATGCACCCGGTCAATGTCGATCAATGCATCATGACCGTCCATTTCACAATGGACAATCATGATGTGTTGACCAGCATTGACCAAGTGCATATTGAGTGGAGGGTAGCCTCTTCCTCAAATTTCAACTCTTCCAAGTAATATCATATCATGTAGTTATTTGTGCTCGTGAGGATCTTCAATCCATATTACATCTCGTGCAATGACATGCATTTGTTCTCTTCGAATAAGTTTTTGTTTTTATATGCTAATAATATTGTCCTATTAAGCAAAAAAGTTGAATCCCTTAAAATTTATAAGAAGCGGTGTTGACAGAATTTGGTGAATGGTAAGTTAGAATCCAAGTGAAACAAGTGGAGTTGGAAATTTTGGTTAAAATGTGTGCGTTATTTACTCGGTCTGGTCTTTGGAGATGGATAGGTTGGAATACTCAACTGTCAGGCTTCCAACCTCGGTATTTATATCTTCCCTCTCCAAAAAACTTTGTAAAACGCATCACACATTCAATAGATTTTACAGGAGACAAACGTGTTGTTCAGTACAATTTTGGAAGTACATTTGAGAATATGGCTCTCTCTCAATTAGCCATCGGAAATTGGAAGGAGGCTGAGAATTATTTATCAACTAAGATGGACAACATTAATGAAGATGCAAATTCAAAAACCCAAATCTAACATGGTGATATAGGAACGCCTTATCTTTCCGGTACATTCTCTTATTTTATGATGTGGCATGAGGGCCCCTCATTATGGTCAAAACACTCTATGAATACATTTGTTAGTTTACATCATGTTGTCATTAATCACTTATCCTTGTTGTATTCTTTCCGGCATGCCCTATCCCAGCCATCCTTGTTTTTGGTGCCTTGTGTCACGTAATGTGACTGAAAAATTAATGAATTTTCTAAACATACGGCCTGCATGTCCAATCACAAAATTTAAGAAGAGCATCTCCCTCTTAACCATGCCATTAACAAGTTAGGGTTTTAGATTGCAGTGCCCGCAGGTATGGAACATGTGAAATTGATTTTTTTTTAAATGTATATAAAACAAAACAATACAATAAAATTAGTTTGATTCTTCCACGCTAAAATCCTGTTTTTTCTCAATGAATTGTATCCGAAAGTAGGTATTCCATTTTATAAGATTTAAAAATTTTGTGGCAAGACTTTAGTTGGACACTTGGTGTAGTGCCCACTTTCCTTTGACACCTTTTGATTATTGTTTTTCGATACTGTCGTTTGCACTTATGGATATATTATAGTTTTTGAGATAGCATGTTAGTAGATATCATAGATACTGAACTGTTATTGATTTGATTCTTATATGATGCATATGGACTACTGGAGACATTGGATGTTGATATTGATATACTTTTGACATGGTTATTTATCTGTAATTCTGACATGTGATATATTTAGTCATATTGAGTAGATCTTGATATTGGATTAATGTGATGATTGTTTTGACATGAATGAAATGTTCTAGAAATTGTAAGTGATATCGTATTTGCATAGATGATATTAATTCATATATAGTTGATTTTAGATTCATACCACATATTTCGGCATGAATGTTTTAATGCGGCCACAAGGCCAAAGGAGGTATCCTCTATTTTGCAGGTATATTATATTCACAACAACATCGGGGGAGTGGAGACCAACCACATCGGAATTCGAGAAGAATCCAACTAGGGTCACCATGGCAACATGTAATTGTGTGTGTGTTAGAATTATTTGGTTAAGGGAAAATTGTGACCTAGGGGTCATGTGTTGTTTTGTTTTAATTTTCCCTTTCTATTATGTTAGTATGTGTTTTCTCTTAGTAAGTGAAATTTTACTTGTTTTATTATTTAGATTCTTGGAATTGTGTTTACCCCTTTTTAGTCATGGGTTGTAGTGTCTTAATTAAGTTAATTTGAATTTGTTTTAAACTAATTAAAAGATGTGACCAAAAGGGAGTTCATTTATTAGGCTTGATTTACTTTAGATTTTGTGTTGAGTGATGTGTGTTTGAGTTTTGAGTGTAGCACACTCTACCCCACATGGAAAACTCGAATTTGGCCTTAGAGGCCAAATTTGGAAGCTTGTGGGACAAGTCAAACTTGTCCCACACCTCTTAAAAGCCCATGCCAACCCTACCTATGGGTTGGGAGGTCAAATTTAGGGTCTTTTAGGTGTTTTGGGGGATGAAAAGGTAAAATATTAATTGCACTTTCTTTCAAAAATTTAATTTTGTCCTTTGGGGGAGTGGGCTTAGATGGAGTGTGTAAGGTGCTTGTCATTCCTCCAACCACTCATTAATGGTGCATTGGAATATGAGGTTGACCAAGTGATGTGGAGTGGAGGGAAAATGAGGTGGCATCCTACTTGGAGCCACATCATCCCTCCCTCTCTTTTCTCTATTTATTGAATCCTTTTTGCTTGTTTTGGGGTTACATGTTCATTTTTAGTCTCTTGTATTTTTGGAGAGTAGAGGATTTTGAAGGAGTTTGTGGATTTTGGAGCTTGTTGATACTTGTTGGAATTTTTTGGAGCTTGTGGATGCTTGCTTGATCTTTGGAGGGGTTTGAAACTTCATACTTGGAACAAGCTCTACCATGGAAAGGTAGGAGCTTCACCTTTGTTTATATTATGTTATTGTTATATGTATGTGTGTATATGTTGTGTTGAATGTTGTTGTTTCTTTGAAATGCTTGTTGGGTATGGGTAGAATGCCTAAGTTGGGAGTGGGAGGAGACTATGGGGAGTTTATTTGAGGGAGGCATAAGAGATCATTTTCTTGAGGAGGGAGTTTGGGTTGGGTGCCCACCTAGTATGAGAAATGCTTGCATTTTCTTCTTGTTCTTACTTTGAGGGAGCCATAAGAGTTGAGGGAGGCATAAGAGTGGATGGAGGGATAAGGGGTACTTGAGGGAGGCATAAGAGTTGTTAGGGGTATTGTGTTTTACATTGGAGGCTTTTTAGGTGGCACTCATTCCCATTGGGAGGCATAAGTGGCCTCCCCATAGGTCTTACTCTTTTGGCTTCCTTGATAAGCCTTGTTATATTGTTGTTTTGATTGATTTCTTCTTGTTGTGTTGTTGTTGTGTTTGTATGTAAATAGAGTGAATGTGAAATTATTGTTAAGTATTGTGGAAGCTAGTAGTTGCCATGAGTTGAAATCTTCTCCCATTGTAATGTGGTTGGGGCTCGAGGGCCAATGGAGAGGATGGCTTCTCTTCTCCATTGGGTATCTTGGTTGGGTGGAGAGCATTGCCTCTCCCCCTATTTTGTTGTGAATGAAGAAAACTTTTGGAGGAGCTACCTTGTTGGTGTTTGGAGCTATAGAGTCTTGTTGATGACCATGTGAAACTACCTTGTATTTTACCCACTTAGAGTGGAGAAATTGTAATAATGCATTCATTCTTGCATTTATATTTTGCATAACTTCCCACATCAAGTGGAGGACATTGTATTTATATTGTAAAGAAACATATTGTATTCCTTTGTGTCTATGGAAGTGTATTATATATTGAAAGGAAAGAAGAAATATTTGTGAGAATTAGTTTTGAAATGGGAGAGAAAGTTTAGTATCCTTGTTTGAAAGTTGTGATGTATGTGGAATGGAAACTTTTATAGAGGAAATATTTCATTCCATTGAAGTTGAATTGTTCCCACAAAAATATGTTGTTCTTGTTCTAAATATATTATTAGAAATGTTGTTGTAAACACTCTTTTGTGAAATGTTGGAAATTTATATTAAGAAATATTACATTTCATTGTGTTACTTGAAAGGCATGTATTACAAAAGTTAGTCTCTTTATTGTTTATAGGAAAGAACTTGGATTTACGTGTCCTTACTTGGTTAATAAAAATAGAGTAATTCTTAACACTAGTAGAGAAAGGAAAAAGTCTTCTTTGCAACTTAGGATTAGCCTCATTAGATTGTGCAAAATTTATTATTGAGATATTGTAGAATTACTCTAAAACCATTGTAACTTGATACCATATAAATGAAATTTGACTTGGTTTCTTTTAAAAACCTCTTACCTAAATACTATCAAAAACAAAAATTTTACAAAAAAAAATTGAGTATGGAATCAAAATTAGTTAACGTTAATAACAAAAATAAAAAAAAAATTATTATTACTTAAATGCTAGTATTGAGATTAAAATAATATTAATATTAAATTACTATTTATATTAAGATATTATTAAGATTAAAATATTATTAATACTAAAGTATTGATAAAATTAGAGTATTAGTACTACCAATTTTAAAACAAAGAAATAGATATAAAAATAAAATAATCATACATATATAAAACTATGTATTAAACTTTATGAAAATAAAAATAAAAATAAAATAAATATTCAAATTGCAATAATGACCAAAGTTTCTTTTAAAAGCCATATATGGCTGTGACATGTGAGTTTATAAAGTAAGGGTTGGGGGACCCTCTCCCCAACCCCCAAATTAATCTATTTTAACCTATTTAAACTGAACCCTCCCCATATATTACTAAATATAAATTTATTAAAAGCCATTCCCACGGCTAATGTCCCCCCCGTGCACTTTTTGAAAAATCTGGATTGTGTAATTTTTTTGATCCGCATTATTCTCGGGTATTATATATATATATATATAATCAATAATATTAATGTTTTTGGTTTTTTTTTCAACAAAGATAAAAACAAAAATTATATATATGCATATATAAAATAAAATAATAGAAACATATGTGTATATATATACACATATGAAATCATTTACTAAACTTAACCAAATCACAAAATGGGACAAACCCATTTGCCTATTTGGGCGAAAATTATGGAAATGAAATAAACAAATACATTTAAAATCCTAGATGAGGGTATAAGCAAATAAGGAAACTAAGCTAAATAAAATTATACAAATGCTTTTAAAACCCTAGGAGAGGGTGTGAACAAAAAAAAAAATATTGGAGCTTGCAATGTCTCCCCAAAAGCTTGGGATGGTCTCCAATGGCCTCTCTTCTTCCTCCTCAACCTGCAAAACAAATGGAAAGAAAATGAATCAAATGAGATGAGAAAGAAACTTTCATAAGGATGCTTTAGGGTTAGATTGTCTATTTCCAAATCAATGGTCAAAATTTAATCCATCCAAGGGATGAGATTCATCCCTACAAAAAGTAGGTGGAGAGTGGGTGAGTGGAAATTACCCTTTTAATTTAAATGTCTTAATTTTAAAACATGAGTTGACTTTTAAGGGGTCACTTTATGGGGTAAGGGGATGTTTATTCTAACCCCATGTAAAATGGACCTTGTTATTTATTTATTTGTGGAATATTTAACTATAGTAGGAATTTAATTGTTTATTAAATTAACACTTAGAGTGAACTAAACCTTGGTTGGACTAAATCTACTTATTTGTTTTAATGCGGACTTAATAATTGGTTAAAATGGGAAATTATTAATTATTAAATATCATTGACCTTGAAACATTATCGTGACAATTGTAGTTTCGAGCCTGTATGCGGGCACACTTTTCAAAAAAAAATTATTCCATAATTTTTCTAACTAAACCTAGGTTGTTCTTGAGTCTCTTGGGGCGTTTTAGCAAGCGTTACACTTGGAGTGTATACAAGAGATAAAATCTAATTATCATTCATATGTCCAATCCCTGGAAAGACTCAATCATCATTGATTGTTCTTGTAGGCGGGGGTTAAATTTGACGGCCATTTAGATTTTTTTTGTGATTTTAGATGTAAAATACTTGTAAATATCTTATTTAACCATCACACGCGACATGCATATTTAAAACGTGACTATCAATTTTTATATAGATTTGTATAAATATTATAAAAATATATGTAAATATATATTTAAAAAGATATAATAAATATAAAATAATGAGTAAAAATAACAATTTTTGTGTTTTTAAAGGGCAATATTAAAAAATTACCATCATCAGAAATTTTTTTGATAGGCATAAGTGGCTATCAAATTTAACCCTTGCTTGTAGGGCTTGTTTTCCTATAATTACTCAAGCTTGTAACTAAAAATGGGGGTTAAAAAGTGCTAAAAAAGTAAGCATTGTGGTTGGGTTTCTAACTTGGAACCTATTAGATTTTAAGTCTTTTATTTTGGCCCCTTTAAGCATAAATTTTAGTCTGTGTGAATAATATTAGTGAGATTTGCGATGAAAAAGTGGCGCACCTATAGCATATATTATTTGGGTAGGAACAATCTGAATTGTGGAATAGGTGTGGGACATGGAGGTATTTAATTCCCATATTTTTCTTTTCAACTTGTCATTCTTGTCTTCGTCTTATCAAACAAATAAAACATCATCCAATTGAAAACCTTAATGTGGTAAAGAATAAAATTACAAAAATAAAAAAATCGGTCATTTTTTCTCATATTTTCTAAAAAAACATTGTTTCTTACAGTTATATAAGGGATGGGGCTAGTTGTTGGCACCTTACAAGAAACAAATAAGTTCACGGTGTTGACTGAGTGACCCCTCCATATTTCTTAAAAAAGATGCAATACAACACTGTTTGTATGATCCATACTATTTTTTATTAAGTGAACTCATATTGCTCGATACTTATTTCACTGTACCATATTCACCCCTGAAAGATTCTCCCCTTGTTTTCTCTTTAATACAGAAAATGTTTGAATCAAACCTTCTAGATATATATCAAATATCTTCCCTAATTTGTTACCGATCAAAAATTACAAAATTATAAAAATAAACCATCCCATCAATGTTAGAATATTAGATGTGTCACTGTTCTACCTATGTAGGAAATAACTAACCATTTGTAAATGATGGAGAGGCCATCCTATCCATCCACATATAAATAATTGTCTTTTGAAGAAAATAAAAATAAATTTTTTGGCTTTGGGTATTCATTTTCAATTAAGAAAATGAAGATTTATGATGTCTAAGCTTACTCAAGAATGAATTTCATGCCAAACAGACATGTTTAACTCCAATATAAAAATGGTGAACACAAATGAAAAATGGTATAATAATAATAATTTTTGACACATATTCTAAGAGTCGTGTATCAAAATCACTTCTATGTTTCGTATAAATAGGAAAAGTTACCAAAAAGAAACTTGTAATAAATTACTTCCTTGTTGACAAAATATTGTAAACAAGGTGCTCAAAATGAAAAAGCTTCTTCACAAGGTTCAATGATTGAGTTTCCAACACACATTAGGATATTCTTATCATACTTTCATGTGAAAAACATTGGGTGGTAAGTGGTGCAATGGGGAAAAGGGTAGAGATAGTTTGTTACTTCAATAGGTGAAAGTTGAATTAGCAACCATTTCATGATATGATTATTTGTGTCTTCTTATTTTTGGTGGTTGGGTTGTTACTTATGCATTCTAGTGGGAATTTTGGTGATTGATTTAGAGGTGCATTTTGGGCCAAATATCTCATTTGTTTAGGAACACCGACTTAGGGCATTTACATCTACAACTCCAACAATAATATTGATTGATTTTGTTGATGCTTTATTGTATCTTAATGGAGAAGATAAGTTGAATGAAAAAATGAGCTAGAGGGCATGAAAAGAAAGGAAAAAAGTGTAATTGACTCAGACATATGCAAGATTCCTATTTGCAAGAGGTGGTGAAGGAAACTTTGTGAATCCTCTGAGGGCAGGGAGAATGTGGATGTCAGGGTCAATGTCTTGAATCTTTCCCCCTTATTCATGGGTTAAGATGGTCCCTTGATAGCCTACAAGATCTCGATTTAGAATCAAATAAGTCATTTTGATCATTTTGATCTAAGCATGTGTATTGTGTGAATAATTATGATTTCCAATAGGAATGTTCGCGAGCCCACTCAAAACATCCCAAGGATTTAATTGAGGTCTTCTAGTTGTCTTATGAGATAACATTACTCTTTTTTATATATCGTTGTTGGAATTTAAGAAAATTTTCATTAATAGCCATATACTACCCATCTTGAAAATCAAGTCAAAATATTCAAGTATGAAAGTGTCAAGGTTCCTAGGATTGCACTTCCACATATCTTCCGAGTAGGCTTGGATCTTGTGCTACAATTATGCCTTGCATTACACCATCATCGATGTTGAGAGTGTATACTTTACCCCTACTGCTTGAACAATACTAAATCCACATGGGATTTTTTCCATGAGCTCTTGTAACAATGCATGTCTTCTCAACTCAAATATGTGAAGCAATTTAATTGTTTATTTTATTTTAATAAAATTTTGTGGAAGCAATTTATGAATTCTAGATCAAGAAAATTTACAAAAACACTTGTCAAAGAGGTTCAAAAAATGGACATCTGCAATCTTTCCTATCTATATGGTGTGGTGAAGGAATTTATATGATTGCATCCATTTGGTTAACTTCTATCTGAAAAGAGTTTGCGAGAATCGAATCGGAAATGAGGCACCACGAAGTAGTTGCACTCCAACGGAATCATGATAGCTCCAGCGATAGCAAGAAATAATTGATTAGTAATGGAAGAACTTGCTCAATAGAAACAAAGCTTGCATATAGAGGAAAGACAACGGACTGTCTTGGCATACTCATACATGAATAGAAAAGGGGTACATATAGGGTGTTGAGTAACCCTAGTGCATGACACACATGAAACCCTAAACCTAACCCATGTGAGATGACCCTCCAATATGAGAGGAGGACACATAGGATAACTCACACTAACACCCCCCTTCATCGAAGCTGGGGTAGTGGTTATGATGATTCATATGGAGGAGGAATACACTCCTAAACAACTCGAGAAATATATATCAATGGGTCCTGTGACAACTAAAGGCATGATAAGGTGCCCATATACAAACACAATCTTCCTAGAAAAGAAGCGAAAAGAAGGACTACATAGCCCGAAGAAGATTTGCAATGCAGAAGACCTCACCCTAAGAAGAGATCGTAAGTGAAGAAACTTCATCTTAGTGAAGGGCTTGGTGAATAAATCATGTAATCGATCACCTATCTCGATAGTACTAAATGTCAATGATACCATCATGAATAAGCTCCTGTATGAAGTGCATATGGATCAAAATGTGCTTCATCCCATTGATGTTGAATGGATTTCTAAAAATAGAGCTTTTTCTCGTGTTATCATAGTAGATAATGGTAGGCCACCAAAAGTGGATGCCAAATTCTATCGAAATACCCAGTAGCCAAATAGCTTCGTGGCAACGTTAATCGCTCCTCTATATTCTCCTCTGTAGATGATATCACAATTGCATTCTCGCTTCTTGCTAGACCAACTAATAGGACCGAAACCAAGAGAGAAAATGTAGCCGTAAGTGGATTTCCGATGACCTAAGTCACCGCCTAATCGAATCAGAACCCAATCAAGTCAATATTAACCCCTCCATGATAGTGAATTCCATCAACATAAAGTGCCATGAACATAATGAAGGATCCGTTTAGCTACTTTCCAATGCAGCTCATGTGGCTCCTGCATGAATCTGGACATGATCCCAATAACATACGATAAATCGGTCAAGTGTGAGTCAAGTAAATCAAGCTCCCCACCAACTGTCGATAAAGAGTACCATCAACCAAGGGAGTAGAGAAATCTGAAACCAACTTAACCCCAGAAAGAAAAGGAGTAGGAGAAGACTTGCAATCAGACATCTGAAAATGAGCTAGAAAATCAAGAGCATACTTAGGTTGTGAAATCAAGATTCTTGAGTTAGATTGTGAAATCTGGATCCCAAGGAAGTAATGAAGCAAACCTAAGTCAGTCATGGAAAACTTGTTAGCCAAGGCAATCTTCACAAAATCAATAATAGAGGAAGATTTTCCTGTGATCAACAAGTTATCAACATAGAGAACAAGAATGAGTATGGAGTCATCTTGCCATAGAATATAAACATTTGGATCAGAGTGACACCTAGTAAACCCTGATGTAAGTAAGAAGGATTCCATCTTGGCATACCAAGCCCGAGGGGCTTTTTTAAGGCCATAAAGAGACTTCTTTAACTTACAAATGAGGAAGGAATCATGGACATAACCTGGAGGTTGTTCCATATATATCTCTTCCTCTAGGTCCCCATGAAGGAAGGCACTCTTAATGTCCATTTGATGGACTTTCCATCTGCTTCGTTGCGGCAATGGCTGGCTAGGGTCATCGAATAGAAGTCATCGTTGCAGAATCGGAGAAAAGGTTTTAGTATAGTCAACCCCAGCTATCTAGGAGAAACCCTTAGCTACTAATCGCGCTTTAAAATTTTTGATGTCTCCATCTACTCCATACTTTGTTTAGAACACCCACTTACACTGAATGATTTTTCTTCCTTTCGGAAGAGTGGTGAGATCCCAAGTATCATTCTTCATGAGAGAGGAATACTCCTCATCCATGGCAGAATCCCACTTAGGAATACCATAAGCCTCCCAGAAAGACTATGGATCAAAATCAGAGGTGAAGAAAGAGTGGGGTCTAATAAAATCTGAGTGAGTATGTCTCATATCCGAAGTATCTCCAACTAAATCTCCAGAGCTTTGCAGAAAGTTTTCCTGCCCAAAGTTGACCAGGAGGATTAGGATTAGAGTTGGAAGATTCTTCACTTGAGTAGAAGAGACATAGTCCTCATCATCATTGCTATCAAAATTAGAAGACTCAAAGGTTTGATGGTCGGGAGGATCCGGAAGAGGATCACACTCAACAGCATCATCATATGATGAGTCATAATCTGAGTTAGCAAGCTAAAGAACCTCAATAGGTGGAGAAATAGATTCAAAGAAGACTCATCGAACTTAACACTTCTCTCAATATACAAATTATGTGAAGTAGGGTTCATCAATCGATATACCTTCACGCCATCAAGATACCCTACAAAGATACAAGGTTTGGATTGTGGTTTCAAGGCCTTGTGTTTCTTCTTGGGAATCTAAGTCATAGCCTTGGATCTGAAGACTCAAAAGTGCTCAACATCAGGCTTGCATCCAAACTAGGCTTCAAAGGGTGTCATCCCTCTTACTTCCTTGTGTGGAACACGATTCTAATGTAATTTGCACAATTCACTACTTCGGTCCAATAGTGTGGAGGAAGAGACTTGATTGAATCATACAAGTGGCCATCTCCTTGAGTACACTTCTTTCTTTCTACAAAGGGCTATAAGCAACTATATGCTACAAAGAGATCCCTTGAAGTACGTAAATACATGAACCTGTTGTTGACATATTCACCTCCATTTTTAGTTTGAAGAACCTTGATAGACTGTTTCGCCTGTTTCTCAGCAAGATCCTTAAAGTCCTGAAAATGTTCAAAGACTTCAGACTTAAGCTTAAGAAAATATACCCAAGTATATCATGAATAGTCATCAATGAAGGTTAGCACATAAAGAGCTCTAGTAAACGAAGGAGAAGGAATGGACCAAAAACATCACTGTGAACAAAATCTAAAGGACGAGTGGCCCTCCAAGATTTTCCTTTGTCAAAGTTCTTTTCAAGATGCTTTCCAAGGGTACAACCCTCACAAAGACCCTTAGAAAAATTGACGCGAGGCAACCCATTGACCATTTCATTTTGGCTCAATTGTTCAAGGTAGCGATAATTTAGATGTCCAAAACGCTCATGCCATAGCTTACTAACCTCATTTACATGAGTGAGCAAGGCAGTGGGCATAGAATTAGAAGTAAAGTGGGAGAAGGTGTACAACCGTGAATGGTGATTTACCTTTCCCTCAGCCACTGTAGTGTCATTGTTAAGCTCACGAATAATCACCGAGTTAGGACCAAATTCCACTCGCATTCCTTCACCAAGATGAGTAATTTGGTAAACCGATAGGAGATTAGTAGAGAGATCAGAACACTCAACACTTGGTTAAATGTTCCCCCATCCATCTCTATCGATCCACTACCGGAAACCGACATTGTCGTGTCATTACCCATCGTGATTTGGGACATTCCACAAGGTTCAATGTTGGAAAACTCAACATGCGAAGAACCCATGTGGTGCGAGGCACCGGAATCTATAATCCATGTCGATGAAGGAGCAACTCTGGCTACAAGGGCCTTTCCTTTCTTCTTATCATTTTTAGCACCTTTTGTAGTAGAAGACTCGGCCTTCGAGAGCACTTTGTTTTATGGATTCAGGAACACTTATTTTATTCTTCTCAAGTAAATGAGATAAGTGATCAATCTGTTTCTGAAAATAGTGTTGCTCGTCATGACCAGAATTCTTACAATAGGAACACAAATACTTGTTTTTATGTGCCTTAGGCTCAAAATTCAAAGTGTTTGTGTCATTTTTAGGTTTGATCTTGGTTTCTTTCTTAGGTTGATCCTTTGTTTCTTTCTTCTTTTCAGTCTTCTTTCCCTTACTAGTACTTGCTACAAGGGCATGTGACTTGGACTTGAGAGACCCCATTTGAATGAGTTTGTCATGTTCTCGAATGAGTTGGGATGAAAAACAGTCAAAGGAGGGCATAGTCCAAGTATCACCCAAAGCAACTTTTGTAGCATAGAAAGTTGACACGAAGACAGAATATTCGGGACCTAGCTTAGAGAGAATCGACAAGATCAGTTGAGAATCTTTCTTTTCTACTTGACATCCTTTTAACAATAATCTAATGTGGACAAATTTCGAGAAGAAGGCTTGTAGGTTTTCAAAGTCACTAGGATTTAACCCTAGTAGTTCGTTTTCCAACTCATGTGCTCTCATGTCATCTAGTTGTCCAAACATCACATCCAACATTTTCCACGCAGATTTAGGTGTTTTGGATGCCTCAATGTGGAAGAGCAAGTCAGGAGAAACAGACATGCAAAGAAGACCTAAAACTTCATCACTACAGTTTAACCACTTAGATTTTTCAGGTTCGTCGTCTAGTTCAGTCTCAGTTCCCATGGTGATGTGGAATAACCCTTTACCCCTTAGTTTCATTATTATTTTCGATCTCCATTTGAAAAATTTGAATGGCGTAAGCAAAGGAATTAAAAGTGCATCCATAGTGTGTGAGAGAGAGAAAGAAATGCAGAAAAGAAACACAACCACCCAAGACAATAACAACCCCCCTACTTTCGGCACTTTATAGTTTAGTGCGTTGATTACAATCGGGTCCGTGCATGCGGTTTGAAACACTTGGTAACTTGTCTTGCAATTAGCGTAATAACACACAAGAGAGGAGACCACAATAGTGTTTTGTGGAGCGCAATCAAATACTAGACACCGTAAACAAGCACAAGTAAAAAATAGAAAGGAGGTGAAATCCAACCCTGATGGTGAGAAAAAATGTCTCCCGTCATAAAAGGAAACCCCCTTGTTGCAGACTATGGCAGACGTGCTCACTAGTCACAAGCAATAATAAGGGTGAAATAAAAGGTTTTAAATGAACTAAAGGAGTTCAGAGAATCTTCAAAATGCCGAGAAAAGATCTTGGAAGGCAAGAGAGGTGGACAAAGTGTCACTGCACACTTGAGCACACGATTAGAGAAAAAATGCCAATAACGCCTAAATTTTACCATTTGGAAATGCCCAATTTTGCTATTTTGAGAGCTATTGGAGTTTTTTTTTAAATGATAAAAGGGGTTATTTAGAGGCCGATAAGTAATATTTACTGATCATGATAAAGGAAATTTAGAAATTAATAAACTAGACTTAATTAAATTAAATCTAATTAATTTCAAATAATAATAAAAAACTAATTAAGATCTGATAAAAAATTAAATCCTAATTAATTTAAATATGAAAAAAAAATTCCCTCTTTTTGTCAAAAAAAGAAATTTTTAATCTAAAAGAATATTTAGAAAGAAAACTCGATTAACATGAAGAGATCCCTCTCCACCACAAGTTCGAGCTTTTGGTGTGATGGCAAGTTATGCATCTCGATACCACCTAGTTAAGCGCACCGCCCGAGTAATTTTGGGATGGGTGACCTCCAGGAAATTCCTAGTGTCACTTCCTCCTAATGTTGTTGGAGCCTGATTGGGTGTATACCCGGCTCCATCATGCGGGAGGGTGTTGGCGTAGCAGCTGATTAACACAATGAGATCCCTCTCCACCATTAGTTCAAGCTTTTGGTGTGACGGCAAGTCATGCAGCTCTGATACCAGGTAGCAGTTAAGCGCGCCGGCCCCAGAGTAGTTCTGGGATGGGTGACCTCCCGAGAAATTTCCGGTGTCACTTCCTCCTAATGTTGTTGGGCCTGATTGGGTGTATACCTGGCTCCATCGTGCGGGAGGGTATTGGCGTAGCAACTAATTAACACAATGAGATCCCTCTCCACCACAATTTCAAGCTTTTTGTGTGATGGCAAGTTGTGTAGCTCGATACCATAAAGAGTTTGCGAGAATCGAATCGAAAATGAGCACCACGCACTACAACAAACAAGCCTTTTTTACCACAATTATTCCACAATATTGCCACAATTTAGAAGAATTGTAGAATACTTGTAGCATCTCTACGAAAATTTCATTTGGTCATTTCTAAGTATTGTGGATATTCTACAATTTACATATAGTGATAATAATTTGTAGAAAAATCACATATCCAACCATTTTTCATAGAAATTCCACAATTTTTAGAAAATAGAACTAAAATTGATCGTAAAAGCATATTACTAGTAAAATTAAATATTAAATAATTTTGAAAGAAAATTAAAATTAAAATATTATGGCAATGTAACTATATTAAAATATGTTTATTCTATCAGATGCAATAAGAATAATAATATTTTTATCTTTACAATATTTTTGTAATTATAAATAATTATTGAAATATAACCCATTCTTTTATAAATAATAATGTATCATTAAAATTCTAGTTTTTTTACTATTCTTATTAATATAAATAATTTTCTTTAGAGAATTATTAATTGATTTATTATAGAATATATGTAGCACTTCTATGATATTTCAAATTTTCCATTTTTATATATTGTGGATGTTCCACAGTTTTATGTAAGTCTCAATAATTTTTAGCTAATTCACATATACAACACTTTCTCATTGAAAATCTACAATCTTATTCAATTTTACCATTTTTAAATACTGTGGATTTTCCACAATTTTATGTAAGTGTTAATAATTTGTAGCTTATTCACATCTACAACACTTTTTCAATAAAAAACCACAATCTTATCCTAATTTAAAAATTTAAAATATGAGTCATAATATAATAATATGACAACTGCACTTTAGATGGTATTCATATAAAACATATCAAAATTTAAGATTTTTACAATATTTTAACTATAGGTATTTAAAATTAAGGTATCTTTAAAATCTAATAATTTGAATTCTTTATTAGAGAATTATATTTAATCAAAATAGATTCAAACTTTTACAAATTGCTTGCAAATGCTAGACTTACATGTAGATAAGAATAAGTTTAAATTTAAAATTTGACCAACACTTCCTAAAAATATTATATACCAAACTTGCATTTATGACATATTAAACAAAACCACTTTAAATTTATAAATGTGTAGGAGTGAAAACTTTTAATATATTATTATTATTATTATTTTAAATTTCATAAAATTATTGAGTATGATAAGCGTTGTTTTGACAACATTAAGATTAATTTATTTATCTCTCGGTTGTATAGGGTTCCTAACCCCTTCAAAATTTATTTTTACCTAATCTAATAAAAAAGATTAATTTATATTAATTTTGAAATTTCAGATTAAATACTTTGAAAATACTTGCATTCGAAAATTAATTTCCTTTTACTATTTAAAAAATCATAATATAAATTATAAAAATTACCATAGAAATACCACATTACCAAAGCTATAATTTTATCATAATATAGATTAACAAGAGTAATCAATATTATTAGTGTTAAGATGTAATATTAAATAGTGTGGATTTACTACATTACTCAAAAAAATCTGCAGTAGTATAGAAACACCACATTTAAATATTTTAATAGGGTTATTATTATATGTTATAATATTATGGAAATGTCACATTATTGAAAATATGCTCCAATGTCTAAACGGATCTCTCTAGGATCCTGCACAGATGGGGGTGCTCATAGCTATGGACCTTGTGACTAGGGCTTGTTCACGTTTGGTCTTCACTAGGCTATGTATCAACATACCTGTTGGTGCTCTGGTGCCTAGTAGAATCTTCCTTAAAACAACAAGATATAATGTTGAGTAGAAAATATTTGTCGAACCATCCCATGCTTTTTGCAAGAATTGTAAGAGAACATGGTATGAGGCATCAGATTGTCACTGCAACACTCAATCCTCTATTTCGGAGTGCCCTGTCACCCAGTTCAAAGATTTTGGATCTGAAGTGAAGAATCCTGAAGTCAATGGTGTTCTTGAGGATGTCGATGCTTTTATAGGCTCACAACCTAAACTAGATATTAGTAAAACAAGCTCCTAGATATATGGAAAACAATCTGAGAAAGAAAGGAGCGAGGATGAAACAAAGGGGGTTGAAGATGGAGAAATAGTCTTCTGTTTGTTGGAGTTGCAGTTGTCCTCATCCCTACCTCAGAGGTCTGTTGACGTGGAAAGGATGCAGGCCCACGTGTCACCATGGTAAAGCTTCACTAGAAGGTTTGAAAGTCCACTGTTTCAAATTCAAATACTCCATTAATTGCTTTTGGAGCCGTTCCAGAAAAGGTGTCAGCAAGTTTTTCTGGTGGTTTTGAAATGACGGAGGATAGATGGTTAGGTGAAAGGGTAGATGTGGGCCAACGTAACAAGGGAATTTTTGAATCAAGAGGCAATATGGATGTTGTCATGCTTGACAATTTTCTGCAAAATGGGGCAGGGGTCTATCATTGTGGACGTTGTTTGGAAGACGAGGGGTGAGGGTTTTTCCGACTCCTTTTGAAACATTATGGAAAGATGGTGATATTATGGTGGACCTTGGTTTGGGCCCATTCACTGGGGACGGGTGGACTAGGGTCCTATCGAAGAAGTCTTTTACGAATTCAGAGCATGTGCTTCGTAGCCACCACCTCGGTGGTGGCTCTTAATTCCTTGTTACACCCTCTCGGGTTTTGCCTTGGTGGTATGTGTTTTATCTTTCCGAACTTCCCTTAAGGGCTTTGTTGTCGTTGATGGAGTTGTAGTGTCTTGTTCTATTTTCTTGTGTATGTATGGTGTAGGTAGAGGCATCCCCATTTGTACGTCATTGTTTCATCCTCTTTCCCTCTGTACTCAGGGGTTTTGTGGTCCCCTAAAAAACCAAACCACTTTTACCCTATCTAAAAAAAATACACATATATTATAATTTGACATATATTTGACTTATTACAAATATTATTTAATGTCAATATATTTGAAGAAAACCAATTTAAATTTATAAATGCAAACAATTGACACCTATTAAAAAATTATAATTTTGAAATATGTAAAGAAAAGTAACATAAAACTTAAATAGTGTGAAATTGTTATTTTATTTGTGTTTAACAAATTTATAAGACTAATATAAAATGAGAATAGTGTAGAATTTTTATATTGTATATAATTTAATTTCATTTCAAAAGGGCTAATCTAATATTTAATTTTTAAATAAATGTCACATTAAATAAAAATATATTTATTGTTTTCAATTTTTTCAAATAATATTTTTTTTACATTCGATAAATAATATTTTGTTACACTGAATTACAACATAATTTTGTTTGGTATTAATAACTAGTTAATAATATTTATTTTAGGAAATTGTGTTACAAAATTTAATATAATTTAAAATGAATAAATTATATATTTCTATTAATATAACTAAAGTACGTTAATCACTTTTTTTTTCACAATTTTTCTAAATTTCAAATTAATTACAAATGTTGTTTTAAATACTGATATCTTACAAACTTAAAGGATTTTGAATCCCTTTCATTTTCTTGAAAAGTTTTTTATGAGTATGATCAATTGACAAACCTACATGCAAGGGTTATTTATCATCAATTAATAAAATATATTATTTATCATCAATTAATAAAATATATTTTTAAAAATATTCTTTTTAAAAATATGGTAATTTTAAAGAATGAAATCATATACATTATATTTGAAATATGCACTTTGAGATAGATATATGTGAATGTTTTAGATACATCATTTTAAGATATTTGTGGTATTTATATTCGGTTAGTACACAAAGATGTTGAATACAATGGCTGCTCAAGGTATTATTGTAAGATTTTAACATGTCTTTCAATTGTTAACATATTATTCTTACACTTTAATTTGATGTGGGTTTGAATATCATTTAATTTTTTTCATTGACCTAATGAAAAGACTCAATTATTAAAAAATGCTAATATCTTGGCCATAAAGTATAGTAGAAAAAAATTATATTTATTTATTTTTCAAATGTATGAAAACAAGAATTTTGTAGGATAAGTTACTCGTTGAATAAGAGAAAATCATTTTCAATTATCTAAAATAACAAAATAAGACATTATAGAAAAACCCACATGAGAAATCAATGTATAGGCTCTGTATAACTATTGTGAACTATTCCTTTGACAATAATTTCTAATTTTTACAAGTTCAATTTTATGCTCCTACATTGGACTCCAAAGGATATCAATAAATCCTTACTCTTGTGGTAGAAATAGTATACATTAGATATTCTATGGTAGAAAACTTGAATTTTTGTAGGCACACTTCCACTAAATTTTATGTTATTATTTTAACAATTTTCGGGACATGTTTAAATTCTTTTAAGTTTCTATAACATTGTGGAAGGATATTGCTAGTTGCAAATCGTTCCACATTTTTTAGCACTCGAAAAAATAAAAGGAACCTCTCTATGAGACCATTTCCTTGTAATAAATATTTCTTTATATCATTTAAAATTTAACTCCAACATGTAAGACATAATAAGTCCAAATCACTATCCCAATTATCACGTGGTTCCGAATGTGGGTTGACGAATAAAATGTTGTCAACAAATTTTGGGTGCATACCAATGTGGTCAATATGGTTCTAATTTAAATTTAAGGATGATATACAAATATATGAATATATTTAGAATGTAATTAGAAAATGAAAAAAACATTGATATGAGTGTTAGTTTATAATTTCTATGACAAAGGTATCTACAAGAATATAAATAAGTGCATGTGACAAAGGTATCGATTAAGAATTACATTATTTCTTATGTATTGTCTACAAGGAACATGCAAAGTTCACAATGCTCTAAATAAGATAAAATTCTATTTAATTAGCATTGTTTATACAATAAAGCCTTGATACTAATAGATTAAAGTATCAATTAAAGTAGTAAATATACAATTTAAAAGAGAGCATGAAATATATTTAAATGTTTTTTTACATCTTTTTAACATACATATATAACAATGATTGAGTGTAGAAAGGGTTGTTAGTTGTTATTTTATAAATCCAATGATAACATATATAAAAGAGCGATGAATTTTCGATAAAATGTGTTAATAATACCTTTTACGAAGATATTATTGAAAATTAAATAAATCTACTAAATTATATTAATTAACAAATACTAAATATTTATGAAAGATTTTAAAATATCCACAATTATATTAATAATTCTATCAAAATATATTAATAGTAATTATGAATTTATCACTAACAGATAACTCGTAGAACCATTAAATCTTAACTACTAAATAATGACTTACTCTCAAGTATATTATAATTTTTTATGGCTACTAATATTTATAAAACAACTTCCTCATCAAATGCAATTAAATATTTAACGAAAAAAATAGGAGGTTACTTGTGCCAAGTCCTATGTTATTGGAATAAGCCACGTGGGATATAAGTCACGTGAGATATAAGAAATGCTAATGTTGACTAGGGACTTTAACAACTTGCATGTTGAGAAATATATGGGATATTCAACACCATGCATTGGTGGAATCCATAGTTCACAGATCAAACTAAATTAAATCTTATCCGCCCATTATAACTCAATCGAAAGGTGTGTAATTTGAAATCCTTAAACCATTAACAGATTTCCTACTGCACCGTGTTAAAATCACAAAATATTATCAAAACATATGCAATTTTTATTTTTTGAGAGTAGCTTTCATTATACTCGGCACTGCAGCTTGTTTTCTTTCATCGCTGAAGGCTAGATCATCGATCGTGGGACTGAAAAATGTAATCTATGGCACAATGTTATTAGATTATTCAAGGGAAACACAATTTAATGTCAATTAACTGATGTTAATGGCAATGGAGAATATTTTTACGCAGGTTATGGATGCCCCACCAACTCACCGAGCTAGTCAGGACTCTTGCGCATTCAGGACCATTTGTCGTTTATACTATGCATGAAAATCATTATGAAATGTTTGAAGGAATTTTGTAAATGGTATTATCACATGCAAGGCCATCACATATATGAATAATTACATCTAGTTCCCTTTGTATATCTGTTCTCTATTCTTTGTTTGTCTATTAGCATCATTCGGCTTAAGTATTAGTCCAATCAGAGCATCTTTTTAATTATTCACGCTTTTATTGAAGGTTTCTAATTGATTTTTTTATACAATCAAAACCGTAAAATTATTTTGGAAAATAATTTTCACAAATTTATATTATTCTTTCACTCCTCTTTCATAAAAAGTATATAGAAATCCAGTGTGCAAGATGATACAGTGTTTATCAAATAATATACTAAAATAAATTTTGTTTTCTTTTGGAAGAAATTTAAAGAAATTGAAGATCAAAGGATGTAAACAACTGAACAGAGAATGAAGACTCAATGAATTATAAAAATTAAGCAACCAAATATTAACAAATGGAATAAAAATCTTACCAGACCACGATTCAGCAACATGGAGAAAGTTCTCCCGCAAACCACAATTTACTTTGGAAATTAGTATTTACAAATTAAGTTAAATGAATTTCATATAAATTGATGAATTTAAAGGTCGTTTTAATATGTGCATGCAAGCTTTTAAATATTTATTAATATAAATAAAAATATTTTATATTTGTATGAAATTTATTTCCGTAAAACTATTTTGTATTTATAATAATTTTTTCATGTAAACTATAAGTTAAGAGATTTATTAATTTAAATATATATATTAATATAATTATATATATTTTAATAAAAAAATATAATAATATTTTTCATCTTTGCTTAAGAATTTTTATAATGAAATTTTTAAATTTTCTATTTTAAGTAACAAATAGTTTAATTTGAATTGTTAACAATATTTTTCAAAATAAAGTGTAGTTTTTTTCTAATAATATTTTAAGTGTTACTTAGATTTAATTATTTTAATATTTTAAAATTAGATTGAAATATTATCATACAATGTAAATAAATATAAATATAATAAAAATTTATTATAATATTTTAATTGTTTGTGTAAAATATAAACAATATTAATATAAAATTAGGTACGGGAATGTTGAATAGGAAAAAATTAAATGTAAGATTTCAACATTTTTAAATAGATATTTCACAAAATTATTATTGTGGAAATCAAATTGTAGCTTCCACCTACAATTTTTATGTGGTAACATGAATTGTAGAAAATATTGTTGAAATTACCACAAATAATGTATAGATTTGTAAAATATGCAATATCTACAATGTGGACACATATAAACAAGCCACATTTGTAGAGAAATTGTAGAAAATTATCAAAAATAAAAATTGTGGTAATATTACAAATTTGAAAAATTGTTGACAATATACAATAATAAAAATTGTAGGTGATTTACAAATTTCGTAAATTGTAGACTAACAACAATCTAATAAATTGTTGATGAACTACAAAAACATGTAAAAATGTGGGTGAGACACAATTTCAATGCCACAATTTAAAACTTTGAAATACCTTGTAACCACAAAAATATTGTAGAAAATTTGTGGTAAAAGGATTGTTTTGTTGTAGTGACGAAGTAGTTGCACTCCAACGAAATCGTGATAGCTCCAGCGATAGCAAGAAATAATTGATCGGTAATGGAAGAACTTTCTCAACGAAACAAATCTTGCATAGAGGAACGACAACGGAGTGTCTTGGCATACTCATAAATGAATAGAAAAGGGGTACATATAGGGTGATGAGTAACCTTAGTACATGACACACATGAAACCCTAAACCTAACCCATGTGAGATGACCCTCCAATATGAAAGGAGGACACGGGATAACTCACACTAACACTATCGTGAGCTCACCTCTCCACCCAAGACACCAATGTGGCTAATGGAATGTTCTCGGTCTCTCCACCATTCACGTTTGGGTTTTGCTTCATTGTATGCATGTTTTTCCTTCTAAATATTTTGATGATTTTGAAGATTCAATTTTGTAATTATTACTTTAGGATTATGTCTTTCGCTATAGCCAGAGAAATTTTTTCATTAATGGTGTTTCAGGAGTTAATGTTCCCTACGTTCCAATGTACAAGGCATGTTTTTTTATTAGTAATATTTATGTTAGATCAAATTTACATTTGAATATGATGATTAATGGTGGTGGACACACAAAATATATCGAATGGTTGATTTTTAGAAGGTGGTAGGTATAATAACTTCCTAATGAAAGAGGAGGAAATTAAACTCAAATTCTCATCGCAACAAGGTCTCATGCAGGGGATAACTTCCCTCCTCCTTCATTTGTGCTTCTCGGTGTTGATTTCTCATCGTGTCAACAACTACATCACCCTATTTTATTTTTAAGTCTGATAAGAAGGTGTCAAAGGGGCGAGAACTCCCCCACTACCTCCTTCATACCACTCTTCAATTCTTGCATAAGACAATACTTTTACGCACCGACCTAACCTCCTATGAGATCTCACTTTCACAAAAATTCCATCTTGCCTTTCCTCTGCCTGCAGGTCTTAAGGCCTCGGATAAGTGAGATCTCCCCATGTCCCCCTTGATTCCATTTAAGAAGGTTACATCCAAAATAGACAAAACCAAATCTACAAGTGATTATTGTGGCTTCATGCTAATGTTTTTTTGGTCTTATCTTGTCTTTTTGGGTGACGATGAAAATGGAAAAAATAAAACCTATGGTTGATTATAGTATTTACATTTGATTCACCTTATTTTATGATAATAAAACCTATTATGTTTATTTTTTGAAGGTATTCTCTTTATCACCCTCTACTCTACTAATATTTATTATAAGTATTTGTGGAACTATCAACATTGGAGATGAAGAATGACATGAGAGATTACATTGAAAATTTTATCAAAAGTCTTAAGTCACAACCATCTATATATATCATCAAATTCTTAATTGAAAAGGTATTCCAAGACACATCCAAGATATCTCATATGGCATCCTTCCACCTCCAGAAAAATTAGGAGCAATCACCTCTTCATGTTTGCATCCCTTCTATGTTTCTTCAAAATTTTATGTCTATAAGTTGTTGCTTCCTCCTTTTACCTTCACATAATAGAAATTTATCTTTTTCATGTGCTTCAACAATTGCTTCTTTCTCCAAGTTTAATAATTAATCTTCCCTCATTTTTAAAATAATGTTACATTTCACTCCCTTCTATATCTTCACCTTTCTACTCTAAAGGTTCCATTTCCATCAAACATTTGGCTTTAATATCCTTATGTGCACATGAAACAATTAGTTTTGTTATACATATTAGAATTTCCATTGCACCCCTTTAGTACTATTTCTAGTTATGTAACTAAGAAAATAATTAATTAGGCGATTGTCATAATTGTTCTTCTAGTTTATGTTTTTTGTGGTACATCTTACACCAATTTAATATTATTTTCTTGTATTTATACATTTTTAACTATATTATTATTAAATTTCTTTTCATCATCAAACCACATCATCCAACTCCTAAGGGGTTTATTGTTTAAACCTGATTTTAATTTTTAAATATGGCACAAAATTGTTTCATCTAATTATTGTTAAAAAGTTATGGTGTGTCTAGGTATGGTTCTAGAGCATTATGTAATTATTGATATACTGAGTGATGATATCTTAAACACATATATTTGAAATATGTAAAACATATGTCAAATTATAAAATATATCTTATATTTTTAGTATATTATAATAATCAATTTTATTTGATGAAATAGTTTCTATATTATTAATAATAAAATAGTACAACTTCACAAAAAAGACAGGTGGTATGGAAATACACTTTAACTTCAAACTTTCCCAAAATAAAAAAGACCATATAAAAAATGAGTCCACAGAAACAAACCAATACACAAATAGAATCAAGTAGATTCCAACAAGGTCATATTTTCACAATTAGTTCAAGTCAAACAAGCCTAGGAAGAAACCACCAATGATTATGCATTTAACCTTAAGACTTTAATATTTTTTTGAATGTTATATCCACCAAAGAATATTGAGCTTCATATTTATTAATAGTATACTAAGAATTCCTATAGAAAACTAGATATAGTGTTTATTTGTCTTTCAATTAACATTTTCATACAATTAACATCATTGAAGCTAGATGATACATACATGGATAGGTGATACACTTAAGGAAAAAATTAGACCATGTAGCATGAAGAACTAACACAACATAGACTGACTAACATCCTAGCAAATGAAATAAAAATTAAGAAAATATCACTTTATTCAATTTCATTAAGCAAACATAATTTGTACATGCAATAGACTAGTTCCAAGAAGATACATTCTCCAAAAATATCTAATAATGTGCATCTAAACTAACCATATGATTAAATCAACCTTCCATTACTTTTCCAACTTCTAATATCAACTAATCCCTCTAAGAAGAAAACCTCTTTCAAGCATAAACATGTATTTATACAAGTACATGATTCACCTACTTACAATATTGCTCTCTTCTACATCCCAATTGTATAACATTAAATGGATCCTTTGACCCATGCCCCATTAATAAATGTGTTATGATTATTAAATTCAAGATAATGACCAAATGCTTCATAATGCATCACAAGCATAATACAACTCAAAGAAACATAATTCAACTCAATAACCACAATATTGAGTTGGGTAAACTCTATGTTGGATCTCTATCATTATATTCCTAAACTATTTATCAAACTAATTTCTCGTATATTGTCCTCTATATTTGTTAAATTATCCAATACATTTATTTTAGGATGAAATAACATGTTGTTGATATTTTTCCATTCATCTAATTTCCAAATTCACATTAAATGAGTCAAAATTAATGTTAGGAAAGGAATATTGGCTCAAAAACCTAGTATTTAGAGATTTACATGGACCTTGAAAGGGTTACAATGTTAAAATTATTAGCAAGTGTCTTGCGAGAAGGAATCAGATTCAATTAAACTAAAACATTAACTCACAAAAGTTGGATTTTTTTTGAAATTTTAAGAACAAAGGAATTTTTTTATTTATGTCATAGGGGTATTGTAGTTATGCCCCCTCATGGAATTAGCCATCAACATTGGCAATAATAAATTTGGTCTCAAGGACTAGTAGATTTACAGGGTATGCAAAAATGATTTTGTTGAAAAGGTGTTCGAAAATTTGAAGAAAATTCAATTAGAAGGTGTGGAGCCATACCTCACAACCTTTGCCAACATACTCCTAGCTAGTGCTAAAATGGGAGCTTTAGCTAGAAAGGGGATTCTTGTCAAATGTTGTCATTATAAATTCCCTTCTAGATATGTATGCATATTGTTAATTCATACACAAGGCATGAGGAATGTATGAAAAATTACTCATAGTTATTTTACTTCCCTCATCTGTTGTCACAAAAACACATATTGGTTGGTCGGTTTGGTCCATAGTAGCATATAAACCCCAATGTATCACAATGCTTATGCCACTAGAGGTGAGGCAAAAATAGAAGTTCCCTATCACTAACATAATGGTTGATTGGTTGTGAGATAAGTATGATTTTTCCTTGCTTTCAAGGTTATATATGCCTATCAAAAAATAAATCTTGCATTAGTTGGTCAGTCTAGTCCATAATAACATAGATACCCTAATATATCATGCCTTAAATACCAATGAAATCACAATGGAAGTGCCCTCTCACTAACATAATAGTTGTTTGGTTGAGAAATAAGCATGTTTCCTTTCTTCCAAGGTTAGAATGCCTCTCAAAAAATAAATCCCACAATGGTTGGGTGGCCTCGTTTGTGATAACATAGATACCCCAATATATCACAATTGTTATAAGTGGCCCTCTCACTAATGTAATGGTTGATTAGTTTTGGGATAAGTATGCTTGTTGCCTTGTTATCCAAGTCTAATATGCCTTTGTAGTGCATCTTGGAATTGCTTCGCCAAATCTAATTTTTTCTCCATATTTTGGTATCAATGTAACTATTACATCTCCTTTAAGTGTAAGTGTACCATTGATAATGTGTATACAAATGGTATGGTTGTAATCCCAATGTCAAACACACTTCCCTAAAGTTACAGTATGACTCAAAATTCTATAATAACACTCCACCTCTATTTTTTTGGTTGGTCAGCTGGTTGGCTTGGCCCGCAATAACATATAAACATCTATATATCATGATTCTTATACCACTAGCGGTAAGACCAAAATGGAAGGGGCACCCTCAACATCCTCCACAATTATCTCTTGATACATGCCTTAGTACCCAAGTTAGATATGCCTCTTTAATACATCTTCAAAATTACATTAACTCTTAAAATTCACGTATTTTACTATCAATGTAACTATTGCAACTTTGTTCAATGAAAATCTTGTAATAAGCTAGTTAACAAGTTAACAATGTTGTCATATAATTGTATGTAAAGTTGTCATATAATTGTTCGTACATTTAATTTTATTTAATAAATTAAAATTATGCTTTATTACTTTAAACAAAATAACATATAGTCCATTAAATTGTATGTTTTGGAGTTATTTTCCATTCCCATGTCTCATAGTTATAATTCATATCTATATTTTGTGTTAGACGTTACATCATAATACCAAGTGCCATGTATCTTGTTTTAATGACCCATGGGAGATTAATATGTCATAACTTACTAGCTTATTATGAAGGAATTTCAGTAATGTCTAAGATTTGATAGATGTATCAGCTAAAAACAATGGAACTATTACATTTACTTGATGTTTAAAATATTTATTAATTAAAGAGTCGCCATACACCATGCAAAGTGAGAATGACAGCTAATCTTGTTGGAGAAAACACGTAAATAATACATGTGAAAAATACAAACCCATCTTTCATACATTTCAATTGACAAGCAGAAAATTTATTCCAAACTCTAATTTACAAGTAGTGCCTGTTATATGCAAGAAGAAAAATCTTATTAGAAAAAACAAAATATGTTATTTCTTCTAATGAATGCTACCACACGTTCTTTAGCAGCCATTCCAATCTCTGCATACAAACATTTTTTCAAATTTAGCATAACAAAGTTCAAATTAATACCATTGTTCATTATCTAGTTAGTGTATTTTCCTTGAACACCTTCGCTACCATCCTTTTCACATTTCTACTTTAAACATCCTCATTAAAAGGCATATAATAAAGGCAATTTATGATCAACATTGCTTAGAACTGTAATTTGGAAAAACAAATGGTATATTTTGAATAAAATTTCCTCCATTGGCCTACTAAAGAAAGGTTTACCGTGTATTTGATCGTCTTCTTAACCTATACATCTCTCATCTTTAGTAGCTTTTAAAATGTACCTGTAATGAAATATCCAGATTTGTTACAGACTTGCACTTTCTATAACAATGCAGTGCTGAAAGTAACAAAAATACCAATAAAAAGTGAGTACCACAAAACACAGAACTGACAAGCAACAAAAATAGAAAAAGAACACCTTGAGAAAAAGAATTCAATCCATTACCATTTCAAAAAGCCAAAAGCCTTGAACAATGTAGCAACGTCAACATAAAACAATTATATATTTCAATGTATTAGGCTAAATGTGATGGTGAGTATGCACTCTAAGGGACTTCAGGGGATAAAATAAAACTTCCAGAAAAAAATAACTCTACCTAGAAGGTAAGGAAAGCTTCCTACCAGTACACACAAAAAACACTACCCACAAGGTCAGGGAAAATTCCTAACAGAAGACCACAAAGTAAGTAAAGATCCTTTTACATGAAACACCTAAAAAAGAAGCAAATCTACCTAGAATGTAGGAAAAGCTTTCAAAGACAACACAAATCACAACCCGCAGGCCTGGAATTTCAAATTATCAGTGCCTGTCAAACCAAAATTTCTTGACAGCTTAGCTCTTTTCCATAGCTGTAAATTCCAATATTTTTATATAGTTTGTTCATATAAATACAAATAAGTCTTATATTGTTACATATTATATATATATTTATTAAGAATTGTATAAAAAATTATACAGTTTTCATGTAATTGTTTACTGTTTCTTAAATTTTTTATCTGTAAAATACAATTAAAATCACAAAAAAATGGCCCACACCCTATCAATTTCCATGCCTTCACAAGGCACAGAGAGTTTCCTAATACAAATCAAACTGAAAAAATCTTGAAGTAAATAGTTGTAGTTCAGAATATTAATTGACTCGACCAGCATAAGAAGATAAACTATTCCATGAAGTTTAGGCAAAACTATTTGTCCACACATCTGACTTCATGAGGTTATTCAACCCACAATGCAAAGATGATTTTTCGACAGAGCATAAACCCACCCCCAAAAAAGGAAATTTTTCTTTTTGCAGTCCATGGATGTAGTTTAAGGCATTACCGGGATGTCGTTTTATACCAGTTCGGTTGTAGAAAAAAAAATTGTGTGGATGGACGTATCCACGTTGAACACATTATCTGCGTAACCATTATAACTTCCGCCATAGCTCTGCGGGTCGAATCTCTCAGGGCTCATGTATGCACATGTTCCCACATACGAATTGCACCAGGAACCTATGGTCTGCGACACGATTCTGCTCACCCCAAAGTCTGCAATCTTGACTCTTTGTAAATTCTTGCCGATCAACAGATTGGAGGGCTTTATGTCTCTGTGAACAATCCTCTGCCTGTGAAGGTATTTCAGTCCCTCCAACACTTGGCGGGCAATCTTAGCCAGGAACGACTCGCTCATCCGCTTCTTGTGCTTCAATAAATCGGCAAGGGACCCTCCATCCATGTATTCCAGAACAAAATTTATGTTCCCTCTCTCCTCGAAGACCCCTGACATTTGACAACGTAAGGAGAATCGGTCTTCTTGAGGATATCCATCTCTCTTATGATCTGTGTTGTGAGGGAGGGATCACAGTCGAGGCGGATGAATTTGAGGGCATAGTAAGAGGAGGATTTGTGGTGGACCTTATACACTGTGCCTCCACTGCCATGTCCCAGAATTCCCATTCTTTCCAAATCAGATTCAACAGTGTGTCTGACATGTGCGTGGGGCGTCATTGGGAGGGGCAGAGGCAGAGGAAGAAGCATTGTTTTTGTTACAGAGGAGCAATTGCAGGCAGCTTCAAACCCAGCCAATTTTTGAACATTATTGTAATTCAATCAAGACTGCTCAGCAGATGATGTTTCTACTTGTTGACGGGGAAAATAATTGTGTTTAGGAAGAGGCAAACAACAATACAAATGGGTGGAATCCATTCCATCCCACCTTGGTATCCTTCTTTGAAAGTCTCCAGCAAGTGCCATGAAGGTGACCCCAGCATAACGGAATGTGCAGGATTTTAGTTGTGTTTGAATTTTGAATTTTTAATCCGATTCATCCCGACCGTATATTTTTGAATAGCTAGCAGTCACCTCATATATTTTCCTCTATCATTTTATGTCAACTATCGAGCTTGTTTTTTTGAAGTTGGTGCAGCATGATCAGACAAACTAGCTAGAATTACTTACTAACAGACCGTGTGATGGTGTTAACGACAAGGTTAATGAAACGACAGACCGGTGCATGTCAAATGGCCATGCTGGTGGTCAACCTCGGAACATACCAGGAAGATAAGCTCAGCGGGTGATAAATGGCGAGAAATCCATGGTTCCAATGATTGGAAGGGTTGACTGATCCCATTAACCCACTTTTGAAAGAATAAATACTCAAATATGGTGATTTTGCACAGCAATGTTACGATTCCTTTGAAAACAACCACTCTTCCAAATATTATGGGAATTGTAAACACAACAAAAGCTTACTTTCCCACATATTGGATTTGGCTAAATGTGGAAGTGGGGACCGAGTCACAAAATATATCTACGCCAACACTCGTGTTTTGGATTCTTTCTTCGGAGAGGAAACAAATAATTCTAGCGCTTGGACTAGATTTATTGTTGTTTGCACTGACCCAGATGAGATAAGTGTTAGAAAAAGAGTGATTTTTCCCCTAGAAAAGCAAAAAACAGTTTTTCTTTACATTCATTCAATATTAGATGATTTAATTTTAGATTCCTAATTTAGGAAAAGCTATTAAATGATCAGGGGATCATTTTTGAAAGTTCCCTAAACATCCCTAAATGGTGTCAGTGTAGAAGACCATCTCAAAAGCTTTCCAATGACTATGAGAACGGGACAAACGGACATCGGGAGCTCTAGATATGTCCGGTCAAAGTTTAGACAAAGTGGGGAAAGTCAACTCTGGTCAACTGGTCAATATTGGACCAATCGCACTGTGACACGTGGCTTGCCACCACACTCATCAAATTCACTCGATTTGCCTATCGGGAGATGACAAGTGGACTACATGATGACCGAGTTAATTAATTTCGATACCCCATGGTATGGGTCGAATTTTTATTTACTTGGTAAGTCCACTTACACACCATTCCAAATGCCACGTATATATATATATATATATATATATATATATATATATATATATATATATATATATATATATATATATATATATATGTTCAAACATTAGTATAAACTGCCAACATACTATACTTCCACGTGGAGGAGGAGTGAAGCGGTGGTGGGGAGCATGTTTAATGTTATGCGTGGAAATCCACGTAGGGGCGGTTATGCCTCTAATGGTCCTTTGACCACTTCAAATAAAGCGTGAAAGGCTTAATAAAGCCTAAGACCTTATCACTCCACAACATGTGGGATATACCCACTTCAAAAGCCGCCTCTTTTGGGATTTAATCCCATTTAAAATGCTAAGCGCCCACTTTGGAATATTTTATCCCTTATCAAAATACTACGGGCTAAAGGTTTAAAAATAGCCTAAGGGATAATATGTAAGTGCATATTTTTTGGGCCCTAATTTTGTATAAATAGGGAACCCATTTGCATTGTAAGAACACACACACCCCAAGCTTATTATTTGTTAAGCTTATTGTGGGGACACACACCAGTGCAACAGAGAAGCTCATTGCTAGAGCACGGAAAGGTGGAGACACACCCAAGCTTATTATTTGTTAAGCTTATTTGTGAGATGTGTCAACAAATATTGTTTATTGGCCTATTATTTTAGGCAATAGTAGATGAAATATTTGTGATTGGGAGTAAATTATAAACTACCCAATAGGCCCATTGAGCCACACTAATTACTTGCAAATCCTGGATTATCGATCGGAGTGCTAGCGTCGCATTGATAGCGTCGGGAAGGCCGATCGAAGCCGAAGGAGATTGTGCATCAGGAAGGTGAAAAACAATTCGACTGATCATCGGAAGTTTTCGAAGAACTGGTGTACTGATAGGCAAGTAAAATTCCATTAGGTTTTCTTGTGAAAGTACTATTGTAACTTACAAGTTTTGACTAGTGGAATGGTTCGACCACGAACCCGAGACGTAGGCAATTGCCGAACTCCGTAATCAATCTGTGTGCAATTTTCATTATTGTCTTGCATTATTTTAAATTGATTACTTAAAAGGAGTAAATTATTGGCAAATAATTAAAGCCTATAAGGGTCCGAGATCAGGTAGTAATAATCTGATTATTTTCGGATCAAGTTTGGTATCAGAGCTGGTTTAGCTCCATATTTGTTTTTCAGTAAATCTGATTAACAAAGTGATTGCTTCAAGATTAGTGTAGTTGGTTCAATTTGTGTGAACAGGGTACAAGTGCACTATGGGCAAGATGTCTAAACAGTAAAGCTTGAGGAAATTGAAGCTTATAATCACCAGATCCAGGAAGAGAACTCTCTCCTGCGATCAATGTATTACTCCTTGGAAGAGGAGAATGCTCGTTTGAAATCAGAACTGCAAACCAAGGATGAGCTCTTGGCAAGGTTGCAGTGTGGTGATCAGAGGAAGGAAATACCTTCAACTTCAGATGCAGTGACCATGGCAGATGACTGCACTGTAAGTTGTTCACCACTGGAATCTTCTTCTTCCTCCCATTTGGTTTCGATTCAGGTAATGAAGTCTTTGGTTTGTTTGAAAAGCATACTAGAGGAATTGGATCCAAGTTACTAGATAAAATGGGATTTGATGGAAGAGGCCTTGGTAAAAATGGCCAAGGCATTGCTAACCCAATACAAGTCGAGGATCGTCCTCGTTTTGCAGGTTTGGGTTATCCTAGTGCGGGAATGGAAATTGGAGAATGCTCTAAGAACGTTGATGGGAGACAAGCTTCTGAAAGCAAAGAGAATACCCCACTAGTCCTGCAAGAATATTCTGAGCAGGAAAGTTGTGCTTCGTCGTCACAGGCAAGATGTGGTAAGAGAAATCAGCGAAGAGGTAATGAGATTCCACCTCCAGTTTCTTACCATAATCATAAGCACAATAAAACTTCTGATCCACTTTTCCAACTTAAGAAGTATGGTTATGATTTTCAGAAGATGTGGAATTCCTTTCCATGTACTTTTTGTGGATTGCATAATCATTCAGTGGCCAGATGCTGGAAGAGAAGGAAACTGATGAAGAAGTTGATGCCGTTCATCAGGAACACGGCAAATCAGAAAGACCAATCTCATCATGCAGAGTTGAGAAATGGCAAAAAGAGTTCCTCATCCTAGAAGAAGGAGATTAAGAGGAATTTTTGTGCTCATTGCCAAAGGAATGGGCATCGGTGGATAATTGCTTTGAAATCGCATCCATCTCACCATCGAGTAATGGCAAGCCAAAGATGGAATGGAGGCACATTTGTAAAGGCGAAAGAGGTTTCTACTCCACCACCACTTGACAATTCAACCCAGGACCAAGTAATACCCGAAAGTGAAAGTCCTTTAAAATGGGTAAGTCAATAATTTTTCAATTATATATTGCATAATTCAGATTGATGAATCATATGCGGTATTAAGTTTGGAGATCGAGAGATTGTGAGAAAATGCTTTGAGAGAAAGGTTTACATACTTAAGTGGATTTTCTTACTCGAAAAATTTGATTAATGCTCCAAATATATCTCCTAATCGGCATGTGAGTACATTACGACTTGAACACATGAATTAACTAATATAAAGCTTGGAGATTGATATTCCATTTGTGCAAACAATAGAGCTCTCAAGAGATCAGCTCGAACTTCATTCTATGTGTAGAGGCATTGTGACCATGCAGCAGAATGGTAGCTGAATCACCATTGGCATTGATGTCGGGTTAGAACTTCATTCTGTGTAGAGGCATTGTGACCGTGCAGAGTGGTACCTGATATTAGTATGTCAACAAGAGGAGCTCTAAAAGGATCAGCTCGAAATGTCATTCGGTGTCAAGGCATTGCGACCACACATATGAATGGTAGCTAATCAACAGACTTAGCATCGTGCATTGGAGGCTTGAGGTCTACAGAGGCTTAGCATCATGCATCGGAGCGTTGAGGTCTGATAAGACTTAGCATCATGCATTGGAGGCTTGAGGTCTTGAAAGAGGCTTAACATCATGCATCGGAGGTGTTGAGGTCTGAAAAGGGACAAGTCATTGTCCATCATTGACATCGGATCAATCAAAGCTCTACGTAACATGGAGTTCCTTCAAACTAGTTTGGATTTTGTGGAATCAACTCGAGCTAGGAGCTATGTTATATCCTTGTTGTTAGATATCAAGAAGCTTAGCACCGCACAGAAGGAGTGTTGAGGTTTCATTCAGAAACTTAGCACCATAAAGCGGAGGCGTGGAGGTCTTCTTCGGATATCAGAGTGGCGCAGTGGAAGCGTCGTGGGCCCATAACCCACAAGTCCTAGGATCGGAGCAGATTTGTCAAAGTGAGAAGGTTGGAGGAGAAGACCCAAGGGTCTACTACGCATCACTTTCGAGGTGGCAGCAGAGTTTTTCAGATTCAGGACAGTATGGAAGCTTTTTGGGACAAAAATCCTTTCTCAGTGGGGAGGTGTGATCAGGGGATCATTTTTGAAAGTTCCCTAAACATCCCTAAATGGTTTCAGTGCAGAATACCATCTCGAGAGCTTTCCAACGACTGTGAGAATGTGACAAACGGACATCGGGAGCTCTAGATATGTCTGGTCAAAGTTCGGGCAATGGAACGTCAACTTTGGTCAATCGGTCAATATTGGACCAATCGCACTTTGTGACACGTGGCTTGCCACCGATCTGAAATCAAATTCAACTAGCAATTGTGCACACACATTTTTTTCTTTGTATTGATTTTCAATGTAAAAATTGAGCATTATATCCTTTTTTTTTTAATAAAAGAATTAAAAGCTAAAGTAAATCTTGTGCAAATATTTAAAGAAATGAAGAGAATTCACCAACAATTTAACACAAGAATTGATAACGGAGTTCGGTGCTTAAGGCCTATGTCTCGAGTCCGGTTGAATGGGACTGATCTATTAAAATCTTGAAAATAATTCTACAAAAATTTGACCTTCTCACAGTCTTCCTCTATCAAAAATAACAGGGGTTGCTTTTTACATCTCCTCAAAATTCCACTCCTAGCTCAAGTTATGAGCATTTCAATATTTTTGCACAGACCCAAATGCTATTCAAATAAAATAACACTCCTTTTATATTGTTTCTAAGCCTCTAGCATACCGGCTGGGCGCTTATCCTTTTACACGCCCACCCAAGTTCCATTCTCCTCCCCATGCATTTGACTTATCTCTTAGGGAACAATATCCCACATTTGGCGCATTTTAAAGTGGAGGAGGTTTTAAAAAGGTGGGCGGTGTAAGGTTTAAGTGGCTTAAGAGCCACCTTAGCCATGGGAAGTGGGCACATGGATATGTATAGCCATAGTATTTTTAGGCACCTAGAATAATGCCAAATATAATGCATGGAATAGGTAATAGGAATTGGATTAAATGCGTGGAATATGGTAATTGCATAGTTTAAAATGGCATATCAAATAGTCCCACATGCATAGCACAAATGCAATTACAGGCATATATATACACAAGTTGGTATAGTGATAAAATGAGAAGGAGGCCAAGACACCCCTCCATAATCGAGTGTGTCGAACTGGTGAGGGCCCCCAGCCAGTAAATAGCGGGGTCCATTTGTCCGTGAACGAGTGTCCAAGACCGGCATTCCCAAAAACCAATTTTAGTTCGTCACACAATTGTCCACGTGTCACAATATAATTGAAACACTTGGCGAGCGTGCACACGTCCAACTTGCACAAAACTCCAAATTTTGCAGATTTGCGAAAATTTCAGCGGGCTATAACTTTTGCAAACAAGCTCATTTCTGCGCAAACAAGATATCGACGGAATCGTATAATTTTTCTCCACACTTTAAAAATGACTACAAATTATTCTGAGAAGATCTTAGATCGGTGTTTCTCTGTGAGGATCCTCTGGATCATTCCTCCCCACTGAGAAACTTTTAGACCCAAAAAGTCAACTTAATTGGTGAATAGGTGAGGGTATTTCTCCCTCACCTTTCCAGTTTCCATCCATTTAGCCTTGTTCAGATGCATGCCTTTGAACCCAACACGAAGATACTCAATATCACCTCTTCGTAAAGTTCTTACTTTCCCCGTCCAAAATGATGTCTTCCTGAACTCATCAATATACTCGGGAGCAAAATCATCAATGGAAGGCATTATGTTAGAATCATCATGATCAACAGTCATAGGCGGTTCATACAATCTTAAATTCTCAACATTTACAAGCTGAGTAGATTTGCATATATGGAGGTAAATCCAACCAAAAGCTTTGTTAAATTTTTTCCAATATTTGGAATGGACCATATCGTATAGGTTTCAATTTTTTACCTTCACCTGTCAGTCTTTCCTTGCTGATGTGAAGCCAAACTGAATCACCAACTTTGAACTTGTGATCAGTTCTATGTTTATCATGCCTAACTTTGTACTTGGCCTGACTTTTCTCCAATTATTCACGAGACATCGATGAACTGTTGTATTCTCTGCACAAATATTTTAGCCTTGTCAGAATCACTTGAACCATTAACAATAGTTTCATGTCCATAATATATATCTAATGGAGAATTAGGCGATATTCATAACAAGTCTCAAATGGAGAATTCAAAGTAGAAGAATGTAAGGCATGATTATAAGCATGTTGCACATAATAAAGATGTTCATCCCACAATTTAGGATGTTTGCTACTATAACCCCTAAGTAATTGTACCACTGCATGCGGTTTACAACCTATGTTTGACCATCGATCTGTGGATGAAAAAAGTGCTCTTTTTCAGTTTGTGTCCATTAACCCCACAATGTTGACCAAAAATTCCCAAGAAATCTAGAATCCCGATCAGATATAATTGAAGTAGGTAAACCAAAATGAACCCAAACAAACTAAAAAAACAAATGTGCAGTTCCCTCACTAGTTATTTGTTTAGTACATGGAACCAACACACACATTTTGCTAAATATGTCCACTACCACATATAAGTAATCATGTTTCTTCCGTGTCATGGGCAAGCCTCCTACAAATTCCATGGAAACACTTTCCCAAGGCCTTGTTGGAACAGGAAGAGGAGTGTAAAGTCCTAATTTCCTGTTACTTGGCTTGCTTGTGGCACAAAGAACACATCCCTTAATATACTTGTTTACATGTTCATGCATTCTAGGCCAATAACAATATTTTTGTAAATGTGCAACTGTCTTACTAATACCAAAATGCCCTGAAATAAGAGAAGTATGTGCTTCCCTAATCATATGCACACGCTCATTTTCTGGAATACAAAGTTTTCTAGAATGATATAACAATCCTTCATGCAAATGATAATCTTTTTCTCCTACTTGTTTCCCACTTACTAGATCCTCATACACTTCTCTAAAGTCAACATCATTTACATATTGTTCCTTATAACTAACATGAGCCAAAGAACTATGCTGCAAAAGAATAGATGCTACTACCACTGGTGGTCTAGATAACATGTCGGCAACCTTGTTTTGAATACCTTTTTTATACCTGATTACAAGATGAAATTGTTGCAAAAATCCCATCCACCTGAAATGTCTAGACTGCTGCAATTTGGTTTGTGTTTGTAAGTATTGAAGCGGTTGATGGTCAGTATGTATAATTGTTTCTTTTCCCATTAAATAATGCTTCCACTTTTTAACACTTTGAACCAAAGCATACAACTCTTTATCATAAGTTGGATAGTTTCTTACCACACTTGTAAAGGTTTCTAAATGGTAACACACTGGTCGTTTGTTCTGCATCAAAACGCCCCCATTGCGTAGTCACTAGCATCTGTCTCAATCTCAAATGAATGTTGTAAATCTGGAAGTGCCAAGATCGGAGCGGTACTTATCTTCTCTTTCAGTGTATCAAAGGCTTTCTATTGTTTTCCTCCCCACTAAAAGACCTATTTAATACTTGTCAAAGCATGCAAAGGAGATGCAATATATGAGAAGTTAGCAATAAATTTTCTCCAGTATTGAACTACACCTAGAAAACTTCTAACTTCCGTCACATTTGTGGGTCTAGGCCATTTCACAATAACCTCTATTTTTGCAGGATCAATTCTCAATTCTCTGCTTTCCTACAATATAACCCAAGTAAATTAAAGATGTTTTCCAAATTAACATTTTGACATCTTCAAATACAATTTCTCTTTCCTTAGTGCATCTAAGACTTTTGGATGTGTTTAACATGTTCATCCCATGACTTATCGAAAATAAGAATATCATCTAAGTAGACAATAACAAAATTATCAATGAATGGTCTAAAGATTTCATTCATAACTCTCATGAATGTTCTTTGGTGCATTGCACAAACCAAAAGGCATCACTAACCATTCAAACAATCCATGTTTCGTTTTAAAAGTAGTTTTCCAAACATCACCTTCTGCAATTCTTACTTGGTGATAACCACTTCTTAAGTCTAACTTAGTGAAATAAATTGCATTCTTTAATTGATCCAGTAAATCATCTATTCTAGGAAGAGGGTAATGATTCTTTATAGTAATCTTATTTAAAGCATGGAAATCAACACACATTCACCAAGTGCCATCCTTCTTAGGAACCAATATAATTGGAGAACCACATGGGGATGTACTTGGATGAATTATACCTTGAGCCAAAAGTTCCATTACATGTCTCTTGATTTCCTCATTCTCTACTACTGACAACCTGTACATTCCGATATTGGGAAGAGGTGCATCCTGAAGCAATTGTATCTCATGTTGAACCCCTCTTTTGGGAGGTAGACCTTGTGGATCCTGAAAAAAACATCATCAAAATGAGAAAAAAAAATTACCAATTCATCCTTATGTTTCGATCACAAGCCTCAAAAGCCATCTCATGTTCTTTTTCTTTGGCTTTGACTACCATGAGTACAAAACTTTTTCTTGAGTTTACAAGCCTTTTCATTTGACCTGCAGTTACCAAGGATAGATTATTCTTTTCACGGTGAGCTCTAACAATAAACTCAATTCCATCCTTTACAAGCAAATATTTATTTTCTTCCCTATAGAATATTGCTTTACGATCATACAAATAAGGACTTCCCAAAACCACCCCACAAATATCCAAAGGAACTACATCCAATTCAACCTCATCTATAAACTTGTGCAGTAATGGCAAATCTAAAAGTATAAGTTTTAGTTACCTACGGTTTTGCAACATCACAAACCCATTGAAAAGGATAAGGCTTAGGATGTGGTTTAGTTTTGAGTCCTAATTTCTTAACAACCTCCTCAGAAATTAGATTAGCTTGAGATCCACTATCAAAAAGAGTATCAATTTTCGTATGCTTTGAAATTACTCTAATGTGGAAAAGCTCATTCCTTTTCTTATCATCAAGTATAGTTTGTTTACTAGAATAAGATGCAACATCTATAGTGCTATTGTTGGAAATTGAAAGAGTTGATTTACGTTGAAAACTCATAGCATTTGTGATTTTGGTTCATCACTTGAATCGGAACCAAGATCATGCACTACGATGTTTGTTTTCTTTTCTTTTCCTTTCTTAACCATCCATTTAGGCTTCTTTTCAGGATGTGATTTCCAACATTTAGACTCATCATGGATTTTTTTTACAATGATTACAAAATGGTTTTTCATCTTCCTTCTTAATAGTAGAGTTTGTTTTATGCTTACCCTTTCCTTTTCCTTGTTCTTTCGAACCTTTTCCTTCGATTTCTTATTATTCGATTAAAAGAAGAGAAAGAGGAATCCTTTGTCATTTTCCCTCATGATTCCAAATGGGTTGCTTGAACACATCTTGCATCAAGATTAGTAGACCTAAAACAAGTATCATATGTCTTAAATAACTATGCAATCCACCAATATATTTGAGTAGTGTTTCTTACGTGTTTAGGAAATTCCCGCAATAGAGCCCTTTTCCTAAATTATTGTGTGTATTCTTGAACACTTTGTCCCTTAGTTTTTCTTAATGTTTTCCAATCCATCATAGCTTGTTGCTTATAACCAAGAGGATAAAATTGTTGCCTAAGATTTGAAACAAATTCAGACCAAGAAGTGATTTCTATACCTTTGGTTTCTTCCACTTCCTAAAACTTTCTCCCCCACCAAATGAGTGTTGTGCCACCCATCCGAAGAGTTGCCAGATGAATCTTTGCTTCATCATTAACAATTCTCAACCCCGCAAAGTATACTTCTATCTGCTTGACCAGCTTATCCAACTTCTCTCGCATTTAGCTCTCCAAAGATATACATAGGCAATTCAAACCGATATCTAACTTTAATGAAGGAAAATCAGATTTTGAAGAGTCTCTTTTTGGAATATCGAACTAGATCTTTCTTCTTCTTACCTCCTCTAGTTACCTTTTCCTTTTGCCTATCTTGGTACATTTCTTCCACCATTTCCTTCATCTCTGTTGGAAGGATTGACGAAATTCTTCCGCCTCTCGATCCTCCATTGTAGGACTTTGAGACCATCTGGTACCAATTTGAGATTTCCTTCAACTAAATATTCTTCACCCTTCTTAGATCGAGACCTTGTTAACATCCAACACACACTTACAATCCAAAACACGTTAATCCCAACCAAAAATCAGTCAAAACCAGCTCGATACAATGATCCGAAAATCAAATTTAACTAGAATTGTGCACACACATTTTTTTCGCTTTGTATTGATTTTCGATGTAAAAATTTAGCATTATATCCTTTTGTATTTTTAATAAAAGAATTAAAAATGCAAGTACTATGTAAATATTTAAAGAAATGAAGAGAATTCACCAGCAATTTGACACAAGAATTGATAACGGAGTTCGGCGCTTGAGGCCTACGTCTCCAGGTCCGGTTGAATGGGACCGATCTATTAAAATCTTGAAAATAATTCTTTACAAAGAATTCTACAAAATTTTGACCTTCTCACAGTCTTCCTCTTTCAAAAATAACGGGGTTGCTTTTTAAATCTCCTCAAAATTCCACTCCTAGCTCAAGTTATGAGCATTTCAATATTTTGCATAGACCTGAATGCTATTCAAATAAAATAACACTCCTTTTATATTGTTTCTAAGCCTCCTAGCATACCAGCTGGGTGCTTATCCTTTTACACGGCCCACCCGGGTTCCATTCTCCTCCCCATGCATTTGACTTATCTCTTAGGGAACAATATCCCACATTTGGCACATTTTAAAGTGGAGGAGGTTTTAAAAAGGTGGGCGGTGCAATGTTTAAGTGGCTTAAGAGCCACCTTAGCCGTGGGAAGTGGGCACATGGATATGTATAGCCATAGTATTTTTAGGCGCCTAGAATAATGCCAAATATAATGCGTGGAATAGGTAATAGGGATTTGGATTAAATGCGTGGAATATGGAATTAAATAAAAATGCGTGGAATATGGTAATTGCATAGTTTAAAATGGCATATCAAATAGTCCCACATGCATAGCAAAAATGAAATTATAGGTATATATATACACAAGTTGGTATAGTGATAAAATGAGAAGGAGGCCAAGACACCCCTCCATAATCGAGTGTGTCAAACCTAGATGAGGGCCCCCAGCCAATAAATAGCGGGGTCCATTTGTCCATGAATGAGTGTCCAAGACCGGTGTTCCCAAAAACCACTTTTAGTTTGTCACACAATTGTCCACGTGTCGCAATATAATTGAAACACTTGGCGAGTATACACACGTCTAACCTACACAAAACTCTAAATTTTGCCAGTTGCCCAAAAATTTCAGTGGGCTATAACTTTTGCAAACGAGCTCCGTTTCTGCAAACAAGATATCGACGGAATCGTATAATTTTTCTCCACGCTTTAAAAATGACTGAAACTTATTCTGAGAAGATATTAGATCGGTGTTTCTCTGTGAGGATCCTTTGGATCACCACCACACTCATCGAATTTGCTTGATTTGCCTATCGGGAGATGACAAGTGGACTACATGATGACCGAGTTAATTAATTTCGATACCCCATGGTATGGGTCGAATTTTTATTTACTTGGTAAGTCCACTTACACACCATTCCAAATGCCACGTATATATATATATATATATATATATATATAATGTTCAAACATTAGTATAAACCGCCAACATACTATACTTCCACGTGGAGGAGGAGTGAAGCGGTGGTGGGGAGCATGTTTAATGTTATGCGTGGAAATCCACGTAGGGGCGGTTATGCCTCTAATGGTCCTTTGACCACTTCAAATAATGCGTGAAAGGCTTAATAAAGCCTAAGACCTTATCACTCCACATCATGTGGGATATACCCACTTCAAAAGCTGCCTCTTTTGGGATTTAATCCCATTTAAAATGCTAAGCGCCCACTTTGGAATATTTTATCCCTTATCAAAATACTACGGGCTAAAGGTTTAAAAATAGCCTAAGGGATAATATGTAAGTGCATATTTTTTGGGCCCTAATTTTGTATAAATAAGGAACCCATTTGCATTGTAAGAACACACACATCCCAAGCCTATTATTTGTTAAGCTTATTATGGGGACACACACCGACGCAACAGAGAAGCTCATTGCTAGAGTGCGGAAAGGTGGAGACACACCCGAGCTTATTATTTGTTAAGCTTATTTGTGAGATGTGTCAACAAATATTGTTTATTGGCATATTATTTTAGGCAATAGTAGACAAAATATTTGTGAATGTGAGTAAATTATAAACTACCCAATAGGCCCATTGAGCCACACTAATTACTTGCAAATCCTGGATTGTCGACCGGAGTGCTAGCGTCGCATTGATAGCGTCGGGAAGGCCGATCGACACCGAAGGAGATTGTGCATCTGAAAGGTGAAAAACAATTCGACTGATCATCGGAAGTTTTCAAAGAACTAGTGTACTGATAGGTAAGTAAAATTCCATTAGGTTTTCTTGTGAAAGTACTATTGTAACTTACAAGTTTTGAATAGTGGAATGGTTTAACCACGAACCCGAGACGTAGGCAATTGCCGAACTCCATAATCAATCAGTGTGCAATTGTCATTATGGTCTTGCATTATTTTAAATTGATTACTTAAAAGGAGTAAATTATCGGCAAATAATTAAAGCCTATAAAGGGTCCGAGATCGGTAGTAATAATCGATTATTTTCAGATCATTAAAGCAAATAAATCAAAAGCTTTATATTGCACAAAATCATGTCCTTTTATTTCTATTTTTAGGAGAGTTGAGTTTTTATTGTTTGATGAAGCCATCTATTTATTAGAGGCAATTCTAAGTGTTTTCATATCAAACACATTCAAAGAGATTGTATTAAGCCGAAGCTCGAGAAGGAAGGAGAAATATGTGTATAGAAGTGATGATCTGAGTTTGAAATAATATGTTTTATTTGTAATTTTTATTTTATTTCTATTATTTGTTATTTTATGTGCCTAATTTCTACAAATTGGTATCAAAACGTGGATTTTTTCAGTAGGTTTCTAATTGACAACAAGTTATGGCTTCTATATCCAGTCTGCAGACACCACAATTTACAGGAAATAATTATGAGTATTGGTCATTAACCATGAAGGCACTATTTAGATCCTAAGATGTGTGGGAAATTGTAGAGAATGGGTACACAGATCCCACAGATGTAGAACATATAACACACTCTCATAGGCAGAGAAAGACACTTTGAAGAAATTAAGAAAGAAAGACAGAAAATATTTATTCTTCATTCATCAAGCCATGCATGAAAGCATCCTACCTAGAGTGGCGAACTTGATAAAGCACAAATTGCATGGGAGACTCTCCAAGTTGCATATTAAGGTAAAGAGAAAGTAAAAGCTGCTGAAGCTTGATAACTTCGTAGAGATTTTGAAAATATGTCAATGAAAGATTGATTCCGTAGAATCATTCTTTTCTTTTGTACTTGGTTTGGTCAATCAAATTAAATATCATGGTGAAAATATTGAGGACAAAAGAATTATTAAAAATTTACTTATAAGTTTGCCTATAAAATTTGATCCTTTGGTAGTTTCTATTGAAGAAACTAAGGATCTAAGTTAGTTTTCAATTGATGATTTGCACACATCACTAGTAAATCATGAGCAGAGGATGAATAGATCACATACATTTTAGATCAAGTTTTCATCACAGTATCGAAATTGTGGAAGAGGAAGACGCGAAATTTCAGCCCTAGAGGCAGAGGAAAAATTTCATCTAGAGTACATAACAGTTGTCCATAAAACTCAAGTGGAAGAGGACATAGTCAAGAGCACAATGATAATCATTTATCAGGTTAGAGACATGATAAATTACATGTGTAGTGTCACTATTGCAAGAGATACGAGAACTATGCTTTTGCATGCAAGAAAAAGTAGTATGATAATAACAAGCAGAATCGAAATCAGATTGTGAGATCTACTCCAAGATCCATGTTTATTGCATGCACAAAGGTTTTTGAAGAATCCTCTATTGAGTGTAATCTATCCCAATAGAGTCTTAGTGATGTATGGTATTTGGATTCTAGTTACAGTAATCACATGTCAAGTAACTTAGATTTATTTTCTGATTTGAATGAGTAAGTAAAGTTAGAAGTTTCCCTTGGGAATAATAATACGATGTTGTAAAAGGAAAAGGAACAATCAACATTCTAACTAAAAAGGGGAGTAGAAGATTATGCATGATTTTTATTATGTTGCGGGTTTGAAGCGAATCTTATGACCATTGTTCAATTGATACAAAAGGGATATAAATTTTACATTGAAGACAATGAATGTGTGATCGTTGATAAAGCTCCAAGTACACAGTGATTGCTAAAGTGAATATGAAAAATGACATAATGTTTTCTTTGAATATTATACTAGCCACATCCAAAGATCATACTACAGATTAGTCTGGAGCTAAGGATATTGAATCAACTTTTTAGTCAGTTGAAAAAGATGAATTGTGGCTATGGAATCTCAGGTTTGGTCATTTAAACTTTAGTGGTTTGAATTTATTACACAAAAAATATGGTGAAAGTTTTTCCTTTGAATCAAAAACCAGATAGATTTTGTGAAGGTTGTATCTTAGGGAAAAAACACAAAGAATATTTCCTAGCTGGTAAAACAAGAATAACAAGTGCACCACTTAAAATTGTTCATTCAGATTTATGTGGACCGATGCAAAAAAATTATATTGAAGGTTGTTCATATTTTATGGCATTCATTGATGACTATACAAGGAATACATGGGTGTACTTTTTCAGAGATAAATGAGATGATTTTGATATATTTCAACAGTTAAAGGTTTTAGTGGAAAATAAAAGTGGGTACTACATCAAAGTTCTGAGGAAAGACAAAGGAGGTGAGTATGTTTCCAATGTTTTCTAAATTTTTACAAATATCATGGTATACATAAGCAATTTACTTTCAGGTATACTCCACAACATAATGGTGTGGAAGAGAGAAAGAATAGAACCATCATGGAGATGGTAAGAAGTATGATGAAGGAAAAACATCTTTCAAATGAGTACTAAGCGAAGATGATGCAACTACCATTTACATCATAAACAGGTGTCCAACAAAAATTGTTCGAAACATGGTTCCTCAACAAGCTTGAACTAAGAGAAAACATGGTGTTTCTCATTTTATAATTTTTGGTTTTATGGCATACACACATGTTCTGGTGAGATAAGGAAGAAATTAGACAAAAAGGAGAAAAATGCATATTTGTTGGATATTCGAGATAATAAAAAGATTACAAGTTGTTCAATCCAATTACTAGAAAGGTAATATTCAACAAATATGTACAGTTTGTTGAAAATGAGGCATGGGATGGAAGTATTGAGAAAATAGTCAGTGTAGCAGTATCTATTCCTCGTGATGATATGGTAGATGAAAGCATTGAGTAGCAAGGTATTGTATCTTCTTCAAATCTTGGACATGCACCACAAGTTGTAGCACAAGCTACACCTCCATCTACATCTAGGAGGTCTCCAAGATTTCAGTCATATTCAACTATTCAAAGCAGACACCACAAAGAACACCAGAAGATACTCCTTCAGTATAAAACAATCCATCATTAGATAGCCCTTTGCAGCGGAAAACAAGGAGTCTTAGTGAGATTTATGATGTTGATACAACTAATGCTTTTTCATTTTTGCATTGTTTTCTCAAGATGCAGATCCAGTATTCTTTGAAGACGCTTAAAAAATGAATTTTTTGTTTAAGCCGTGGATGATGAGATAGACGCCATAGAGAAGAATCAGACATGGGAATTGGTAGATCTTCTAAAAGGAAAGGACGTGATAGGAGTGAAGTGGGTCTATAAGACCAAATATATTGTTGATGGTAAAGTATAGAAACATAAAGCAAGGTTGGTTACAAGAGTCTTTTCATAGAAATATGTAGTAGATTACAAAGAGATATTTACACATGTATCATGTTGGACACAGTAAGAATGGTTTTAGCCATTGCAGCTCAAAATAAATGGCCAATTTATCATATAGATGTAAAATCAGCATTCTTGAATGGTTTTCTTAAAGAATAATTTTATGAGAATCAGTCAAAAGGTTATATTATTTAAGGTCATGAAGAAAATGTATACATGTTAAAAAAGCACTCTATGGTCTCAAGCAAGCACCTAGAGCTAGGTACAGCATGATTGATTCTTATTTGATACAGAATGGTTTCACTAGGAGCAGCAGTGACCCTACCTTATACATCAAGATCAATGAGCAAGGTAAAATTTTGATTGTTTGTTTATATGTGCATGATTTAATCATCACTAGAAATTCATCTAAAGATTCATTCAAATCAGCTATGAAGAAATAATTTGAGATGACAAATCTAGGCCTCGTGCACTATTTTTTGGGCACAGAAGTTCAACAATCAGAAGATGTGGTTTTTATTTCATAAGAAAAGTATGCTAATGATGTTTTGAAGATATCTAACATGTTGAATTGCAAGCTAGTGCTAACACCAGTTGCAGTAGGTTTGAAGTTAAGCAAATATGACAACGGATCATTTGTAGATCCAACATTGTTCAAAAGACTAGTTGGAAGTCTCATGTATTTAATAGCCACAAGGCTTGATATTATGTATGGTGTGAGCCTCATCTCAAGGTTCATGGAATCTCCAAAAGATTCACATTGGCAAGTTGGAAAAAGGATTTTGAGGTATGTATGTGGAACTAAGAATCATGGAATTTTGTATTCAACATCAGATGAGTTCAAACTCATAGGTTACACAAACACATGTTGGATGTAATGATGATAAAAAGAGAACATCCGGCTATGCTTTTCACTTTGGAATAGGCATAGTTTCATGGGCATCGAAGAAGCATCCCATAGTCACACTATCTTCAACAGAAGTAGAGTATGTAGCAGCAATAGGAGCAGCATGTCAGGCTATTTGGATGAGAAGAGTGTTGAAATATTTGAGGTAGAATCAAGAGGATGCTACATAATTTTTTTGTGACAACAATTCAGCAATAACATTATCCAAAAATCATGTTTTTCACAAGAGGAGAAAACACATAGACACGAGGTATCACTTCATTAGGGAGTTGGTTAACAACAAATAAATTTGTCTCAAATTTTGTTTATCCGAAGATTAATTTGCATAAATCTTTACAAAAGCTTTGGGAAATAAAGTTTTTGAGTATTTGAGAACTTGTTTGGGAGTTTGTGATCTGGAATATGTCAAATATGGAAGTACAAAATTAGCTCAAGAAAAATTAAATCTTGAAGGTCAAAATTAAGGAGTGTTAGAAAAAGAGTAATTTTTCCCCTAGAAAAGAAAAAAGTAGTTTGCTTTTTACATACTTTCAATATTAGATGATTTAGTTTTAGATTCCTAGTTTAGAAAAAGCTATTAAAGAAAATAAATCAAAAGCTTTGTATTACAAAAATCATGTGCTTTTTATTTCTATTTTTAGGAGAGTTGGGTGTTTTATTGTTTGATGAAGTCATCTATTTATTAGAGGCAATTGTAAGTGTTTTTATTTCAAACACATTCAGAGATATTGTATTGAGCTGAAGCTCTGAGAAGGAAGAGGAAATATATGCACAAAAGTGTTGATTTGATTTTGCAATAATATGTTTTATTTACAATTCTTTATTTTATTTATGTTAGTTTTTATTTTATGTGCCTAATTTATACAATAAGGAGACTAGGCGGGCATGAAATAATTGTTGCGTAGAGAGGCATTGAAACTCCTTGTGAATGGATGCGAGACCTAAGAGACATATTATTCCTTGCCACCCATGATATAGCATGCTCCAACATCAAAACCCTTTCAAATCTAGATGTCGGGGTAGAAGGGGTTTTTGAGATGTTATACTACCACCAATGAGGAATCTAAGAGATGGAGATTCGGCGCGAGAAATCATTATGGGTGAGATTACAAGGTTTTGAATGAATACAAATACAAAAAAAAACAATATGAGCATAAAATTCATGGGACACACTTGGGAGTGTGATGGAAACCTTGATTGCCTATGATGTCGGATAAATCATGGTGATTTCTAAAAATTGTATGAGCTCAATCCATGTGATAGTTTTTACTTTTGCATCTCCGCACGTGGGAAACCTATAATTTTCTCAACATATAGAAGATATTGGTGTCAAAGTTTTGCATTTAGTAAACAACAACGACTTAGTTCCAAAGGTTCTTGGGGTTTTGTGAATGAGAATGCAGGATGGCTAAGTAAAATTCATGCTATATTTTCTTGTTGGAATATGTTCATGTGGGTGTATACATTACCTTTGACAACAACATTTCTCCTATGTTGAAGCAACGCATAATCCTCGCTTGCTTCCATAACTTAGAAGTTTATTTACACGTAGTCGATGGTTTTCAAGGTAACAAGAAGTTGCCTTTCACATCATTTAGGAGAGATGCAACTCTAGTTAATAAAATCTCGAGACTTGTTGATTCAAAGTCTTCAAATCCATTCTTACTAGTGGGAGAGGAGAAACAAAGAAGTGGTCAAACATGTGGATGGGATATTTGTATACTCCTCTACAACTCCTACTCCCATTCCTCTTCCTCTTCTTCTTAGCCCGCACTAATCTCTTCATTTCATTGTAATCTCAGCCCATAATACAATTATTCACATATGTTTGTGGATATGTTTTTGAGTGGTTATTTTCTCTTCTTGTTCTATGTAGTGTTTCTCTATTGGTATATTCTGATAAGGTATTATTTATGAACACTCATTATTATCTTCATATTAATATTTAGGTTTGATGTTCACATACATGCTTTTAATTATTAAAATTTGATGAATTACTTTTATTACTGTTTTAGTCAAATGAAATTCTAATGCAGGATTAGTCAATTTTTATAAGTTCACCCGTATAAACATTAGGACAACAACGCTTCCTTAATCTACAAAAGTCAAAGAAATCAGTAATAATTTTCACAATAAGTTTTAGCCACCTACGAACATGAGAAGTGGTCCTTTCATGGGAAGATGATGAAACTATCAGTTTACATAGTGTAGGGCCCAATTTTTTAAAAAATGGGAAAAGAAACAAAAGAACAAAAAAATGAGGTACCTTTGGTGGGATTTACTTGAGAGTTGGGTGGAGGATTGCGTGCAACAAAGGGAAGCACATGGACAACCTGACTGGGCACGTGGGCATCCCAAAGGAATGTCAGACCTATCATTTCCCTTTCTTAGCAATCCAAAAAATTAATTTGAGATTCAAAGGCATGGACCATGAAAAAACCCAAGGAAACGTTATAAATTTAGTAGTTTGGATAGTTACAGCGATGGCAGAATGCAAGGGGCATGGGTTTCCTCACAAATGGTTATATTATTTCATGTACGCAATAAATAGGTCTCCAACCTAATCTGTTTACTCTACAACGCACTCCTAGTCATGTCAATATGTGAGCCTTGGAATAGGGTATAAACGTCCATCGAAGTAAAATATATATATAGGAATTTTGTCAGACGTTGTAGTTGCAAGTGCTCTCATAGGTATGTATGCAGAATGTGGAAGCATGTGATTGGCTATGAACTGTTTGACTATGCCTAAAATGCCACCTCGTGGACTGTAATGGCCGCTATATATGCACAAAGTGGGTTTTTGGAAAGGCTTAGAAGCTTTCAAGAAAATGCTACTGGCAGGTGCAAAACCAGGATTCATAGCCTTTGTCAGCATTCCTCCTAGCCTATGTAAAAATGGGACCTTTGGAACAAGGTATGGGCATCCAACATAGCATAAAATATAAAGGAATATTATCTAATATTTTTTTGCAATCATTGGCCTTGGTAAACACGTATGAAAAATGTGGAAGCATAGCTAGGCACGTGAACTGCATGACAAAATACCTCAAAAAAATGGAGTCCCGTAGAATTCCTTAATTACAGGATATGCATGGTTTCGATTAAGGAAGTAGTTGGCGTTCAAGTTTTATCTCTATTGTAAGGAAGAAGTATTATCTATAAAATTTTAAATAATTGGGCTATTCATTTGTTGGCATGCACTATATTTTGATTGTTGCAAGGGTTCAACGGTAACTGTGGAAATGTTTGGGGAACTTGAGTTCGAGACATGCTAGCTTATGGTGTATCTGATGGAAGATTAGTAGTTTACAAAGTCCTAGATCCACCCTCTTTCTGCACCAGCTAGAAGGGCATTCAAAGGATGTTACAGGTGGGGATGCTGGCCCAAAATATAATGATTGTTTTTTTATTATGAAATAGAGAAATAATATATATACTTGAAGACTAGAGTACCTATATCACAAGGATATGCACAAAATGGGTTCGTTAAAAAGGCCTTCGAAACCTTGAATCAAATGCCATTGGAAGGTGTAAAGTGAGACTCCAAAACCTTTGCCAGCACACTCCCTTTATGTGTGAAAATGGGAGCTTCAAGGAAAGGGTGTTTGGTAAGGCACTTCACTACCATTCGATTAGATGCCTCGAAGAGACGTAATCTCATGGTTTGTGTTGGTGGCAAGATGTGCCCAAAGTGGAGTTTTGAAAATAAATGGGAATCTAGAAATCAAAGTGCATCTAGAAAGTGTATCACCAAACTCTACGGCGGTGAACACTAATATTTTTCTAGGCATGGTTCATCTCTCCATATCTTTCATAATTCTTGTTCTTTAGTTTTCATTTGCAACGAAATAAATCTAAAACTTTGGAATATCTCACATTCGATTATTTTTATATAAACTTATTTTGTAAAACAATAAAACAAAATATGACACTTAGGTAACCCAAATAACACTTGGTAGCTAAGCATAAACTTAAACCCCTCCTTCGGACACAATTTGGAAAACTTTGTAACCAAACTATTAGTGTGAAACAACAAAACTCCTCCTTATGTTTTACATTACCGACTTGTAGTTTGATCATCATCCGTGGCTGCAACCACAACCTTCTACGCTGCTAGACCCTAGGTGTCAAACTTAGGTGTTCATGTCCTTTGGTATTAGTGAGAACTAGAATATTTGCCAACTAAAACAAACCTTTTCGTCTACCTTACAAAGTTAGAAAATACAATTTTGAGAGACTTGCAAAACAACACTCTGAGCCCCATAAAGGATATGTCAAGCATCGTATGTGTTCTTTGTTATGTAGAGAGTCGTGTCAAGCAATAGCTTAACCTCATTTGACCATTTTCACTCTCTTCACAACTCCTCTAAGAGCCTTGGTGCTCTATTTTGCACTTTTAGGAAGCTGCCAAAACTGAAAAGTTGGCTTTCGTTTTAAACCACCATTGAAACCCTGAGAATTGAAATGTATTTCCACCTTCGCAAACCTATAGTATATTTACTATAAAATTTATTACAACCTTCATTTTGGGGCAAAAATCTTCTAGACAGGTTTGGAAAGGGAATTGTCTAGGTTAGACTGGCTCAACTATGACCGGTGGCTCCAAAGAACTCATCGCCATTTGCAACCTATTTGTCAGTTCTTAGTCCCATCAACTCTTCTGTTGAATTCTCCATATATAGGGGGACTTGTAGGAAATTTCTCATTGCACGTTCATCCATTGAACATTAGCTTTGGATGTGGTTTTCTGAGCCCTCGAGCTAACTTTTGATCATTTGCAACTAGGCCAGATTATGACCGATGGCCTCAGAAAACGGCCGCCAATCGTAAACCATTCAACAGATTCAAACTCCTTCAATTCCTATGAATTCTTGGTGTATAGGAGGATACATAGAAATTTACCCATGGTGTTTTTCTCATCGGATGACAACGTTTGAAAGTGGTTTCTTAGCCTTTGAGCCTTAATTGAATATTTTTACAACTAGCAGGAAAACGTAAAAATAAATTTGTAGGACCTCCAATGGGTAACCAAACCATCATGGAAATTTGTTGACACTTGTAAATAATTATTTGAAAATATATCATGTGACTTGTTGTGTGAAATTGAACTTTTGGAAAAATAGTGTTTCTCTCTCTTCCCTATCTCTTTCTCTCTCCTTGGTTACGAAATAAGGTGAAATGAAATGAAATAAATATGTGTCTCTAACCTTCTCCTTTCGAATGCAAATTATTAATATTATGTAAATGGAAAACTGAAAACATTAATTATGTTAGATCTAGGTGGATGCCATGCCAACAATTTATCGTTGATTTCATGCTCACATGGTTTTGCAGGATGCAAGAAAGATGGTGAAAAGGCATGGTGTAATTCATTGTTTATTATTGTAATTTATATAGATCATTGTAAAATGTATATATGTATAATGTATTTCCATATTACAGAAAAGTTATATTTGAAATTCGGCATCGAGCGGAGGTTTATGTTCTCGAACCTCTAGTATGGATTGGAGTTGTGATGATTATGCATGGTGGTGGTAGATATTGGAAGAGTAATGTGATATATGTTGTTATGTGACCAACATTTTAATTTTAATATTATGAACGTACATGTTGTGCATGTCACTTAGTGCGTATTTGTTATCCTATTGATATGTATGTGTGGAGAGAGGAGGTGTGGACTAGGTTTTCATAATCTTGAACCGACCACGACCGAGGAAGTGGAGTCTTATATAGACTTAAAACCCACTTCTATTTGTTTAGTATACTTTTAGATTTCTCAGTATATTGTGGATGTGCACCACCTTAGGCTCAACTTATGCAAACTAGAATTCATTTCTCTTTCCTATTGGGTTGTCCAACTAATAATCCTATGTGATTTTGACTATGTTGAGCCTTGTGGGAGTATGTAGGGATGATTCAGACAGAGATGATTATAGTCGTATTAATTTAAATGTTATTTCATGAGTTGAGGCTCGATTTTCAAGTGCCGGTAACTCGTTGAGTACCCGTTTAGTGGCCATATAAGGCCACATAATTATTGTGATGTGTTATTTATCTATTCATATTTTATTTGTAAATTAAACATTTTCCTTTTTCTTGCTAAAAACCAGCAATTTTCTTGATTGATGTGTTCTTATATTTTGGGAATTTTATTTGGTTGTTGCACTAACATGTAGATTTTTACACTAACTATGGTTATTTGGCCATTTTCTTTACTTAGATTTAAACTTACTTTTCATGTTTAAAGGTTTTATAGCCTAGCCCAAGGCTTTGAATTTTTCCACTTGGCATTTGAAACAGATTTTTATGCTAGTTCTAATGTCGTAATGTGTGGAATAGGGTCATGGGATGCACCATGGAGTGGTTAAACCTATGGACCCACTTTGTTGTATGGGGGTACACCCCAAGGAGTTACAAATAACTAGCGGGTTGTTGAACCATGAGTTATTATGTCACTTAGGTTAGGGGTGTCTGGACTCTATGTGCCTAGGGCCATAGGGTGACCGACCCCTTTGAGGGAGACATAAGAGACTTGAGGGAGGCATAAGAGACTTGTGTGTGTGTGATTAGTGCACTTGGAGTTTTATTTTTATGTTTGTGATGCTTTGGGAGGCATATGTAGTTGTTGGTGATGCTTTGGGAGGTATATGGAGTTTTTTGTGATGTTTTGGGAGGTGTATGGTGTTGGTGTTATTATTTATGTGTACTCTTGCAAGTCCAATTTTGTTTTGTGATGTTGAGGATTGGTGCTCATCAGTGTTGGTATGATGTTGTTTCCATATTGACCCTATATAGCTATAGTTATGGTTTTTATTTGTGTGAAACCTTTATACGTGTACCTATTGGGATTTCCATGTTGAAGTAGTCTTCTTATGTTATGGGTACTATTGTGTCGGGGGCATGTGTGAAAAGCGGTTTCAGTAACTTTTTTTGTTATAAAGTGAGGCCAATAAGAGACCTAAGAAATAATGTAAATGAGATGAAAAAAGGATTATATGTGATAATGGTATAGGAAACAAAATTCACTTGAAGTCCTTATGGTTGATTTAAACATTGACTTTTGTTAATAATGGATACAAATTGTTCTTGGTCGGACTAGACATTTGAGCCAATATAGAGTCCACTAAAAATATAGTAAAAATAAAAATTATGATGTGTAAATGTTTAATTGACTTAAACTATATTTGAAACTAAAACAACCATAGTATGAGAAAAAACGTTCTTCTAATGGAAGGAAGTTTATAGGAAAGGAAACTTGAACCTTCACCTCCTTTTAATCGTAATATTTTTTTCCCCGTCAACTTCAAATTGGTTCCCTTGCTTAATGAGGCTAAATTAAACGTCAACTAAGCATATTTTGAGAAACAAACCTTTAACATAAGAATGAGTTATTGGGAGAATCATAGTTGCTTAAAATTGACTTTAATTAACAAATGATCTATGGATAATTAATGGGATTCGATAAAGGAATCAATCATGCATTCTCCTTTAAAGACTATTTCCTGCAAAGTAAAGTAATTGAAGATTGTAAAGTAGGAAATTTTAAACCTTATGTGTTTAATTCTCTTGAAAAATATCAGGTCATACAATGGAAACCTAAATTTAATGAATATGTAAACCATAAAAGGTCATGTCGTGGAGTATGCCTACCCAGCGTTTTTTAACTGTAAATGGGTCAATGTCCTGTTCATGTCGTTGAGAATGACATTGATGGGTACCTATGTTAACCTATTGTATTAGTGGGTTCATGTTTATGTAAGTGTATTATGCATTGTTGAGTTTCTCTACCTAGAGCCCTTGTGGTGTTGTGTAGTGAGAAATGTAAGTACAAAAAAATCAATCTCGTATTTTTATTGTTGTATTTGTGTGTGTAGAATGTGGGCGTTACACATAAGTGTCATTTTGTAATCGCTAACTTATTCATTAAAGTGTATATTCATGAGAAGTGTTTGTGCGAGTTAATTAATATCTTATATATTAATAATTTTTAGTTTGAGTGTCTCCAAAAGGTTTGGGAATCTAAAACTCCATTGAAGATTCTAAGATAATGTAATAAATCTTAAAGGGGATGAATTTGAAAAAAAATTTGAATAAGGAGTTCAAATGTCATTAATAAGAAATAGATAGAAATATTTTGTATTAGATTAGGTAAAAATGGATTTCAAGGGAACTGAAACCTGTGCAAACAAAGGATAAATCGTCAAGCGCAAAAATGAAACAAAAAAGAAAGCAGTCCAAAGGACCAAAGAGACGTAGACCTAAGAGATAAAAGCAAAAAGGAAGGAAGCACAAGAGGTAAGAACAAGAACCCACAATGGTCAATGACGCTTGACCAAAGAGCAATCCTAACCTCCAAGAACTCCACCCCGAGGAGATCATTGAGATATGTTAGATGACATATGACCATATTTTCTTTTCTTCTTATTAGTCACATATGACCTCTTTATCTTAGATATTCAATTATTTGACCTCTTTATCTTAGATGTTCAATCAAATCACATTCATAAAATATAATAGATCTCCCCTTTTCTCACATAAATTCCATGTACTTGAATTTCTTTTTAGATATCATGGGTTTTCCTAGTTTTTAACTGTTATTTTGGTTTTTCTTACCTCTTTGCTTGATTTTCATATAAAATACTCCCTTTCCCACAACTTTTTCATTCTACAAATTGGGATGTGGTCCTTCAAACAAGGAGATGATTTTTTATCTTCCGTTTCAATTTGAAGGTATTTGCATTTTTTTAAAAGTAGTGTAAATGTTTTTAGAATATTTTATTACAAACACATCTTTAGTTAGTAGAAGCTCAAACTTGTTATTTGAAATTCTTGAAATCCCTTATTACTTGGTGGGAGAGGAGAAATTAATAAGTGGTCAAACACACGAATGAGATATTTGTATACTCTCCTACATCTCCCAACCTACTCCTCTTCTTCTTATCCCACTCTTATATATTTATTTCATCGTAATCTCGTATTCATTTATACAATTGTTACCTCCCATCGAAGGTAACAATTTATTCATTTATTCATTTATTCATTTAGTTCTTATATATGAACTCTCATCGGAAGGCTGTAAGGTTTTCTCTCCCATGCTTACTAAGATGGGGTACCACAGGCTGCCGATTGTTCCACATCCTCCACATGAACCTCAACTTTTTTCCACCATGTCTGGCTCCATAACCCACTTGTAATCTCATGTTGTCTATCGATCTCCTTTTCACGCACTTTGTTATACTTGAGTCGTCTTTCCTCCCTTTCCTGTTCAGTCTTCAGATCAACCATCTTTCCCCAACCTGGCTTCCTCACCTAGTGCTTAGGTTGGATTATCCATCCATAGGAAATTCCTCTAAACCCATGGTTACCATCAAGATTTTGATCGTAAGGGGAATGGCACACGAAATGATCCCCTAGGCTCTCACAAGAACTCAAACTCAGCAATTTCTAGACAGGAATACATGGAAATGGCGTATTCCAGAGTGTAGCTAGTCAATACTCCCTTCCACTAATGATCTATAACATGGGTCCACGTTAGATCATCATCTTGCAAGTTATGATATGTTTCTTGGGTCTAAGGGTGTGACTTATAATACCACCCCGATCTAGATGTATAAGCTGAGAGCCATTCGAATAACTCTACTGGGAAACAACAGAAGAAGGTTTCGTACAACTCATGATAAAGAGTGTCTTCCACCCATCTTCGTGTATCAAACTCAAATTTGGTACTAAATCTCTAGGCGAATTCGTCCTCCATGCTTTTAAACTAGTCTTCAACACCTTCAAGTGTTAAGCACTCTACCATCACTTTTGCATAGATCGTGATGTATGCCATGTTCCACTACAACTTTGAAAAGAGGTCCTGGAAATATAACCAAAATGTAGTCATTTTTGCACCCACCAAGAACAAGGGAACCTCATGCGTGCCGGCCTATCACCCGGTGGCGGGGTGCTCACTCGAGGTGCGCGAGAGGGAGCCGAGTCTCTCTTTTATGTGAGTCTAGTGGAAGGCATAGTTCATGATTCTGACTTAGTGATTTAACAGACATGAAGAAGCTATAGAGCTCAAGACAACTTCTACACTCCTTCAGTCATAACAGAAACAAAGCGTGCAACAGAAATAATAGAACCAAGAAGTTGTAAATCCACAAATATACTTAACCATTCAAGTAAGGTCCATGATTATACAAGATCAAAAGCAGAGTAAAAACATACAGATAGTATAGAAAGAGATCTTAATGTAAACATGATGGTAACCTTATCATATTCATTCATAGTCTTGCTACAAAGTATCATAGAGAGGCAGACCATAGTCATGCGCCATATCTAGATCCATACATGTATTCTCACAAAATAAAATTTACATTCCCCATTTTCCCATTACATCCTTACTGGAATCCTTTACCCATTTTCATCCCATAGTTCTCATAATAATTCAGAGCTCCGCTACCTTACTTCTCTCTCTGCTCTTTGCCAAGGGCACACATATAAATAGGCATCTAAGCTCTAACAAACTCCTCTCCAGCCTCAGATCTGGCCCCAAGTGTCAAGGTGTGGGTCACCCCGGGTGCATGCCTCTCCATGTCATGATTTTCTTTTTGGATCTTCCTATCGCAAGGTATATTCCTTCCAGGACACCCTATCGCCAGGCTAGAACCTTATCCAAATGGAACACATTCTTCATGTGTCCTGCCCAAAAGGCCAAAAACGGCTAAGTCCCAAATTGTTCTTCGTGTGGCGCACACACCTGGGTTCTCCAAGAAGCCTTTTGAATACTATCCTGCATACCTTAACTTGTGTGCTTCCTCCAGCCATGCACGCCTACGTGCCCTTAAGATTTGGATGCTATAATAGGGACCCAACAAAGTAAGAAACCCTAGCAAACACAAAATAGTTACCTACACTCGTAACACCATAACTTCGTAATTATCAATGAAATTGTGAAAAATTAGTACCATTCGAATCGTAGCTCGATCGTAATGCACAAAGATCAAGAAATCTAGAATTTGATAAAGACCTAGTGGTTATTTTTCCAAAACGTGGCCAAGTTACGAACATTGATTTTATTAGTGGTTGGGATGACATTTAATTAAGCATGGGTAAACACTTTTCACTACTGCGCAAGTTGTGGGGATAGCATGGGGATCCTTTTGCAAACAACATACCATCATTTCACTCTATTTATGACATCTTGCAAGTAGTGAGAAGTCAAATTTTGGGATTTTCATTTTCCCTCTCTCTCTCCTCTTAGAACTCTATAAATAAGAATGTTGGGCTCATTGTAAAGGGAGATAGATTTTCGGTATAAAAAATCATGTTATTTTTATTTTGTGAAGCCAATGTGTTGCAGGCCTTTGTAGTGGACTCCTTGCATGGTGATCCAGCCCTTATTTTGTAAAATATTGAACTGTGCATATCAATGAAGCAATAGATTCAAGTTTGTGGAGGTACCCTCCCTTGTTGTGTTTGTTTACATTCTTATTTCCCCTCTAACCTCATTACAAATATATTGTGTCTATTTATGCTCTTGCAGGGATTCATTATCATTGTGTGTGTATGAAACATTGTTGTGAATGCGATTGCTGAGGTCATGTGAGAACTATTATCACCCTCTCTACTATGAACTTTGCTTCCATTTTTCACACATTGGGGAGCTATTCTCATACCCTCATTTTTGGTGTATCATCACTTTAGTGTAGACCTTGTTTTCATGCACTCTCTCTCCTTGGTCCCTTGGAAAGTTAGATTAGGAAAAGATAGTTTTTCCTGCATCAAAGTAGATTTTGGCGAGGTAGTTTAGGGGCAAGAACCTACTTTCTCTGGAGGTTTATCTCAAGTATCAAGTCCCAAAACTTGGAGATAGTATGCAGGTTACCTAGTCACACTGTGAGCTTAAGCACACACACTGCAAGCAAACCGTAGGGTGTTGTGATTCGGTGATAATAATTTTGGCATGCCAGGTGGGATAAAGAAGTCTTCATTTTAATTGTAGCAATATTGATGTGCACTTGTTGTAAGTTTCCACCTAGTAAAAAGATTTGAAATTCCACATCTGTCACAACTCCTAAAAGGTAGAATCCACTAGTTTCAGTAGTCCAAGCTTGTACGATTTATGAGAAGAATTCAAACAAGGTCTAGAACTAGAGAAGAGAGATTGTTTTTCTATCTACACTTATCCCCGTAGATAGAGGAATAAGGGAAAGAAGAGCTCAAAGGTATCCATCTCCACCAAATAGAACCTTAACAACACCTCCACCTAGTAGACCTTTTACTCAATCAACTAGAATTCTCTGACCAATAATGATTTTACAACCCAATCCCTATGTCAAATTCACTAGCGCTGACCGATTGTTCTCAACGCACAAAATTCAGTTCTAGTTGCAACCTTGAAGAACATTCCATATTTCACTTGAGAGAACAAAACAACTCCGATTGTCGATATACGGGACATCGCAAATGTATGTGAAATTCATCAAATTACTTGAAATGGACATTATTGTTAATTTGTTGGCATCTTCCTTTAAAGGTAAAGCTTTGCAATAGTTTAGAAGTCTAACAACGAGGTCTATCCGAATGGGGACCATTTATGCACAACCCTCCATAATCAATTTGGTGAAAAGGAGATAATTTATCTTTATATTATAATAATTGACAATGATTAAGAGGACCCTAATGAACAGATGATCGATTTCACTTCATACTCCAATAGACATAGGATAGAATTTTCTTGGCCATGAGACCAACATCTCGAAGGTACTTTCCTATAATTCCTTAAAGATTTTAATTCTTATATTGTTATGATGATTCAATCCATGGGAGGTATAAATTTACCTTCAGCCTATAACATCGCTATCGTAGCTGAAAATTGCTTGATTCAAGTTGGTAAAATTACACCTAGGCCACCTATGCCTCTCTATCTAGAAATAGGAGCTCCAAGCACTAGTCAAGAACCTATGTTAGCTCTCATTCCTACTCCAAGAAATTATAATTTTACTGAAGCTTATACCTCATCTTCTAGCACCTCAAGTGAGATCGAAGAATTCATTAAGCAACTACAAAACTTGGGTAATGATTTGGTGACAATTACGAGGAAAATAACTCAAAATTATAGGTCATATCAGGTCCTCAAACCCAACTTAGTAGACCTCCATATCAGCCAAATAGTCCACCCATTCAAACTATGAATTAGAACCAAGTCAAACCTCCTACTAATAGGCTATCCCATCCTTACAATCCTAATGTTGCATCCACATATAGAGCCTTAGTACCAGTACAAAATAACATGGCTCAAGAATATGACTAGTGCTTCCCATGTAATCAACCTCATAACTAGTCAATGTGTTTCAATGGTGCTTTGAATCAAACCTTTATGGTGACAACAATAGGTGCGGAACAAGAGACAGTCAAGAAGGGAATAAATAGCAGAAAGCAACTCAACAACAGCACCTCCAATGATACCACACTTGTCAATTGACGGGATTAAGATTTCTATGGTATAAATCAAACCCCTTCTCAAAGTGTAGTAGCTAATACATGGTCCAAGAAAAGGAATATTGGATAGGGACATTCATCCAATTTAAATGATCTATATCCCTCTATCACTCAACAAGGTATTGGTAATCAAAGTGCAGATCCCAATGTGCAAGGTCAACCTAAGCCACCTTCTAGACCAGCTCAATTACCGGTTGTAACAACCCATGGGCAAGAGAAGAATGTGTAATTGAAAGGGCATCGAGTGATAGTTCATCTCCATTCAACATCATTGAGTAGATGAAGAAAACAAATGTAAACATCTCAATGTGGGAGTCATTAGCTATCCCGTAGCAAAGGGACCTGTTGCAAAAGCTTCTATGGAAAATTGGTCAAGCATTGAATCATTCATTCAATCATCAAGAAAAGGTGCTTACTAATACAAATCAGCAAGGAGGAAATCAAGGAGGCCACCAAGGTAAACAATCAAGCCCCCACCATTCTCATCGAGAGATAAGTTGGTGCATAATTGCATGATTTATTCAGGAGCAAGTAGCTCAGTCATGCCGAAACAAATAGTTGATCAATTGGGGCTCCAATATGAAGTCACTTCTAAGGGTTTGGTGTAATTTGACGGGACATCGGTAACAATGGTTGGAGCAATTAAATATTTGAGCCTCACATTGCATGTATTTCCTTATGTAATGGTGTTACAAGATGTATCAGTCATAGACTTTCCACCACTCTTTGAATTATGTTTGTCAAGAGAATTCACCACTAAAATTGGAGGTTATTTGTCTTTTTATTGGTCACATTTGTTATTCGGACAAGGTATGGAGCTAAGGCTACAATCAGATCTGATCCTATTGCAAAATTTCATATTGAGCCTCATACACTGAGTCCAATCAATGTGAATTGTTCAACATTTGATCAAGAGGATTATCCAAGAACCTATGAAGTAGATACCAAAGTTAGATGCATTCCAGACTTGACTCTTGATGAATGGGAAAACAAGAGGCATGATTTTGACCCTTACAAGGAAATGGAAGAATTTGAATTAGGAGTCTATTATTTGCATAAAGAGAATCAACCTCTCCCTAGCATCACCAAGCCAAATCAAAATGATTATAATGATTTATGGCAGTTATTCTTTGATGGTTCAAGGAGTAGGAAAGATGCCGAGAGGAGGATCCATGCTTGTTTCACTAAAAGGTAAAAAATATTACTCGTCTTTTTGTTTCCTATTTTCTTTCTAAAATAACACAGCTGAGTATGAAGCCTTAATTCATGGATTGCATTGGGTAAGAAAGAGAGGCATTAAGAACCTATAAGTCTTTAGAGATAGTGAGCTAATTGTGAACCAAGTAAAATGACAAAATGCTGCAAAGAATGATCGGTTGAAGAACTAAAAAAACTGGGTATAAGATCTCATTGAATATTTCCAAGATTTTAGCATCAATTCCATTATGAGAAAGAAGAATGAGGCAAGTGGACAAACTAGTAGAGATTGGGGCATCATTTGACATTGTGGAAAATATTAAAAGTGAGAAATCTTAGCCTCACATCAAACTGGTTGTAAGGCCAGCCATGCAAGATAATAACACAAGTTTGCAAGTCTTTTAGAATGATCAACAAACTGTCAATTTTCTACAGAAGAAGCTGAGTTCTCCACTAGAAAAAAACAAGTTGGAGCAGCATTATGGTAGTGGAGTGGTGCAGGTGAGAACTAAAAATTACAAAAAGTTCTTGTAACTTTGGAGATAATCTTCAACCCAAATGATCAATTCCGGAAGGAAATGGTGAATATTCAGGTAAAGGGTGAAGATTCAGAGCCTATGTTAGTAGGTGAAGGCAAGATATTGCAAATTGGCAATGTAAATACTCAACAAGAGAAAGCTGAATTTGTGCAACTTTGTCAAGAATTTCATGAGATCTTCACCTGGACTTATAAGGATTTAAGAGGTTTCAACCCAAAGTTATCACAACATACTATTGAGCTAGATCTGGAATCCAATCCTATCAAATAGAAGCAAAGGCCGGTGAATCCTCACATTAAACCTCTCATGAGAAAAGAGTTGAACAAGATAATTGAAGCTAGCATCATCTTTCCTATCAAACATTCAATTTGGGTTACAATTTTGATGCCGGTGAGAAAAAGAAATGGAGAAATTAGATTGTGTGTAGACTTCCATTATCTAAATAGAGCATCACTTAAAGATCATTACCCACTTCCATCGATGGAGAAAATCTTGCAGGTTGTAGCAAGTTCCGAAAGGTTTTCATTGAAGACAACCAAATAATGAAGAAAATCTTGCAGGTTGTAGTTTTAGGATACTCGGCTATAACCAAATAATGGTGAAGGAATAAGATAAGTGGAAGAAAACCTTCACTATTAAATGGGGCACATATGTTTACAAGAAGATGCCATTTATCTGTCAAACATCGGAGAAACATTTCAACGAGCTATGGATATAGCGTTCAAGTGACTAATCAAAGAAATAGTTCTTGTATATCTAGATGATATCATTGTCTTCTCAAACAATTCAGCAAACCATCTCTTTCACCTCATACAATTATTTCAAAGGTGTAGAATAGTGTCTTTGAATCTGAAAAAATGTGTATTTTTGGCACATGAGGGAAAATTGTTGGGCCACATTGTTTCAAGAAAAGGGTTAACAATTGATCATCGTAGATTTGAAGCCATCCGAACACTTCCATTTCCACACCACAAGAAATCTCTCCAAAGCTTATTGGGAAGGATAAACTTTGTCCACATATTTGTGCCTGATTTTTCCACTCTTATGAAGCCATTAACAATGATGTTGAAGAAGATTCTTGCATTCAAATAGACAACATAAGGAAAAGAGAGTTTTGAGGCCATCAAGCATACAATATCACAAGCTCCAACTCTTATCAACCCATACTTTTCAAGGGAATTTATATTGTATGCTTTTGGGAGATTAAACACAATCTCAAATTATCTTAGTACAACTCAATAGAGAAGGTGCATAACAGCCCATAACATTCTTCAGTCAAATCTTAGAAGATTATGAAGTAAAGTATTCTTTCATTGAAAATCATGTCCTTGTTGTTATTAGGAGTTTGAAAAAATTCAGACACTTGGTCTCGAACAAAAAGATCCAATCGCTAGTTTCCCATGCGGAGTCAAGGATTTCCTTCGAACAAGGATTTGAGAGAAAAACGCGTGTAGGATGGATCACGCATGTCATGGAACATGACATTGAAATTAAAGTCAATAAGTTGGTTCATGGAAAAGGTTTGTGTGAGCATATTGCTTCCAAAAACAAACTAAGTCAAAAGGGGAAGAAGAGGTTGTCTTGCTACTATAGAATGATCAAGGACAACCAACTAATGATGCACCCATTTGGTGTTGGACTCAAGACTTAGTGCATTATCTCCAAATAGGTTTGTGCTCTTGAGAAAGGAAAAAAACATGTTATCCAAAATTCACCTCTCAAGGTAATTTTGATAACATGCATCAGATTCTTCAGTCTCGAGAAATTAGATTGATTCAATGCCCAAAATCATGTTTTTGTGGCCCTTTCGGCTTCTCTCTAACTCTCCCATCTAAGAAAAAATCCCAATGAGTTAGAAAAAATTGAAAAATGCAAAAAATAAAGTTGCGGGCTTGTTTTAACGCATTGCGGGTCTGAAGGCCGCGGGTCGCATACAAGTGCGAGTCGTTGTACCAAGTTCAGGGCCGAAATAAAAAGAAAATCGGCTAAGTTAGACATGTTTTTCCTAGGCGGTCTATGGGACAGTTGGGATGTCGATATGCACGGGACGTGAATCGGCCGATTTGACGCAAGGCGATCAATCATGGCGGTGCATTTTTGTCGTGGATAGTTGGGACAAAAGTACGATTGGGATGCGTGGGACATGCAAAGGAAAAAATGTTGCAAAAGGGGATATGGAAGTCTGAATCGGCCGATGCAGAAGAATGTGTCCGGACAATACGAGACACACAAACCCGATTTTGCCGCAATACGCGCAACTAAAAGGAAACGTAAACATTTGACTTTTCAAAACTTCAAACGGCCATAACTTTTGACTCCGAGCTCGATTTTCATAGCTCTTTCAACATAGTGTATGGAAATCAATGTAGACAAGATGGAGGTCGGGAGCCCAAAATGTGGCAAAAGTGGAAAAAATGAGCCCACTGTCCCACAACAAATTTGTGCGGCACTGGACCCAAATCATTGAAACATCTGTGGAAAGTTGAATGCGGATATGTCAGTTATCAATGACCCACCTATACTTGGTCAATGACGGACATATGGGATAGAAAATCTTGAATAAGACAATGCGGAGAAAGGAGGCATGAACGATCTAAGTTCCCTATGGACACGAGTTCCCGAAAACCTATAATACCCGCAATCCAAAGCGAAAGTAGAATACCCAACCCCCAAAATTCAAATGGTCATAAATTTAATTTTAGTGAGGGTAGATATATTTAAATAAAAGAAACATATTCAGCTCAAATTAGTTAATGCTCATTCCCATCAAATGACAAAAATGCCTGCTAGACCCAAAATAGCTGCCCGCACTCAGAAGGCCATAACTTTTGCATTTCTCAACAAAATCACACAAAATTGGTACCGTTGGAATTATGGCTCTAAGCCCAATGCATAGCAATCAATAAATTCTAGATTTGATGAGAAATAGATGGGGATTTTTCATAAAACGTGGCTGGGTTCATAATAGTGTTTTATTTGGTAGTTGGGAGTGCAATTAAGAGGCATGGTCATCATTCTTTCTCTGTTGCAGCACCTGGGACAGTATGGGGAGCCTTTTTCAAGTAACATACAATCATTTCACTCCATTTAGTGCCTCTTACAAGTGGTTGAAGGACATATTTCAGGATTTCTATTTTTCCTCTGCTCTCTCTTCTCATTTTTCTATAAATTGGAGTGTTGGGCTCATTGTAAGGGGAGGTAGTTTTTGTAGCAAAGCTCTACCAAAATTGCTTTGTGAAGCTAATGTACTACAGGCCCTTGTTGTGGACTCCTTTCATGGTGATCCAAGCCCTTATCTTGTAACAGATTGAACTATGCATATCATGAAGCAATAAAATATAAGTTTGTGGATGCATCTTCCCCTGTTGTGTTTTCTTGCATTCTTCTTGCCCCTTCAACCTTGATTACAATTTTATTGTGTCTATCTTTATACTCTTGCAAGGATCCATTATTATTGTGCATGTATGAAACATTGTTGTGAATGCATTTTCAAATTGTGGAGAACTGTTATCACCCCTTCTAGTATGCACTTTACTCCTAGTTTTCACACATTGGAAGACTACTCTCACACCCTCCTTTTCTGGTGTATCACCGCTTTAGTGTAGGATTTTATTTTATGCATTCTCTATCCATGGTCCCTTTGAAAGTTAGATTCGAGCAGCTTAGTTTACCCCATTAGAGTAGATTGTGGCGGGTAGTTTAAGAGTAAGAACCGGCTTTCTCTGGAGGTCTATCTCAAGTAGCAAGTCTCACAACTTTGAGATAGTACCCATGTTATCCAATCAAACATTGAGTTCAAGTATATGCACTTGTATAAACATAAGGGTGTTGTGATTTAGTGATAACAAAACTAAAAAGAGATAGTTTAGAGAGTAATCCATCCCATATGTGCTCATTGATGGTATCATATTCAAGATGGATGTGACAGGGGTGTTATTGAGGTCTAGCCTAACAAGTCAAGTTGAGAAGATATTACATGAGTTCCATGACAGGAAGCGAGGATGTCACTTAGCTCCACGAGTACAAGCTCTCAAAATCATGAAGGTTGGTTACTATTGGCCTATATTGTTTAGTGATTACTACTCATGGATAAAAAAATGCAAAAATGTGTGTTATTCATAGGGAAGGAAGGTTAGTAGTGTTATCCCTTCGTCTAATTTTAGTATATCAACCATTCATGCAATTGGGATTGGGCTTCATTGGAGTTATCGATCAAAATTCAAGTCAAGGCCACAAGTGGATACTTACGAAAATAGACTATTTCACAAAGTTTATGTAAGCATTGGCACTTAAGGAGGTGAATGAAGCCAACATCTCGGATTTCTATGAAGGGATAGTCACAAGGTTTGGTATCCCTAGCACTATCATATCAGATAATGCATTGGAATTCCTTGGCACCAAAATCACTTAATGGGATGTCAAGAATGGTGTGTACCTAAGTACTTCATCAAACTATTACCCACAGGGTAATGGCCAAGTTGATTCCACAAACAAAAAATTGTCGAGAATCATCACAAGGACTCTTTATGAGAATTAGAGAAAATGGAACATGAAGCTCACACCCAAGAGGTCTACAAGAAGATCTCCATACAATATTGTATAGGGAAAGGAAGCAACATGCTACCTATATCACTTGAGTTACCAATTAGAACTCATGAAATAATTGGAACTAGTTGAGTTTGAGCCCATTGAAATCGGGTATGCAGAGCTAATGGAATTAGAAGAGGCAAGAGAACATGCAGGTACAAACCATGGAAAAGGATCGATCATTGATCAAGAGGAGTTTCGATAAAAATATAAAGTTAGGACATTCCAAGAAGGATACTTGGAGGCTCGAAGTGGGATGTTGATCATGCAAAACAAGGAAATAATTCCAAGTTCGATGCCATATGGAGTGGTCCATATATGATCACTGAATGTAAAAGTAGCAATTCCTTCTAGCTAGCTAAGATGGATGGTGAATAATTGCATATTCCAAATCAATGGAATTTATCTCAAACATTGCTACTAGAAAGGACAATTTATCACCCTTGTATATACTAGTCTAGGATTTCCAATTCCTCAAGTGTTCTTGCACATTTGTATTGTTGTTAGAATAGGTTTAAATTTCCCTAGGTGTCTCAGGCACATGTTCTAATTCTTCTAGTGTATGCTTATATATAGTTCATCACGCTTCAAGTAGGAGGTAATGCTACGGTGGGAAGCTCATAGTTGTTTGCAATAGTTGCATATTTGAACTTCAAACAAATATAGAGAAACTAAAATTAGATGTTGAGATAACATTCAGTGCACACATCATTCATCCTTGTGAATCACGGTTGCGGGAATAGGTGAATTCTAGGATTTAGGAAATTTTCTATTCTCGCAAACCTTGACTTCAAGTCTCTCTTATGAAAGATGAGAGTACATGCGGTGAGAGAGCAGCCCAAGTTCAAGAAGCACTGTTTCAATGACTCATGGATGTTGGTCTTCAAGTTCCGATCTGATTTAAGATTACCAGGTAGACTCCATGCCCAATGGATACTTTAAGGCAACTAGTCACTTCACCTACAGGACATGTGACCCCATTGAGTAGCCAAATTGTTATCCAAAAATTCACCCCCAAGGTAATTTTGATAACTTGCACAAATTCTTTAGACTTGGAGGGGAAGAAATGGTGAAAGAACAAAAATTTTGATTTTGGAGACCCCTTTGATTTTCCCTAACTTTCTTGACCTATTAAAATCCAAGGAGTTAGTGAAAATTTGCAAAAATCTAAAAACTCGAAGTCAAGGGTCTATTTCGATTGCATTACGGGTATGGGGGTTGCGAGATGGAACCAATGTGGATGGTAAAAGGTTTTTCATACCAATTTCGGTGCCGAAATGGTAAGGTAATAGTCATTTGTGGAAAAATCGATCGAGTGCCTCACAAAGCCGCACAAGTACAATCGGGGCCAAAAAAGCTAAAATAGTCGCAACCAAGATAAATGCGTAAAAAGTGGATAAAAATGTCCCACTCGATCCATGGGATAGCTGGGAAAAAGTATCTGTGAGTAACCAAAATATGAAATGGCCACAAGCCATTGGATTGTAGAGATGGAGGAGAAAAATGTTTTGGGCAGTCAAGACATGTGGACCCAAAAAGACCGAAATGCCCACGGGGAGTGTGTTGTGGAAAATTTGGAGGTCAACAGCCCTCGTGGCTCTCTCAACATAGTGTATGGAAATAAATTTAGACACGATGGAGGTCGGGATCCCAAGATGTGGCAAAGGTGGAAAAACATTAGCCCACTTGTCCCACGGCAAACTTGCAACTTGGACCCGAATAATTGAAATAACCGCGGGCAAGTTGAATGCGGATATGTCGGTTATCAACGACACACCTAGCCTAGTCAACAATGGACATATGGGATAGAAAATCTTGAATAATACAACACGGAGAAAGGAGGCGTGAATGGTCTAAGTTCCCATGGACACGAGTTCCCCAAAACCCTTCAATACCCACAATCCAAAGGGAAAGTAGAATACCCGACCCCAAAACTTCAAATGGTCATAAATTTAATTTTAATGAGGGTAGATATATTTAAATAAAATAAACATATTTGGCTCCAGTCAGTTAATGCTCATTCCCGTCAAATGACAGAAAACGCCTGCCAGACCCAAAATAGCTACCCGCACTCAGAAGGCCATAACTTTTGCATTTCTCAACGAAATCACACAAAATTGGTACCGTTGGAATTGTGGCTCAACCCAATGCATAGAAATCAATAAATTCCATATTTGATAAGAAATTAGAGAGTATTTTTCATAAAACGTGGCCGGGTTCATAATAGTGTTTTATTTGGTAGTTGGGAGTGCAATTAAGAGGCATGGTCATCATTCTTTCTCTGCTACAACACCTAGGATAGTATGGGGATCCTTTTGCAAGTAACATACAATCATTTCAATCCATTTAGTGCCTCTTACAAGTGGTTAAAGGATATATTTCATGATTTCCATTTTTCCTCCTCTCTCTCTTCTCATTTTTCTATAAATTGGAGTGTTGGGCTCATTGTAAGGGGAGGTAGTTTTTGTAGAAAAGCTCTACCAAAATTGCTTTGTGAAGCCAATGTACTACAAGCCCTTGTTGTGGACTCCTTGCATGGTGATTTGGGCCCTTATCTTGTAACAGATTGAACTGCATATCATGAAGCAATAAAATATAAGTTTGTAGATGCATCTTACCTTGCTGTGTTTTCTTGCATTCTTCTTGCCCCTTCAACCTAGATTACAAGTTTATTGTGTCTATCTTTATACTCTTGCAAGGATCCATTATTATTGTGCATGTATGAAACATTGTTGTGAATGCATTTTATGATTGTGGAGAATTACTATCACCCCTTCTAGTATGCACTTTACTCCTAGTTTTCACACATTGGAAGACTACTCTCAAACCCTCCTTTTTTGGTGTATCACCACTTTAGTGTATATTTTTATTTTATGCATTCTCTCTCCATGGTAACTTGGAAATTTAGATTAGAATAGTTTGTTTACCCTATATTAGAGTAGATTGTGGCGGGTAGTTTAAGAGCAAGAACCAGCTTTCTCTAGAGTTCTATCTCAAGTAGCAAGTCTCACAACTTGGAGATAGTACCTATGTTATCCATTCACACCGTGAGTTCAAGTATATGTATTTTTATTAACATAAGGGTGTTGTGATTTGGTGATAGCAAAACTAAAAGGAGATATTTTAGAGGGTAATCCATCCCATATGTGCTCATTGATGGCATCATATTCAAGATGGATGTGAACGGGGTGTTATTGAGGTCTAGCCTAACAAGTCAAGTTGAGAAGATATTACATGAGTTCCATGACAAGGAAGCGGGATGTCACTTAGCTCCATGAGTAAAATCTCTCAAAAGCATGAAGGTTGGTTACTATTGGCCTATGTTGATTAGTGATTACTACCCATGGATAAAAAATGCAAAAATTGTGTGTTATTCATAGGGAAGGAAAGGTTAGTAGTGTTATCCCTTCGTCCATTTTAGTATTTCAACCATTCATGAAATGGGGATTGGGATTCACTTTGGATTTATGGATCGAAATTCAAGTCAAGGCCACAAGTGGATACTTACGAAAATAGACTATTTCATAAAGTTTATAGAAGCATTGGCACTTAAGTAGGCGAATGAAGCCAACATCTCAAATTTCTATGAAGGGATAGTCACAAGGTTTGGTATCCCTACCACTATCATATATGATAATGCATTGGAATTCCTAGGCACCAAAATCACTTAATGGGATGTCAAGAATGGTGTGTACCTCAGCACTTCATCAAACTATTAACCTCAGGGTAATGGCCAAGCTAATTCCACAAACAAAAACTTACTGAGAATCATCATAAGGACTCTTGATGAGAATTAGAGAAAATGGAACATGAAGTTCAAATCAGATCTATGGGCGTATAGAGTTACACCCAAGAGGTCTACAGGAAGATCTCCATACAATATTCTATATGTCCAAAGGAAGCGGCGCTACCTATATCACTTGAGTTACCAAAGATTGGAACTCATGAAACAGTTGGAACTAGCTGAGTTTGAGCCCATGGAAATCAAGTATTTAGAGCTAATGGAATTAGAAGGGTCAAGATAACATGCAAAGATGCACCATGGAAAAGGATCGAGCATTGATCAAGAGGAGCTTCAATAAAAATCTAAAGCTAGGACATTCCAAGAAGGATACTTGCATCTCAAGTCGGATGCTAATCGTGCAAAATAAGGAAATAATTCCAAGTTTGATGCCATATGGAGTGGTCCATATATGATCACTAAATGAAAAAGTAGTAATGCCTTCTGGCTGGCTAAGATGGATGGTGAATAATTGCATATTCCAGTCAATGGAATTTATCTCAAACATTGCTACTAAAAGGAGAATTTCTCACCCTTGTACATAATAGTCTAGGATTTCCAATTCCTCCAGTGCTCTTGCACATTGTTGATGTTGTTATAATAAGTTTAAATTTCCTAAGTGTTGGTGCACGTGTTCTATTTCTTCTAGTGTATGCTTGTATACGCTTCATCACGCTTCGTAGGAGGTACTGCTACAATGGGAAGCTCATAGTTGTTTCTGCAATAGTTGCACATTTGAAATTCAAACAAATGCGAGAGAAACTAAAATTAGATGTTGAGGTAACATTCACGGTACACATCATTCATCCTTGTGGATCATAGTTATAGGAATAGGTGAATTCTAGGATTCAAGAAATTTTCTATCCTCACAAACCTAGACTTCAAGTCTCTCTTATGAAAGATGAGAGTACATGCGGCGAGAGAGCGTTCGAGTTCAAGAAATAGTGTTTCAATGACTCATGGATGTTGGTCTTCAAGTTCTAAATCTGATTTAAGACTACCGGGTAGACTCCATGCCCAAAGGATACTTTAAGGCCACTAGTCACTTCACCTAGCACACAGTGACCCCGTTGAGTAGCCAAATTGTTATCCAAAAATTCACCCCCAAGGTAATTTTGATAACTTGCACAAAGTCTTTAGACTTGGAGGGGCAAAAATGGTGAAAGAACAAAAATTTTGATTTTGGAGACCCTTCGCTTTTCCCTAACTTCCTTGTCTATTAAAATCCAAGGAGTTAGTGAAAAATTGCAAAAATCTAAAAAATGAAGTCAAGGGTCTATTTCAATGCATTACGGGTCCAGGGGTTGCGAGATGAAACCAATGCCGATGGTAAAAGGTTTTTCGTACCAAGCTTGGTGCTGAAATTGTAAGGTAATAGTCATTTGTGGAAAAATCAGATCGGCGCCTCCACAGCCGCACAAGTACAATCGGGGCCAAAAAAGCTAAAATAGCCACAACCAAGATAAATGTAGAAAAGTGGATAAAAATGTCCCACTCGGTTTTGGGATAGCTGGGACAAAATTATCTGTGAGTACCCAAAATATGAAATGGCCACAAGCCATTGGATTGCAGAGATGGTGGAGAAAAATGTTTTGGGCACAATGGGACATGCGCACCCAAAAAGACCGAAATGCCCACGAGGTGTGTGTTGTGGAAAATTTGGAGGTCAACAGACCCTCATGAGATCTCTCAACATAGTGTATGGAAATCAATGTAGACACGATGGAGGTTAGGAGCCCAAGATGGGGCAAAGGCGGAAAAAATTAGCACACTTGTCCCGTGGCAAACTTGTGTAGCCTAGACCCAAATCATTGAAACACCATGGGCAAGTTGAATGCGAGATATGTTGGTTATCAGCAACCCACCTAGCCTGGTCAATGATGGACATACGGGATAGAAAATCCTGAATAAGACAACGTGAAGAAAGGATGCGTGAACAGTCCCCGAGTTCCCTATGGACATGAGTTCCCCGAAAACCTGCAATACCTGCAATCAAAAGGAAAGTAGAATACCCAACCCCAAAACTTTAAACGGTCATAAATTTAATTTTAATGAGGGTAGATATATTCAAATAAAAGAAACATATTCGGCTCAAGTCGGTTAATGCTCATTCCGTCAAATGATAGAAAACGCACCTCGGACCCAAAATAGCTTCCCCGCACTCGAGAAGGCCATAACTTTTGAATTTCTCAACGAAATCGGACAAAATTGGTACTGTTGGAATTGTGGCTCAAACCCGATGCACAAAAATAAATAAATTCCATATTTGATGAGAAATCGGTGTTTATTTCTCATAAAACGTTTCCGGGTTCATAACATTGTTTTATTTGGTAGTTGGGAGTGCAATTAAGAGGCATGGTCGTCATTCTTTCTCTCTTTTTGCACACTGGGACAATATGGGCAGCCTTTTACAAGTAACATACAATAATTTCACTCCATTTAGTGCCTCTTACTTGTGGTTGAAGGGCAGATTTTAGGATCTCCATTTTCCTCCTCTCTCTCTTCTCATTTTTCTATAAATTGGAGTGTAGGGCTCATTGTAAGGGAGGTAGTTTTTGTAGCAAAGCTCTGCCAAAATTTCTTTGTGAAGCCAATGTGCTGAAAGCCCTTGTTGTGGACTCCTTGCATGGTGATCCGGGCCCTTATCTTGTAAGAGATTGAACTCATGCATATTATGAAGTAATAAAATACAAGTTTGTGAATGTGTCTTCCTTGTTGTGTTTTCTTGCATTCTTCTTGCCCCTTCAACCTAGATTACAAGTTTATTGTTTCTATCTTTATACTCTTTCAATGATCCATTATTATTGTGCATGTATGAAAATTTGTTGTGAATGCATTTTCAGATTGTGGAGAACTCGCTATCACCCCTTCTAGTATGCACTTTACTCCTAGTTTTCACACATTGGAAGACTACTATCACACCATCCTTTTCTAGTGTATCACAGCTTTAGTGTAGGCTTTTATTTATGCATTATCTCTCATGGTCCATTGGAAAGTTAGATTACAATAGTTAGTTTACCCCGCATTAGAGTAGATTGTGGCGGGTAGTTTAAGAGCAAGAACCACCTTTCTCAAGAGGTCTATCTAAAGTAGCAAGTCTCACAACTTTGAGATAGTACCAATGTTATCCAATCACACCGTGAGTTCAAGTACATGCTCTTGTATAAACATAAGGGTATTGTGATTCGGTGATAATAAACTAAAAGGAGATAGTTTAGAGTGTAATCCATCCCATATGTGCTCATTGATGGCATCATATTCAAGATGGATGTGAACGGGGTGTTATTGAGGTCTAGCCTAACAAGTCAAGTTGAGAAGATATTACATGAGTTCCATGATAGGGAAGTAGGATGCCACTTAGCTCCATGAGTAAAATCTCTCAAAATCATGAAGGTTGGTTACTATTGGCCTATGTTGTTTAGTGATTACTACTCATGGATTAGAAAATGCAAAAAATGTGTGTTATTCATAGGGAAGGAAAGGTTAGTAGTGTTATCCCTTCGTCCAATTTTAGTATATCAACCATTCATGCAATGGGGATTGGGCTTCATTAGAGTTATCGATCAAAATTCAAGTCAAGGCCACAAGTGGATACTTACAAAAATAGACTATTTCACAAAGTTTATGGAAGCATTGGAACTTAAGGAGGCGAATGAAGCCAACATCTCATATTTTCTATGAAGGGATGGTCACAAGGTTCGGTATCCCTACCACTAGCATATCGGGTAATGCAATCGGAATTCCTTGGCACCAAAATTGATTAATGGGATGTCAAGAATGGTTTGTACCTCAAAGACTTCATCAAACTATTACCCTCACGGTAATGGCCAAACTGGTTCCGCAAAAAAATTTACTAAGAATCATCAAAAGGACTCTTGATGAGAATTAGAGAAAATGGAACATGAAGCTCAAATCAGATCTATGGGTGGATAGAGTTACACCCAAGAAGTCTACAGGAATATCTCCATAAAATATTGTATATGGCAAGGAAACAGCGCTACCTATATCACTTGAGTTGCACAAAGATTAGAACTCATGAAACAGTTAGAACTAGCTGAGTTTGAGCCCATGGAAATCAGGTATGCAGAGCTAATGGAATTAGAAGAAGCAAGAGAACATGCAATACAGACCATGGAAAAGGATCGATCATTGATCAAGAGGAGTTTTGATAAAAATATAAAGTTAGGACATTCCAAGAAGGATACTTGGGACTGAAGTGGGATGCTGATCGTGCAAAACAAGGAAATAATTCCAAGTTCGATGCCATATGGAGTGGTCCATATATGATCACTGAATGCAAAAGTAGAAATGCCTTCTAGTTGGCTAAGATGGATGGTGAATAATTGCATATTCCAATCAATGGAATTTATCTCAAACATTGCTACTAGAAAGGACAATTTATCACCCTTGTATATACTAGTCTAGGATTTCTAATTCCTCCAAGTGCTCTTTCACATTGTAGTTGTTGTTAGAATAGATTTAAATTTCCCTAGGTGTTGGTGCATGTGTTCTATTTCTTCTAGTGTATGCTCGTATATAGTTCATCACGCTTCAGGTAGGAGGAACTGCTATAGTGGGAAGCTCATAGTTGTTTGCAATAGTTGCACATTTGAAATTCAAACAAATGCAGAGAAACTAAAATTAGATGTTGAGGTAACATTCACAGTACACATCATTCTTCCTTGTGGATCACAAGATTGCAGGAATAGGTGAATTCCAGGATTCAGGAAATTTTCTATTCTCACAAACCTTGACTTCAAGTCTCTCTTATGAAAGATGAGAGTACATGCAATGAGAGGCGGTTCCAGTTCAAGAAATAGTGTTTCAATGACTCATGGATGGTTGTCTTCAAGTTCCGATCTGATTTAAGATTACCGAGGTAGACTCCATGCCCAATGGATACTTTAAGGCTGCTTTGTTCACTTCACCTAGTAGACAGTGACCCCGTTGAGTAGCCAAACTCATTATCCAAAATTCACCCCCAAGGTAATTTTGATAACTTCCACAAATTCTTTAGACTTGGAGGGGTGAAAATGGTGAAAGAACAAAATTTTTTATTTTGGAGACCCCTTTTCTTTTCCCTAACTTCCTTGTCCTATTAAAATCTAAGGAGTTATTGAAAATTTGCCAAAATCTAAAAAAATGAACTCAAGGGTCTATTTTAGCGCATTACGGTCCAGGGGTTGCAGATGAAACCAATGCGGATGGTAAAAAGGTTTTTCGTACCAAGTTTGGTGCCGAAATGGTAAGGTAATAGTCATTTGTTGAAAAATCAGATCGGCACCTTATAGGCCGCACAAGTACAATCGGGGCCAAAAAAGCTAAAATAGCCACAAACTAAGATAAATGCATAAAAGTGAATAAAAATGTCCCACTCTTTCCATGGGATAGTTTGGGACAAAAGTTTCGTGAGTACCCAAAATATGAAATGGCCACAAGCCATTGGATTGCAAAGATGGTGGATAAAAATGTTTTGGAGAACCGGGACATGCGGACCCAAAAAGACCGAAATGCCCACGGGAGTCTCTTGTGGAAAATTTGGAGGTCAACAGACCCTCACGGCTTTGTCAACATAGTGTATGGAAATAAATGTAGACACAATGAAGGTCGGGAGCCTAAGATGTTGTAAAGGTGGAAAAAATTAGCCCACCTATCTCGTGGCAAAATTGTGCGGCTGGACCCGAATCATTGAAACACCTGCGGGCAAGATGAATGCGGATATGTCGCTTATCAACGACCCACCTAGCCTAGTCAATGATGGACATATGGGATAGAAAATCCTAAATATGACAACGCAGAGAAAGGAGGCATGAATGGTCTGAGTTCCCTATGGACACGAGTTCCTCGAAAACCTATAATACCCGCAATCCAAAGGGAAAGTAGAATACCCGACCCCCAAACTTCAAACAGTCATAAATTTTTACTCAGAGCTCCATTTTTCACAAAATTTGACTTTTCAGAAAGGGCACGACATCCTCTTTGTCACAAATATTGGATTTTAAATTATGAAATAAATCAATTCCTCCATGATTTTAAATTATTTTTCCTTAAAATTGATGACCCTAACATTCCATTTACTTACAAAACTAGGGAGATATGGACATCGTTGTCGTTAATCCTCTGCGTAAAAGTCGGAGAAACCATCAAAGATCAAGGTATTTCTTATTTTTAATGAGGATAGGTGTGGGAAAAGAAAGAAACATCTCCAGCTCCAAAAATTTAAATTCTAAGTCCCGAAAAAAGTAAGAAACCCTTGGAAAACTCAAAATAGTTGCCCACACACGAAGACCATAACTTCGCAATTCTCAAAGAAATCTCACAAAATTGGTATCATTAGAATCGTGACTCGATTCCAATGAAAAAATACAAAGAAATCCATAATTTAATGAAGACTTGATTGTTATTCTAAAGAAAATGTTTTCAAGTTCAAAACAATGATTTTATTAGTGTTTGGGAGGACATTTATTGAAGCATGGAAAACACTTTTAACTACTAAAAGTTATGGGACAGCATGGGCAGCCTTTTTCAAGAAACATACCATCATTTCACTCTATTTATGACATCTTGTACTTGGTAAGAAGTCAAATTTCGGGGTTTTAATTTTTCCCTCTCTCTCTCTCCTCTCGAACTCTATAAATTGGAATGTTGGGCTCATTGTAAAGGGAGATATTTTTTGAGTATAAAAACTTTGTCATTTTGGTTTTGTGAAGCTAATGTGTTGTAGGCCCTTATAGTGGACTCCTTGCATGGTGATCCAGGCCCTTATTTTGTAAAAGATTGAACTGTGCATATCAATGAAGTAATAGATGCAAGTTTGTGGATGTATCTTCCCTTGTTGTGTTTGTTTGCATTCTTCTTTACCCTTCATCTCATTGCAAATATATTGTGTCTATTTTATGCTCTTGCAAGGATTCATTATCATTGTGTGTATATGAAATATTGTTTTAAATGTAGTTTCTAGACTGTGGAGAACTATTATCACCCTCTCTAGTATGCACTTTGCTTCCATTTTTCACACATTAGGGAGTTATTCTCATACCCCCATTTCCAAAGTGTATCACCATTTTAGTGTATGCCTTATTTTCATGCACTCTGTCTCCCCGGGTCCCTTGGAAAGTTAGATTAGGACAAGATAGTTTGTCCCGCATCAAAGTAGATTGTGGCGGTAGTTTAAAGGAAAGAACTAGATTTCTCAGGGAGTTCTATCTCAAGTAGCAAGCCCAACAACTTAGAGATAGTACCCATATTACCCAATCACACAGTGAGCTCAAGCACACACACTTGTGCAAACCGAAGGTCTTTGTGATTTGAGGACAACATTTAATTTGATATTAAAATAGTAATATTTATTAGAAATGGAATATTTGGAGTTTTCATCTCTCCTTCCTTTGTTAAGGATAAATAACATTTTAATGTTCTCGTAATTGATGTATTTTACATTTATCCACCTATATTCTAAGGTTTCTCGAAAAAATCATATACGTTATGGTCTAGAATCACACGGTATATTTTTAGTTTTTCAAATTGTTCATAGCTTAAAAAAATATTAAAAATGAGAAAATACCAAACGGATATGAACAAAAATTCCATTTATAAGATTAATTAAGATGATATAATAAATAAAACTTGACGATCATTATGTTGGTAAAATATTAAACATGTTTCTAAAATTATACACGTAGAAAGATTTTATAATTTCAATGTTCATATTGATAAATGATAGATAATGTTACACAATCCTTTATTATGTGTGTGTGTGTGTGTGTGTAATCTGAAACATAAAAGTGTGAGATGAGGAGAATCCTAGAAGGAAATTAGTTGATATAGAGAGATTCCCTCTTTATAAGAATCCTTTCAATCAATTGATGAGATAAGGTTGATGAACTCTTCCTAGATTTTAGTACTACTTCAATTTCCTTATGACGGTCAAGTTAAACAAAAGGAGGTTGTTTAAACCCTAAAATATATATCTCATTTTATTACATGATGATGTAAGATATGTTAAACATTGAATATTATAAATATATTAATAAAAATTAATATTTAAATCCATGACAAAGTTTTTAATAATCGACACATTGTTTAAATAATATAACCATTTTCTAAAAATGATAATATGATAGTTAATTAGTTAATAGAATTGTATAAGTGGTATGGGTGTTTAAACAATCTAAAAGTGATTATGTGACTGTGAAAATGCTTCATCTTTGAAATTGAGCGGGATGTAATACGATTATGGCCTTCTTTGTATAATTTTATACTTATGTGTGATAGGGTTCCACGACATTTATTTATCGCTGTTTTCTTGACTTTGGTTTTCACTATCTTTTGTTAGGGTCACAAAACATAAAAACCACTTATACTAATGTACAAAAAAATTGTAGATATGTGTAGTAAAATTTATGAAGTTATTAGATAACAAAGGGATAAATCCATTTGTCGATAATGATAGAGTATCCCTAGCATTCAAATACTATTGAACGAATCAAAGTGTTGCACTACATTCCCTTGAGTAGGTTAAAGCCTCATGTAAGTTTCCTAGTATAGGTGCAAGTGGTGTACAAAATTTAAGCCAACCCCTATGTATGTCATCATGTATATTCACATAAAGATATGAGAATTTTCATACATTAGAATATGCAAACAACATATTAGTATGTGATGTGGCATGCTTTATATATTAGGAGTCGTATATTTTGTCTATTGAAGTCCTTTTTCAATACTCAACGTGAATTTCTCTTGTTATAACATGTATGTAGGACTTTTTCATCCTTGAAAATGGAGGAAGCTATAATCTTCACTATAGTTTGAGTGTTGTATACATGTTTAGTGACTTATATCACTACTAGAAATGAGACCCTTTATCTACAATGGTATCCACAATAAAAATATATTGTGAAATAATTGTGGATATTCCATAATTTTCTTTTATTCTAAGAAAAGAAAATGTGGATTTTCTACAACACCATGATAATCAAATATTAAATTGTGAATTATCCATAAGTACAAAATATTTATTGTAGAAAACTTATTAAAAAACCATTTTTCCACATTCAATAAAGTTGAACTAATTTTGTAAATTATAGATGAAACATTCATAAAAAATTTTAAATAAGCGTAAACCTAGCAATTAATTGTATAAATTTTACACTATCATTAAATTTTACCAAAAAAGAATAAGTTAAATTTAGAGTACAATGCGACCATTCAAACTCTTATTATTTGAAGCTTTAAAGTTATGGATAATCTACATTAATTAATCTAAGATTGCAGATGATTAAAATATTATAAATATAGTTAACATATATACATTTTTAATACAATTAATTTAATATAGAGAAATTTGTTTTCTATTTAAAAATGATTATGAAATTTTTATCATAAGTAAAAATAAATACTTATATTATATAAATATAAGTTTAATATTTTCCTTAACATTGTTTACTACTTTTAAGAAGTCGGTGGTGATTATAACTATTAGATAAATTTTACTATATATGACAGTACCTATATTGATTTGTATTTTTAATTAAAGACTTATGCTTCATATATATATATATATATATATATATATATATATATATATATATATATATATATATATATATATATATATATATATATATATATATATATATATTATATTACTAAAAATTAATCCACATTAATCTTGAGGTTTGTTTATGTTTAGTGAGTAAATATTTTTTTTTTTTTTTTTTTCTATTAGTAAATGGTTTTGGAGAGACCATACCCTGTAGTACAAAAAGGGCTATAAATCTAGATGAAACAATATCATCAAAGTTGTTTTTTTGAAACGTGGGGTCCACACCCTAAAAGAAAGCCAAAAGATAAATAAGCATATAGTAATCTAAGACAAGTGCCCACTTTAACATTACAAGAAACCTAGAACCAAGACAAAACAAAAAAACAAGAGCATAAAAACAACTAAACAATAGCACAAAATCAACAAACTAGTCTAACCTAGGGATTTGTCATAAACTTGGAGAGAAATATTTAGAATTTTGTAGAGGTTAGTAGAAATTTGCATGACGGAATCCTTGTTGCCTTCTATGAGAGCCTTATTCTTAAGCTTATCCTTCTTCTAACGAAAATTCCACTCGCATCACGACCTATTTGACATTGACTTCAATATAATCCAAAGATCTTTGTCCAGTATGGAAAGATGGTTAGATTTCATTTATTCTAAGTGGGCGACTCTATCTTAGAGTTCCAGGAGGTCATTGGAGAGGTTATCCATGTTCTTCTCCAGTTTAGAGAGAATAGAAGAATCCATACTAGTTTTAAGGCCTTCCTTAATCAGCGCGTCCACATTTTCTTCCTTTTCTTTAAGAGTCTCAACATGGTGTTTGACTTGCTGATAGACCAGAGTTAGAAGGGAGTGATAAGGGTCTTTTATAAACTTTATCGGGCTCTCCACACCTAAATTTTCTTTGCCTTTGCACTCGCTACGAAGAATGCATTTAGCTAGGGGATCGAAAAGATGCTCACGGACATTAAGGATCTTGGACCTAATTCTTGGTTACTAAGGGGAGGGGGAAAAGAGGGATTTGGGTTGGAAGTAAAAAAATCAATGAAACATTGATGGAACAAGAAAATAACCCATTGGTGTAAAGGAAGGACGCGAGTAAGAGATGAACTTCCTTAATATACTTTTCAAGATAGTGCATAATGTAAAAGGGGAAGATCACCTTGTATGCATGACAAAAATGATTCAACTAGATGAGATGATGCGGGGAAAAGGTTGAGAATATTCCTTCCAAGGTGATATAGTGGATCACCATCTTCACAACTTCATTATATGGCTGAGGGATGGATGAACACAGGATTCCTTATTTTCCAATTTGCAAGGTCTCGTCTCCAATCAGGAATCTATGTTCTTTGACATCTTTGTCGAATTTATTCCTAAAAAACTTCACTCCCTCCATGCTCATGCCAGTTATGAAATAAATTAATTCTTCCATGATGGTAAATTCTTTTCCTTAAAATGGATGACCCTAACATTCCATTTCCTTGCGAACGCTAGGGAGGTATAGACATCATTGCCCTTAATCCTTTGCATAAAGTCGATGAAACCTTCAAAGCTCGAGGTATTTATTATTTTTAATGAGGGTAGGTGTGGGAAAAGAAATAAACATCTCCATCTCAAAAAAATTAAATTCCCAAGATTACCATAAAAGGAAGAAACCCCAGCAAACTCAAAATAGTTGACCACACTTAGAAGACCATAACTTCTACAATTCTCAACGAAATCGTGCAAATTTGGTACCGTTGGAATCATGGATTTGAGCCTGATGCATACAAATCAATAAATCTGGAATTTTATGAATACCCAATAGTTATTTTTCTGAAAACGTGGCCAAGTTAGGGTGATGATTTTATTAGTCGTTGGGAGGACATTTAATGAAGCATGGGCAAACACTTTTCAAGATCTTGGAAGTTATGGGACAACATGGGGAGCTTTTTGCAAGTAGCATACCATCATTTCACTCTATTTATGACATCTTCAAAGTGGTGAGAAGGAATATTTTGGGATTTTCATTTTTCCCTCTCTCTCTCCTCTCAGAACTCTATAAATTAGAATGATAGGCTCATTATAAAGAGAGATATTTTTGAGTAGAAAAACTCTGTCATTTTGGTTTTGTGAAGCCAATGTGTTGCAGGCCCTTGTAGTGGACTCCTTTCATGGAAATCCAAGCCCCTATTTTGTAAAATATTGAACTGTGCATATCAATGAAGTAATAAATGCAAGTTTGTGGATGTATTTTCCCTTGTTGTGTTTGTTTGCATTCTTCTTTCCCTTCAACCTCATTGTAAATATATTGTGTCTATTTTATGATCTTACGAGGATTCATTATCGTTGTGTGTGTAGTTGTTAGACTGTGGAGAATTGTTATCACCCTCTCTTTAGTATGCACTATGCTTCCATTTTTCACACATTGGGGAGCTATTCTCATGTCATCCTTTTTGTATCACCACTTTAGTGTATGATGTGTTTTCATGATCTCTCTCTCCTTGGTCCCTTGGAAAGTTAGATTAGGACAAGATAGTTTTTCCATCAAATTAGATTGTGGCGGGTAGTTTAGGGGCAAGAACCAACTTTCTCTAGAGTTCTATCTCGAGTATCAAGTCCCACAACTTAGAGATAGTACCCATGTTACCCAATCACACCGTGAGCTCAAGCACACACACTTGTGCAAAACGGAGGGTGCTTTGTGATTTGGTGATAATATTTAATTTGATATTAAAATAGTAATATTTATTAGATATGGAATATTTGGAGTTTTCATCTCTCCTTTCTTTGTTAGGGATGAATAACTTTGTAATGTTCTGTAATTGATGTATTTTACATTTATCCACCTATATTGTCAAGTTTCTCAAAAAAATCATATACGTTATGGTCTAGAATCATCCAATAAATTTTTTAGGATTTCCAATTGTTCATAGTTTAAAAAAATGTTACTAAAAATAGAAAATGGCAAATGAATATGAACATCTTGCAAGTGGTGAGAAGGCAGATTTTGGGATTTTCATTTTCCCTCTCTCTCTCCTCTTACAACTCTATAAATTGGAATGATGGGCTCATTGTAAAGGGACATAGTTTTTTAGTAGAAAAACTCTATTATTTTTGTTTTGTGAAGCCAATGTCACTGCAGGCCTCTCAGTAGTGGACTCCTTGCATGGTGATTCGAGCCCTTCTTTTGTAAAATATTGAACTCTGTGCATATCAATGAAGTAATAGATTCATGTTTATGGATGTACCCTCCCTTTTTGTGTTTGTTTACATTCTTATTTCCCCTTTAAACTCATTGCAAATATATTGTGTCTATTTATGCTCTTGAGGGGATTCATTATCATTGTGTGTATGAAACATTGTTGTGAATGTAGTTCTTCAGACTGTGGAGAAGCTGTTATCACCCTCTCTAGTATGCACTTTACTTCCACTTTTCACACATTGGGGAGATATTCTCATACCCTCCTTTTCTGGTGTATCGTCACTTTAGTGTAGGCCTTGTTTTCATCCACTCTCTCTCCCGAGTCCCTTGAAAAGTTAGATTAGGAAATGATAGTTTTACCGCATCAAATTAGATTGTGGCGGGTAGTTTAGGGGCAAGAACCTGCTTTCTCTGGAGGTTTATCTCAAGTATCAAGTCCCACAACTTTGAGATAGTATGCATGTTACCTAGTCACACTGTGAGCTCAAGCACACACATTTATACAAATCGTAGGGTGTTGTGATTCGATGATAATAGTTCGGCACACCGGGTGGGACAAAGAATTCTTCATTTTAATTGTAGCAATATTGATGTGCACTTGTTGTAAGTTTCCATCTTGTAAAAAGCTTTGAAATTTGACATCTGTCGACTCTGAAAGATACAATTCGCTAGTTTTAGCAATTCAAGCTTGTACGATTTATGAGAAGAATTCAAACAAGGTCAAGAACTAGAGAAGAGAGATTGTTTTTCTATCTACACTTATCCCCGGATAGAGGAATAAGGGGAAGAAGAGCTCAAAGGTATCCATCTCCACCAAATAGAACCTTATCAACACCTCCACCTAGTAGACCTTTTACTCAATCAACTAGAGTTCTTCGACCAATCATGATGGTGCAACCCAATCCCTATGTAAAATTCACTAGCAAGAAAGAGCCCACTTATTCTCAATGCACAAAATCTAGTTCTAGTTGCAACCTTGAAGAACATTCCATATTTCACTTGGGAGAACAAAACAACTTCGATTGTTGATATACATGACATTGTAAACGTATGTGAAATTCAGAAATTACTAAAATGGACATTATTGTTGATTTGTTGGAATCTTCCTTTAAAGGTAAATATTTGCAATGGTTCAGAAGTCTAACAACAGGGGTCTATCTAAAATTTGGACCATTTATGCACAACCCTCCATAATCAATTTGGGGAAAAGAAAGATAATTTATCTTTATTAGAACAATTGACAATGATTAAGAGGGCCCCTAATGAACAGATGATCGATTTCAACTTCATATTCCAACGGACATGGGATATAATTTCATTGGCCATGAGACCAGCAGCTAAAGGTGCTTTCCTATACTTCCTTAAAGCTTTAAATTCTGATATTGCCATGATGATTCAATCCATGGGAGGTATAACTTTACCTGCAGCCTATAACATCACTATTAGAGCTGAAAATTGCTTGATTCAAGTTGGTAAAATTACACCTAGGCCACCTATGCCTCTCTATCCAAAAATAGGAGCTCCAAGCAATAGTCAAGAACCTATGTTAGCTCTCATTCATGCTCCGAGAAATTAGAATTCAACTAAACATTATACCTCATCTTCTAGCACCTCAAGTGAGATCCAAGAATTCATTAAGCAACTGCAAAACTTGGGTAATGAGTTGGTGACACTTAAGAGGAAACAAACTCAAAATTATAGGTCATATCAGTCTCAAACCCAACTTAGTAGACCTCCATATCAGCCAAATAGTCCACCCATTCAAACTGTAAATCAAAACCAAGTCAAACCTCCTACTAATAAGCTATTCCATCCTTACAATCCTAATGTTGCGTCCACATCTAGAGCCTTAGTACTAGTACAAATAACATGGCTCAAGAATATAACTAGTGTTTCCCGTGTAATCAACCTCATAACTAGTCAATGTGTTTTAATGGTGCTTTGAATCAAGCCCTTATGGTGACAAAAATTGGCATGGAATAAGAGACAAGCCAAGAAGGAAATCAGCAATAGGAAGCAACTCAACAAGAGGCACCTCCAAATGAGACCACACTTGTCAATTGACAGGCTGAAGATTTCTCTGGTATAAATCAAACCCCTTATCAAAGTGTAGTAGCCAATACACGGTCCCAAGAAAAATAATATTGGATAGGGACAAATCATCTAATTTAAATTATCTATATCCCTCTATCACTCAAAAAGGTAGTGGTAATCAAAGTAGAGATCCCAATGTGTAAGGTCGGCTCAATCCACCTTCTAGACCAGCTCAAGTACCGGTTGTAATAGCCCATGGGCAAGAGAAGAATGTGCAATTCAAGGGGCATCAAAGGGATAGTTCATATCCATTCAAAATCATTGAGTAGATGAAGAAAACAAATGTAAACATCTCAATGTGGGATTCATTAGCTATCCCAGGGAAAAGAGACCTATTGCAAGACTCTATAGTGAATTGGTCAAGATCGAATCAAGTAATCCAATCATCAAGAAAATGTGCTTACAAATACAGATCAACAGGTGGAAATCAAGGAGGCCACCAAGGTAAACAATCAAGCCCCCACCATTCTCATCGAAGATAAGTTGGTGCATAATTACATGATTTATTCAGAGAAAGTATCTCACCATGCCAAACAAATAGTTGATCAATTGGGGCTCCAATATGAAGTAATTTCTAAGGGTGTGGTGAAATTTGACGGGACATCGGTAACAACGGTTTGAGAAATCAAATATTTGAGCCTCACATTGCATTTTTGTCCCAATGTAACAAAGTGTTAAAAGATGTGTCAATCATAGACTTTCCACCACTCTTTGCATTATGTTTGTTAAGAGAATTCACCACTAATATTGGAGGTTATTTGTCTTCTGATTGGTCACATGTGTTATTCAAGACAAGGTATGGAGCTAAGGCTACAATCGATCTCGATCCTATTGCAAATTTTCATATTGAGCCTCATACACCTAGTTCAATCAATGTGAATTGTTAAAAATTTAATCAAGAGGATTATTCAAGCACCCGTGAAGTAGATACCAAAGTCGGATGCATTCTAGACTTGATCCTTGATGAATGGGCAAACAAGAGGAATGATTTTGACCCTTACAAGGAAATGTAAGAATTTGAATTAGGAGTATATTGTTTGCATGAAGAGAACCATCCTCTCCTAAGCATCACCAAGCCAAATCAAAATGATTATAATGAAGTATGATAGTTATTCTTTCATGATTCAAGGAGTAGGAAAGACACTAGAGGAGGATCTATGCTTGTTTCACTAGAAGGTACAAAATATTACTCATCTTTTTGTTTCCCATTTTCATTCCCCAAAAACACAACCGAGTATGAAGCCTTAATTCACGGATTACATTGGGTAAGAAAGAGAGGCATTAATAACTTACAAGTCTTTGGAGATAGTGAGCTAATTGTGAACCAAGTAAAATGACAAAATGCTGCCAAGAATGATCTCGTTGAAGAATTACAAAACCGAGTATGGGATCTCATTGAAGATTTCCAAGATTTTAGCATCAATTCCATTCGAGAAAGAAGAATGAGGTAATGGAGAGAATGACAGTGATTGGGGAAGCATTTGGCATATTGGAAAATATCAAAAGTGATAAATATTAGCCTCACATCAAATTGGTTATAAGGCCATCCATTCTAGATAACAACATAAGTTTTCAAGTCTTTGAGAATGATCAACAAACTATCAACTTTCTACAAGAAGAAGTTGAGTTCTCCACTAGAAACAAAAACAAGTTGGAACAGCAAAGATGGTAACCAAGTGGTGTAGTGAGAACTAAAAATTACAAAAAGTTCTTGTAACTTTGGAGTTAATTTTCAACCCAAATGATCAATTCCGGAAGGAAATGGTGAATATTCGTAAAGAGTGAAAATTGAGCCTATTTTAGTAGGTGAAGGAAAGATATTACAAATTTGCAAAGTAAATACTTGAGAAGAGAGCTGAATTTGTGTAACTTTGTCAAGAATTTCTTGATGTCCTCACTTGGACTTATAAGGATTTAAGAGGTTTCAACCCAAAGTTATCGAACATACTATTGAGATAGATCTAGAATCCAAGCCTATCAGATAGAAGCAAAGGCCGTGAACCCTCACATTGAACCTCTCATGAGAAAAGAGTTGAACAAGATGATTGAAGTTGGCATCATCTTTCCTATCAAACATTCAAGTGGGGTTACAATTTTGATGCCATGAGAAAAATAAATGGAGAAATTAGATTGTGTGTAGACGTCTGTGATCTAAATAGTACATCACTTAAAGATCATTACCCACTTCCATCGATGGAGAAAATATTGCAGGTTGTAGTTGGTTCCGAAAGGTTTTCATTGAATACAACCAAATAATGAAGAAAATATTGCAAGTTGTAGTTTTAGTTGTAGGCTACTCAAGCTATAACCAAATAATGGTGAAGTAATAAGATCAGTTGAAGACAACCTTCACTATGAAATGGGCCACATATGTTTACAAGAATATTCCATTTAGACTGTCAAACGTCAGAGAAACATTTCAACGAGCTATGGATATGGCATTCAAGTGAATAATCAAAGAAATAGTGCTTGTATATCTAGATGATATCATTGTCTTCTCAAACAATTCAGGAGACCATCTCTTTCACGTCATACAAGTATTTCAAAGGTGTAGAAGATTTGGAGTGTCTTTGAATCAAAAAATGTGTATTTTTGCGAACGAGGGAAAATTTTTGGGCCACATTGTTTCAAGATAAGGGTTAACAATTGATCTTGAAAGAGTTGAAGCCATCCGAACACTTCCATTTCCACACCACAAGAAAGCTCTCCAAAGCTTCTTGGGAAGGATAAAATTTGTCCACATATTTGTGCCTAGATTTTTCCACTCTTATGAAGCCATTAACAATGATGTTGAAGAAGATTCTTGCATTCAAATGGACAACATAAGGAAAAGAGAGTTTTGAGGCCATCAAGCATGCAATATCACAAGCTCCAACTCTTATCAACCCATACTTTTCAAAGGAATTTATATTGTATGATTTTGGGGGATCAAACACAATCTCATCTATCTTGGTACAACTGAATAGAGAAGGTTCAGAACAGCCCATAACATTCTTCTCACATCTTGGAAGATTATGAAGTAAAGTGTTATTTCATTTAAAATCATGTCCTTGTTGTTATTAAGAGTTTGAAAAAATTTCGACACTTGGTCTCGAACAAAAAGATCCAACCGCTAGTTTCCCATGCGAGAGTCAAGGATTTCCTTCGAATAAGGATTTGAGAGAGAAACGTGTAGGATGGATCACTCGTGTCATGGAATATGACATTGAAATTAAAGTCAATATGTTGGTTCGTGGCAAAGGTTTGTGTGAGCATATCACTTCCAAATAACAAACTACGTAAAAGGGGGAAGAAGAGGTTGTCTTGCTACTCCAAACTTATCAAGACAACCAACTAATGATGCACCCATTTTGTGTTGGACTCAATACTTGGTGCATTATATCCAAATAGGTTTGTGCTCTTCGAAAGGAAAAAAACTAAAAGGAGATAGTTTAGAAGGTAATGGCCAAGTTGATTCCACAAACAAAAATTAATGAGAATCATCGAAGGACTCTTGATGAGAATTAGAGAAAATGGAACATGAATCTCAAATGAACTCTATGGGTGGATAGAGTTACACCTAAGAGGTCTACAGGAAGATCTCCATACAATATTGTATACGGAAAGGAAGCAGTGCTACCTATATCACTTGAGTTGCTAGCATTGGAACTCATGAAACAGTTGGAACTAGCTGAGTTTGAGCCCATGGAAATCAGGTATGCAAAGTTAATGGAATTAGAAGAAGCAAGAGAACATGTAGTAAAAACCATGGAAAAGGATCAAGTATTGATCAAGAGGAGCTTTGATAAGAAATCTAAAGCTAGGACATTCCAAGAAGGAGACTTGGTACTGAAGTGGGATGCTGATCATGCAAAACCAGGAAATAATTCCAAGTTCGATGCCATATGGAGTGGTCCATATATGATCACTGAATGCAAAAGTAGCAATGCCTTCCGGTTGCCTAAGTTAGATGGTGAATAATTACATATTCCAGTCAATGGAATCTATCTCAAACATTGCTACTAGAAAGGAGAATTTATCACCCTTGTACATACTAGTCTAGGATTTCCAATTCCTCCAAGTGCTTTTGCACATTGTTTTTGTTGTTAGAATAGGTTTTAATTTCTGTAAGTGTTGGTGCACATTATCTATTGCTTCTAATGTATGCTTGTATACGATTCATCACGCTTCGTAGGAGGAACTGCTATAGTGGGAAGCTCATAGTTGTTTGCAATAGTTACAAATTTCAAATTCAAACAAATGCAGAGAAACTAAAATTAGATGTTGAGGTAAAATTCATAGGTACACATCATTCATCCTTGTGGATCATAGTTGCGGGAATAGGTGAAGTCCGTGTTTCAGGAAATTTTCTATTCTCACAAACCTTGACTTTAAGACTCTCTTATGAAAGATGAGAGTACATACAGCAGAGAGTGGTTCCAGGTTCAAGAAGCAGTGTTTCAATGACTCATGAATGTTGGTCTTCAAGTTCCAGATCTGATTTAAGCTTACCAGGTAGACTCCATGCCCAATGGATACTTTAAGGCCACTAGTTATTTCACCTGCAGACGGGTGACCCCGCTAAGTAGCCAAATTGTTATCCAAAATTCACCCCCAAGGTAATTTTGATAACTTGCACAAATTATTTAGACTTGGAGGGGAAAAAATGATGAAAGAAAAAAAAATTGATTTTGGAGACCCCTTTGCTTTTCCCTAACTTCCTTGTCAGTATAAAAATCCAAGGAGTTAGTGAAAATTTTCAAAAATCTAAAAAAATGAAGTCAAGGATCTATTTCGATGCATTACGGTCCAGGGGTTCCAAATGGAACCAATGCAGGTGGTGAAAAGGTTTTTCGTACCAAGTTTGGTGCCGAAATGGTAAGGTAATAGTCATTTGTGGAAAAATTAGATCGGTTCCTCACAGTGCACAAGTACAATCGGGGCCAAAAAAGCTAAAATAGCCGCAACCAAGAGAAATGCGGAAAAAGCGAGATAAAAATGTCCCACTCGGTCTATGGGATAGCTGGGATAAAATTATCTCGTGAGTACCCAAAATATAAAATGGCCACAAGCCATTGAGTTGTAGAGATGGTGGAGAAAAATGTTTTGGGACACCAGGATATGTGGATCCAAAAAGATCGAAATTCCCACGGGAGTGTGTTGTGGAAAATTTGGAGGTCAATGGCCCTCATGACTCTGTCATCATAGTGTATGGAAATCAATGTAGACAAGATGGAGGTTAGGAGCCCAAGATGTGGCAAAGGCAGAAAAAAAATTAGCCCACCTTTCTCGCAGCAAACTTGTGCGGCCCACTGGACCCAAATCGGCTAAACACCCGTCGGCAAGTTGAATGTAGATATGTCAGAATCAACGACCTACCTAGCCTAGTAAACGATAGACATACGGGATAGAAAATCCTGAATAAGATGATGTCGAGAAAGGAGGCATGAACGGTCTGAGTTTCGTAGGGACAGGAGTTCCCTGAAAACCTGTAATACCCGCAATCCAAAGGGAAAGTAGAATACCCGACCCCAAACTTCAAAAGATCATAAATTTTGACTAAGAGCTCCATTTTTCACAAAATTTGACTTTTCAGAAAGGGCACGACATCCTCTTTATCACAAAAAATGTATTTTAACTTATAAAATAAATCAATTCTTCCATGATTGTAAATTCTTTTTCCTTAAAATGGATGACCCTAACATTCCATTTCCATAAAAAAACTAGGGAGATATGAACATCGTTGTCGTTAATCCTCTGCATAAAGTCGGACAAACCATCAAAGATCAAGGTATTTCTTATTTTTAATGAGGATAGATGTGGGAAAAGAAAGAAACATCTCCAACTCAAAAAACTTAAATTCCAAGTCTCGAAAAAAGCAAGAAACCCCTAGAAAATTCAAAATAGTTGCTCACACACGAGAAGACTATAACTTCTGCAATTATCAAATAAATCATGCAAAATTGGTATCATTAGAATTGTAACTCTGAGTCCAATGTAAAAATATAAAGAAATCCATAATTTAATGAAGACCTGATTGCTATTTTAAAGAAAATGTTGCCAAGTTCAAAACAATGATTTTATTAGTGGTTGGGAGGACATTTATTGAAGCATGGGAAAACACTTTTAACTACCAAAGTTATGGGACAGCATGGGGAGAATTTTTCGAGAAACATACCATGATTTCACTCTATTAACAACATCTTGTAAGTGGTAAGAAGGCAGATTTCGGGTTTTAATTTTTCCCTCTCTCTCTCTCCTCTCGTAATCGTATAAATTAGAATACTGGGCTCATTGTAAAGGGAGATGTTATTTGAGTAGAAAAACTCTATTATTTTGGTTTTGTGAATCCAATGTGTTGTAGGCCCTTATATTGGACTCCTTGCATGGTGATCTAGGCCCTTATTTTGTAAAAAACTTAACTGTGCATATCAATGAAGTAATAGATGCAAGTTTGTGGATGTATCTTCCCTTGTTTTGTTTGTTTTCATTCTTCTTTCCTCTTCAACCTCATTGCAAATATATTGTGTCTATTTTATTTTACTACGTGGATTCATTATCATTATGTGTGTATGAAACATTGTTTTGAATGTAATTACTAGACTCTGGAGAACTATTATCACCCTCTCTAGTATGCACCTTGCTTCCATTTTTCACACATTAGGAGTTAGTCTCATACCCTCCTTTTATAGTGTATCACCATTTTAGTGTATGCCTAATTTTCATGCACTTTGTCTCCTGGTCCCTTGGAAAGTTAGATTAGGACAAGATAGTGTTTCATGCATTAAAGTAGATTGTGGCGGGTAGTTTAAAGGAAAGAACTAGATTTCTAGGGATTTCTATGTCAAGTAGAAGTCCCACAACTTGGAGATAGTACCCATGTTACCTAGTCACACCAGAGCTCAAGCACACACACTTTTGCAAACCGGAGGGTGGTGTGATTTGGGGACAACATTTAATTTGATATTAAAATAGGAATATTTATTAGATATGGAATATGTGGAGTTTTCATCTCTCCTTCCTTTGTTAAGGATGAATAACTTTTTAATGTTATGTAATTGATGTATTTTACATTTGTCCACCTATATTCTAAGGTTTCTCGAAAAAATCATATATGTTATGGTCTAGAATCACACGGTATATTTTTAGTTTTTCAAATTGTTCATAGCTTAACAAAATATAAAAAATGAGAAAATACCAAACGGATATGAACAAAAATTCCATTTGTAAGATTAATTAAGATGATATAATAAATAAAACTTGATGATCATTATGTTAGTAAAATATTAAACATGTTTCTAAAATTATACACATAGAAGGGTTTTATAATTTTCGATGTTCATATTGATAAATGATAGATAATGTTACAGAATCCTTTATTGTGTGTGTGTGTGTAATCTGAAACATAAAAGTGTGAGATGAGGAAAATCCTAGAAGGAAATTAGTTGATATAGAGAAATTCCCTCTTTATAAGAATCCTTTCAATCAATTGATGAGATAAGGTTGATGAACTCTTCCTAGATTTTAGTACTACTTAAATTTCCTTATGATGGTCAAGTTAAACAAAAGGAGGTTGTTTAAACCCTAAAAATATATATCTCATTTTATTACATGATGATGTAAGATATGCTAGACATTGAATATTATAAATATATTAATAAAAATTAATATTTAAATCCATGACAAAGTTTTTAATAATTGACACGTTGTCTAAATAATATAACCATTTTCTAAAAATGATAATTGGATATTTAATTAGTTAATAGAAATGTACAAGTGGTATGGGTGTTTAAACAATCTGAATGTGATTATGTGATCGTGAAAATGCTTCACCTTTGAAATTGAGTGGGATGCAATACGATTACGACCTTCTTTGTATAATTTTATACTTATGTGTGATAGGGTTTCACAACATTTATTTATCATTGTTTGCTTGACTTTGGTTTTCACTATCTTTTGTTAGGGTCACAAAAATAAAAACCACTTGTACTAATTTACAAAAAATTGTAGATATGTGTAGTAAAATTTATGAAGTTATTAGATAACAAAGGGAGAAATCCATTTGTTGGTAACGATAGAGTATCCCTAGCATTCAACTACTATTGAGCGAATCAAGGTGTTGCACTACATTCCCTTGAGTAGGTTAAAGCCTCATGTAAAATTCCTAGTATAGGTGCAAGTGGTGTATGAAATTTAAGCCAACCCCTATGTATGTCATCATGTATAGTCACATAAAGATATGATAATTTTCATACATTAGAATATGCAAACAACATATTAGTATTTGATGTGGTATGCTTTATATATTAGAGTGCTATATTTTTCTATTGAATTCCTTTTTCAATACTCAACATGAATTTCTCTTGTTATAACATGTATGTAGGACTTGTGCATCCTTGAAAATGGAGGAAGCTATACTCTTCACTATAGTTTAAGTGTTGTATACATGTTTAGTGACTTATATCACTACTAGAAATGAGACCCTTTACCTACAATGGTATCCAGAATAAAAAGATATTGTTAAATAATTTTGGATATTCCATAATTTTCATTTATTCTAAGAAAATAAAATGTGGATTTTCGACAACACCATGATAATAAAATAGCAAATTATTAATTATTCATAAGTACAAACTATTTATTGTAGAAAAGTTATTAAAAATGTATTTTCCACATTCAATGAAGTTGAACTAATTTTGTAAAGTATAGATGAAACATTCATAAAAAAATTTAGACGTAAACCTAGAAATTAATCGTATAATTTTAACACTGTCATTAAATTTTACCAAAAAAAGAAGTTAAATTTAGAGTCCAATGTGACCATTCAAACTCTTATTATTTGAAACTTTAAAGTTATGGATAATCTACATTACTTGATCTAAGATTGCAGATGATTAAAATATTATAAATATAGTTAACATGTATACATTTTTAATACAATTAATTTAATATAGAGAAATTTGTTTTCTATTTAAAAATGATTATAAATTTTTATCATAAGTAAAAATAAATATTTATACTATATAAATATAAGTTTAATATTTTCCTTAACGTTGTTTACTACTTTTAAGAAGTCGGTGGTGATTATAACTATGAGACAAATTTTACTATATATGATAGTACATGTATTGATTTGTATTTTTAATTAAAGACTTATGCTTCATATATATATTATATTACTAAAAATTAACATTAATCTTGAGGTTTATTTATGTTTGGTGAGAATATATTTGTTTTTTTTTTTGTTTTTTTGCTATTAGTAAATGGTTTTAGAGAGACCATACCTGTAGTACAAAAAGGGCTATAAATCTAGATGAAACAATATCATCAAAGTGGTTTTATTGAAACATGGGGGCCACACCCCAACAGAAAGCCAAAAGATAAATAAGCATATAGTAAACTAAGACAGTGCCCACCGCTTACAAGAAACCCGAACAAGACAAAATAACAAAACAAGAGCATAAAAATAGCTAAGCAATAGCAACACAAAATCAACAAACTAGTCTAACCTAGGGATTTTTCATAAACATTGAGAGAAATATATAGACTTTTGTAGAGGTTAGTAGAAATTTTCATGACAAGATCCTTGTTGCCTTCCATGAGAGCCTTCTTCTTAAGCTTATCCTTCTTCCAAGCAGTCTCCAGAATTCCACTCACATCACATACCTATTTGACATTGACCTGAATATAATCCAGACTGTCCGGGTATGGAAAGATGGTTAAATTTCATTTATTCTAAGTGGGCTACTCTATCTTAGAGTTCCAGCAGGTTATTGGAGAGATTCTCCATGTTCTTCTCCAAGTTTAGAGAGAATAGAAGGATCCGCACTAGTTTTAAGGCCTTCCTTGATCAACAGGTCCACATTCTCTTCAATTTCTTTAAGAGTCTCAACATGGTGTTTGACCTACGCTGATAGACTAGAGCTAGAAAGGAGTGGTGAGGATTTTGTATAAACTTTATCAGGCTCTCCACACATAAATTGTCTTCACCTTTGGCACTACTATGAAGAATGGATTCAGCCGGGGGATCGAAATATGCTCACGGACATTAAGGTTCTTGGACCTAATTCTTGGTTACTAAGGGGAAAGGGGAAAAGATGGAGTTGAATTAGAAGCAACAACATCAATGAAATAGTGATGGAACAAGAAAATAACCCATTGATGTAAGGGAAGGACACGAGTAAGGGATTGAACTTCCTTAATATACTTTTCAAGAGAGTGCATAATGTAAAAGGGAAGATCACCTTGTATGCATGATAAAAATGATTCAACTAGATGAGATGATGCAGGGGAAAGGTTAAGAATATTCCTTCCATGGTGATATAGCGGAACACCATCTTCGCAACTTCATTATATGGTGAGAGATGGATGAACACATGATTCTGATTTTCCAATTTGCAGGGTCTCGTCTCCAATCAGGAATATTTGTTCTTCGACATATTTGTTGAATATATTCTTGAAAAAATTTAGTCCATCCATGCTCATGCCAGTTATGAAATAAATTAATTCTTACATGATGGTAAATTCTTTTCCTTAAAATGGATGACCCTAACATTCGATTTCCTTGCAAACGCTAGGGAGATATAGACATCGTTGCCCTTAATCCTCTGCATAAATTTGATGAAACCTTTAAAGCTCAAGGTATTTATTATTTTTAATGAGGGTAGGTGTGGGAAAAGAAAGAAACATCTGTAGCTCATAAAAATTTAATTCCCAATCCCGTAAAAGGAAGAAACCCCGACAAACTCAAAATAGTTGACCACACTTAGAAGACCATAACTTCTGCAATTCTCAATGAAATCGTGCAAAATTGGTACCGTTGGAATCATGGCTCGAGCCTAATACAAAAAGATCAAAAAATCTGGAATTTTATGAAGACCTAATGGTTATTTTTCTAAAAACGTGGCCAAGTTAAGACTGATGATTTTATTAGTCGTTGGGAGGACATTTAATGAAGCTTGGGCAAACACTTTTCACTACTGCAAGTTATGGGACAACATGGGGATACTTTTGCAAGCAACATACCATCATTTCACTCTATTTATGACATCTTGCAAGTGGTGAGAAGGAAGATTTTGGGATTTTCATTTTCCCTCTCTCTCTCTCCTCTCGAACTCTATAAATTAGAATGATAGGCTCATTGTAAAGGGAGATATTTTTGAGTAGAAAAACTATGTTATTTTAGTTTTGTGAAGACAATGTGTTGCAGGCCCTTGTAGTGGACTCCTTTCATGGAAATCTAGGCCCATATTTTGTAAAATATTGAACTATGTATATCAATGAAGTAATAAATGCAAGTTTATGGATGTATTTTCCCTTGTTTTGTTTGTTTGCATTCTTATTTCCCCTTGAACCTCATTGTAAATATATTGTGTCTATTTTATGATCTTGTAGGGATTCATTATTGTTGTGTGTGTATGAAATATTGTTGTGAATGTAGTTGTTAGACTATGGAGAATTGTTATCACCCTCTCTAGTATGCACTATGCTTCTATTTTTCACATATTGGGAGCTATTCTCATGCCCTCCTTTTTTTGTATCACCACTTTAGTGTATGATGTGTTTTCATGATCTCTCTCTCCTTGGTCCCTTGGAAAATTAGATTAGGACAAGATAGTTTTTCCTGCATCAAATTAGATTGTGGCAGGTAGTTTAGGGGCAAGAACCAGCTTTCTCTGGAGTTCTATCTCAAGTATCAAGTCCCACAACTTGGAGATAGTACCCATGTTACCCAGTCACATCGTGAGCTCAAGAACACACACTTGTGCAAAATGGAGGGTGTTGTGATTCGGTGATAATATTTAATTTGATATTAAAATAGTAATATTTATTAGATATGGAATATTGTGAGTTTTCATCTCTCCTTTCTTTGTTACGGATGAATAAATTTGTAATGTTACGTAATTGATGTATTTTACATTTATCTACCTATATTCTCGTGTTTCTTGAAAACATCATATACGTTATGGTCTACAATAATCCAATATATTTTTTAGGATTTCAAATTTTTCATAGTTTTAAAAAATGTTACTAAAAAAGCAGAAAATAGCGAATGATATGAACAAAAAAATCCATTTATAAGATTAATTAAGATGAGATAATAAATAAAATTTGATGATCATTATGTTTGTAAAATATTACGAGATGTTTCTAAAATTATACATGTACAAAGGTTTTATAGTTTTCAATGTTCATATTTATTAATGATAGCTAATGTTACACAATCCTCGATTTTGTGTGTGTGTGTGTGTGTGTGTGTGTGTGTGTGTGTGTGTGTGTGTGTGTGGGTGTGTGTGTGTGGGTGTGTGTGTGTGTTGGTGGGTGTGTGTGTGTGTGTGGTGTGTGTGTGTGTGTGTGTGTGTGTGTGTGTGTGTGTGTGTGTGTGTGCGTGCGTGCGTGCGTGCGTGCGTGCGTGTGTGTGTGTGTGTGTGTGTGTGTGTGTGTGTGTGTGTGTGTGTGTGTGTGTGTGTGTGTGTGTGTGTGTAACCGACACATAAAAGTGTGAGATGAGGAGAATCCTAGAAGGAAATTAGTTTATATAGAGAGATTCCTCTTTATAATAATCCTTTCAATCAATTGATGAGATAAGGTTGATGAACTCTTCCTAGATTTTACTGCTACTTAAATTTCCTTATGATGGTAAAATTACATAAAAGGAGGTTGTTTAAACCCTACATTGTATGACATTTAAAACTCCATGTAGTTTTGGTTCCATGTGTATGTGTGTGTCGAATAATCATGCCCTATGTGGCTCTTGTGTGATTCACACTTGATAGTGATAAATAACTAGATGTCGAAAATGTAGACAAATATGTGCATGGAAAAATGAACTTCTCTTCTTATGAAGTGTATGTAGAAAAATGCACTCCCTTGCCATTATATGGATACTTGAATGCTCTTATAAATGCCTTTGGATACAACCTTAGGTGGAGATACTAGATCTTTAGTGTTTGGTCCTTTATTATGATCACATAGATTTGAATTTATATGATTCCCTTGGTTTAATTTCATAATTAACCACTAAAATTTTTACTAGTAAGAAAATAATATACCCAAATGATTATAAAATACTCAAAAGACATGAGCCAACTATAAAGAGGTCGGGGGCACTTGGGTGTTGGTTTCCTAGTTGGGCACCGGTGTCCAAAGTCAAAAATGTCGAAGTATGAAAAGACATACTAGGAAAGGAGTGTAAGACCAAGAGAGAAAATAGAGAGTAAGTAAAGAGGCCAAACATAATGGTCAATTAGTATTTTTCTCGCTTAAGAATCATAAGAATAGCGGTATGTGATTAGGAATAGAAATATATCCAAAGTGTGTGATTTAGTGTCTATATTTTCCCCCACTTTATGTTGTTGAGCGAATGCTTGATAACATAAAGTAGATAAGAGATGCGTACCTGATAACCATGTAGATCGATGGTGAAAATCATACCGAGGAGACAAGAAAAACATGGCATGACAAAAAGTGAAGCGTGGAAGCTAGAGAAGAGGAAGTGAAAATTAATGATGACCCTAGGTGTGAAAGCATATGTGTAGATGTTGCATTTTACTTGTTTTTGATGTCGATATATGCTTGATTGATGTATGATTGATGTGACTACCGCTTCCCATAAGGATGGACCTGCAAAAGAGAAGAATGAACAAGTAGTCAAATACGTGTATATGAAAAATTTGATCAAAAAGTGTAAAAAGTATGTATGAAGTATGTGAAAATGTGAAAAAGGAACATGTGCACCTGATCTATGATGAGTGAAAGAGATAGAAAGTATCCTCAAGATGTTGTACAAGAATGAGTTTTTAGGCAATATCATGACATTTACACTCAATGCGAGATTTTGGGCAATCTCACACCAAGTTTAGAAGAAGTGTAGGGAGAAAGTTCTAATGTTATTATCCAACCTTTGATTGCTTCCCAAATTATAAACACCACTACAGATGGTGTGTAAAAATCTGATCCAATTTGATCTAGTCTTATCTAACATTAAAGTAGAAAAGAAGGTATAATACATGCATGTCGAGTGCTAAAAGAGTATATGTTCTATAAAATTTGTTGTGTGAACTACATGACCTATGCCAAACTTAGAAAAACTATGTAGTTTCCCTCTTGTCACAAGTGCCCAAGAAGGGTCAGGGGTGCACAGGTGCTATTGTCTATGTTTGGGTAGTGGTTTCTGTGATGTGTTGAGGACCCAAGTCAGATTCGAGGTCATTGTTGATAATGAAAACTATTATATACTGGTATTGAAATGTGACTGAAAATCATTATATGGTGTGACTTATTCACCCAATGTATGCCCCCATCATTTGGGGTGCATGCAAGATCACAAGGATTATGCATCCCAAAGAAGGACCAAATGTTGTGTTGAAATTGATGCCCTACATGGGGAGGGAGTATACTTAGTACAAACCAAGGCACACGTAAACAAAGTGGCTAGAAAACAAGCGTTATTGCAAGAAAGATAAATATTCATGTAGAAGACAAAAATGCAAGCTAAGAAACAAGAAGACAATGTAGACAAGCAATAAGGTGGACATGATTAGACCACAAAAATAGGTTTCAAACATCGACTTCACTCACGTTGTTGCAAGATAATCAATGCCGACATAACCAAAATCATACAAAGTGCACACAATGAAAAAGGGAAAATCCTAAAAACAATGGCATACAATGACAAGTAATAGCATACGAAGGAAAGCAATTTATCAAACAACCATAATAGCATATATTTTTTTCAAGACAAATGTTGTGCATGAAGAACCCGTTAGCGTGTTAGAAAGATAGACAAAGATATAAAAATGTGCATGATCTGATATAGTATTATGCTAGTATGAATAAGAAGTAGTATAAAATTAAATAATACCACCTGCTATGTGTACAAAATTGGATGCCATTAGGAGCCTGTTGCAGGACTAGTAAGAGGTACAATGTCAAACATCCATGTTGTGTGTAATGATTTGTGTAAATTCTATGATCAAAACTATAAGGAAAGTGAATACACATGTGCATATAGAAAACATAATGACATACAATGTATCTAGCTAACATAGTAAGAAAAATGTATCATGCGAGTATAAGTAAGCAAGAACAATGTGCAACCAAGATATGTAGTATGTTGTGGATGAGTGAGATGGAATGGAATGTAAAGTGAGTGTGATAGGATTCATGTTCCTCCCGATAGAATGTGAATGATTATGCATGACATGAGGTTCATTTATAAATTCCCTCTCAGTAGTCGAGAATGAACTATATAACACAAGTGCATCATCGTCGATAAGTGCTAGAAAGATATGATCATCAAAGCGTACAATGCAAAGAATGAGTGAGTGAGTGTGTTGAGGTTCATTTTATATTTAGAGCCTCATCAGTTGAGTATGAACCATGGAACTAGAGTGTGTCATAGGGTAATGTTTTATGTTGAATGTATGTGAGAAAGATGTGTCATGAATGCACCGAGTGTATAGTGTGTAATGTGATGATATGAGGTTCATGAATGTAGTGATCCCTCAATAGTCAAGTGTGAACCTTAGCACAAGAGTGTGTTATCAAGTAATGAAGATATAAAAGTGTATACAAGGAGGGGAGAATATGAGTGACGCCCCAGAGTGTGTCAATGATGAAAATCTATATGGGTTCGCAAGAGGTACCATGTCATTGTGAGAGAACATCATTTTAATCATGATAAGTAAGAGTTCCAACACAATGGTAAGAAAAAGCAATAGTAGGACCATCGCATGGTGGCTAAGTTTGAAATGGGTCTTGAGGATCAAAGTAAGGAATAGTTTCTTTGACAAAATGATTGGCTTCAAGTGTTGAATTATTGGGTAACATTGTACTGTAATTAGTAGGAGCAGGTAATGAACTAATTTTTAGACTAGGTTGTTTAGGTTGAATTGATAGCGATGTAGATGACTTGAGAGGAGGCAAAGTGAGACTAATTTTGAGAGGTGGTTGCTTAGTTTGAGTGGATTGTATAGGTAATGCTTGAGTGAAGGAAGAAGAAACATTAGAATTAATGGAATGATGCTTATTAGACATAAATGAATCAGATTTAGGAACCCATTGAGATATAACAAGTGGAGATGACCATGCAATAGAACGTTGTGCAGAAGAAATGAGATAAAACATTAATGCTCAATATGTTTTATTCTTCACTTGTAAACCATAGAAATCATTGTCATTATGTCCATTTATTTGATGATAGTTGCAATCTGGATGACCTTGATATTTTGTAAGTTTGATAAGGATGATAGAAATGAGTAGATGACAAGTTGATTGATTGATGAGTTATGAGTTGTAGAATAATATCTTGTTGTTTAGCATTGAGTGCAAAATTAAGAGGAGAGGGGATCAATAAGATTTGAGGTTCACTAATATGAGCACATGTAGAAGACATAGAATGAGGATGAGATGTAGAAGGAGAACAAACATTGATGTAGGAATATCATCTAGATGCTTGAAGAGAAAGAAAAAGTGATAAGAAGCCTTCTCAAGGCATTAAGACTATCTAATAGGTGTTTTCAAGTTTCCTCCAAGTTTCAAGTTTGAACATTTCAAATTGTGATGCAAAGGTTCTTTACCATGAGTGTAAAAGTATAAAATATGTGTACGGTACATGTAAAATTTGGTTTGAGTGTGCTATGTTGATAAGAGGTTGCACAATTCGTGTAAGTCAACATGATCTATTCAAGGTTGTCTCTAAGTTGGCAAAAATTATCCCTTGTTTCAAGCATGTATGGTTAAGAGAAAATCTCACATGATTTAGGAGTTCTGGGCTAAAAAGGAGCATAACAAATGCTAAGAAAATTTCATTAAAGGAAGAGAGAATGAGTTAAATCAATCAAGGTATGATGAAGAAGACTACTTACATGAAAAGGTGGATGTGTGTCGTTGGAATGTAAGAATTGAGTGAGAATGGTATTGTATAATTATTCTTAGCTTTGAATGAAAATGGTTTTGAATTCCATGAGCTCTAAGTAATCTTAAATCCTCTTTTATTGCATGTATTTTAGTGGATTATAATGTAATCATGCCTGATCCATAAGCTAGAAGCTCTATTTTTTATATTTTGCATGGTTTAGATGGACACACATAAGGGTTTAGACAGATCGGTGAGCCAAAACCCTCAATCTATTAAAAATACCCAACACTCTTGACTTTCACAATGAAAATTTGAAGAGGTTGATTTCAAACCCATACAAATTTATTAGAACTCTTGAAACTGAGTTGCAAGGTTTTTATAGTCATTTCTCTCTTCACACCTAAAACTAGCATAAGGTGTAAAAATGTTTCTAATTGACAAATCTACATGAAATGTTCATGAGATATCTGTCTCGTGATGGTTGAATAAGCCCCAAAATTTTTAATTTTTGTAAGCTTATACAATCAAAGTTATTGATGTCATAATTTTCCAGAGTGTGAAGTGGTGATAGTGAACATGAGACAATAGAAATTGGTGCAATTTTAGTAATTTCTCATGTTTCAAGGCTTGATAATGAAATGGATGATATGTTAAGGTATAATTGAAGGTTTTTATAATGTCTCAAGGAAATTTGGAAGTTATTTTGGGTTAGTTGTCACCCATTAGCTCATAATCTATGCCTAAGATAAGACTGGATAATCTTGTTTCTTCGAATTGTTGTCAAAGGAACCTTTTAGAAGTTGTAAAGGCTTTGAGTCTCAAAAAAGGATGCTTGAAATGATGGTTAGATTCCCATGATCACAGTCTAATAAATGAAGAATCCAAAGAGCTAAACCTAAATACCTATTAGACCAAAGGAGGTAACCTACACTATGACAATCTTTATAATGCATACAAATTCTTTCATTGTGTGAAATGATGGAGGCATGGATGTAAATATGATATTTAGAAAATTTATTGAATACAGGTGACATAACTATGAGATATCAAGTATAACATGGGTGTAGAGAGATAAAGGTGATCTTTATCAAGGAAACGATCATGACAGTTTGAGATTAAAATCTCTTGAATCCTAATAAGTTGAGGGAATGGCTAATTGACTCAAATTAAGGGATATCTTGTTAGGGAGCACATGACCTAATGGGAGGTTGATCTTTCTTCCACTTCATATTATACCATTTTGCCATATGAAGGTTGTAACTTCTCAAATTGGTTGTTTTGGACATATTCTTATTAGTAGGATTTGTCAACACGAATATGGAACTCTAATAATATTTTACCAGAAATCCTCATGCTATGATTATTTTAGTAATGCACAAATTTAATCTTGGTGGTAGTAATCTGGAAACACAAAAATAGACATAACACAAGAATACCACAAACTATGACATAAAAGAGTGATGACAAAAGTAAGATACAACTCGTAAAATATATTGTTAACGTGAAATTATTACAATCTCACCTATGAATTAATCCAAGTGTTACCAACTCCACTTGTTTTCCAACAATAGTTATGGGAGAAAATTCACAATTACTCATCTTGATGGCTGCCTTAACACACCTTCACAATGAATCTTTTATTCATAAAATAATTACTATAACTTTATTCCATACTAAATGAGAAGGGGTGGCCTCTCTATTTATAGAAATTCAATCTTATCCACCCTATCTCTAAGATAGGATAGGAAATATCTTCCGGCCAATCATATTCCATGCCTCAACTCTTGTCTTTACATGTAGGCTTATCTTCTAAGATAAGATAAACCTTATCATCTCACATGGGTTCCACCTTTATAGATATTACACAAATTTAATATACAAAATATTTATGACATCACTCCTTTTCATTATTACAAATATAATATTTGTAATTCTAAATCATGTAGACCCTACTTATCCATTTACCCTAACTTTGACATTTTAACATTACCAAGACCACTTACGACAAATATTTACTTTTTACCACAACATTCCTATTGTACTTCGATTGTTACAAAGATTCTACTTTATTAGCGGCACTTTGTACTAGAGTCATTATCTTATATCGACGCCACTACTAATTATACTTAACAACATCCTATTCCTAATACATACATTAATGAAATATAAATTACATAGGAAAATTTTAGTGTTGACATCTTTCCCCTCCCTAACTTCTATTCTGTCCTCGTAGAAGACTATTATGGACATTCTCGAAGTTGGTTCTGGAAAATATTTAACTTGTTCTAGTTGACCCATTTTGTAATGGGAGTACCATCTAATTCCTCTAGTCGATATGTATCATTCTCATGCACAACTACTATTATGTAGGATCCCATCCATTTTGGAAGAAATAGAACCAACACTGCCTATGTCCCAACCCAATCGAAGCTACAAACTTCTCTCTTAAATATATAATCAATTCCTATAACGAATCACTCTTTTGAAACAATGGTGGAGGATAGCCGAGTCAATGATGAAGGCATGTTGTGAGGCATAGTGTTAGGCTTATGATCCTGGTGCTACGTCTTTGGTTCGAATCTCACCATGGTTTACCAAAACCCTTTTGAACTCAAGGTCTTGGGCTATTGGTGAGTTACAATTAGTTTGTAATCATCAACCCAAGTTTCATTCCCATTGAGTTCATTAGATACTTTCAATAGCTAGCCATGGGGATACCTTAAGCTAGGGGTCAAACTTCTCCATATGTACCAAGTAGAACATAGTAGGGAACTCCGAATGCAGATTGCTCAACGAGACATTTAGGCTCCAACCCACCCCCATGTCCCACTTAGAAAAATTACTCCTCCACCACTCTGGTTCATAGCTCTGGTATAATAAAAGTGTTTACCATCCAGATTTTTTAAACAGAAGTGACCCTAAAAAGAAAGTTTTTGGAATTACATGCTCCATGAACCTTAGCCATGGCTCTTCTCCGCAAATCCTCTCATGAATCCTATTGGTTCTAGTTTTGGTGATGGTGTCTATTCTAGTGGCATCTTCTTGGACACACAAATCCCTAGTTCTTATATAGTGGTCTCTTGCATGGCATAAACGGGGTCTATTGTTCAATTTTTGAGCCATTCATTGAGAGGGTGGGTTTTCCTAAGGCTCATCCCATATTTATGAAGATATCTTTTCTTCATGCTATAACTTTAACTTTTCGCCTTCTAATTTTCTCTATGCTTTCTAAATCCTCTCCCTCGCCTCCTTTGGGGAGTCGGTGTTAGAGTCTCAAAGATTTTTCTCCAACCAAGGTTTGATCTGTCACTTCAACGGCCTCCAACCTAGACTCGCCACTTCTTTAATCATGGAATTCTTCAAACCGGTGTCCTCTCTTGTGTAGTAAGGTGTACATTTACCCATGTGCAAGGGTGTTTTATTGCGGTTTTCAATTCTATTAAAGATAGGGATTCTATCCTCTCCAAACTATGGGAACCGTAGAAAACTATGGCTTTCGACATTCAATCCCCTCAATGCTACTTTCAACATTAAACATGTCCGGGTTCACTTACCTTGTCTCTTGCTACAGCTTCTAGGGAGAGGAGTGTTTGATTGACATTGGAAATGCTTTGGGCAAGTTCTTATCCATTGATTCCAAAACAGATTCTACACTTACACCACTTATGCACGAATCTTAGTGAATATGGAAACTTCTCTTGATCTTCCAAATTCCATTGATCTAAAGGTGTTATATAGGGTTTGGTCACATCCTCTTAAATATGAAGGCTTTCCCTTCAGTGCAGAAATGTTTTTCCCTCAAACATCTTGCTACATCTTGTAAGAAAGTCAAGCGTAAGTTTAAGAAATAAATTCTTGGTGGAAGGATTCCCATCCCAACATGTTGGTTGTTGGGCATGAACTAGATTATTTTTCAAAAGATTCGGCAGGGCTCATGAAGATCATGATTTAAATGAAAACAAATCAGCTCTCGGTTGAGACTCAATTTTCCCCTAAGATGATTGAGTCGGGAAAGGTGGAACAGTGGTGACATTCCATCCAGGGGCGGAGCCAATTGTAAAAACCAAATATGTTCCTGATATTTGGATTCCATTACATCCAGATGAAAACTTGAATCCCAATTGAAGTGATGAATGGACAGTCATAAATCAAAAAATAAAGATATTCCTCTCCAAAAAATGAGATTATGATTTCGTGATTGGGATCCTCTTGAGTAAACTGTTTGTGTTGTAGTTGAGGGTAATTCAGCTTTAACTTATCATTTTTCCCTCTTCTATTTCTTCATTTTTGTGCCTTAGTGGCCTTATATCTTATGTTTCTTGTGGGCTTCCTTTCTTTATTACTTCAATGATTTATCTTGTCTTAAGGTTCTTTATACAAGGATGCATATCATTTCAACACCTGCAATTTTACCCTTTTCTAAAAAAATCCTTCTTTTGACACACAAATATGGAAACAACAACAAATATAATAAGGGAAGCATTCTTAACCGATGATTAATATGCTTGAATTCTCTTGAAGTGTCATTGTATTACTCTATAAAGATATGAGAATTCGTAGTGGTGTAGAGATGTGTAGAGATATTCTAAATGACTTTGGGGTATATATTTATATAGGCATCTCTAATATAATTTCTACACAAATCAACCCCAAATTCGAGTGTAAGCTGAACATCAAAACATGACCAAATGGAATAATAATTTTTCAAAGGTAGGCATCAAGAAAGAACATTATTAGTGGTCAAGGCCACTAGCAAACATCACAAGCTATCAAGTGTCATTGTCTACTAGTGGTGATCTTAATACTCATAATTATTTAAGGAATAAGTTTTCAAGCGTGTGATGGATGTCTTAGGAAAACTATAAGTGAAACTAAGAGTGACTATGAGCAATTAATGGATGCAAATATAGTGTGGGATCAAATGTAACGGGGAAACATTTTTCAAATGGATTATAGTGTGCACTAGCATCAAAAGAGGTGTTATATGTGTTGTTATCACATTCATTTTACATTACAAGGTGACAACATAAAACAACATAACACTTTAGGATAATAGATATAATTTTTAGTTGCATTCAAATGTATCAATATTCAGTACCCATCGAAATGTATCTTTAAAAATTTTATATTTCAATCTATGTTAGACATAAATGGGGAACTAAACCCACTTATATGGGAAAACATGAGAATGATTCTACTAATCAAATATGAACATGGAACAAAAAAATCCAATTGTCAATAACAAGTAGGGATAGGAAATATCATGTTTCTAGTTTTACCACTCATTACTTTTTGTCTATAATAAGGGAGGAAAAGGGGGCACTCGAGATAGAAAAAATCCATACTTCTATAATTATGTATTGTAGTAAGAAGAATTAATGTAGATTGATTTTGGAAACCATTGTAGAATGTATTAACATGGAAAGAAGGTTCTAACATGAATGTTTGAACTGAAAAATGGGTTGTATAAATATCAATATTTTCTTACTATTCATGAGTAGGAAGAAAACAATAAGGGAAACCATGTAGTAAAAACTATTTATAACATCCATAATCATGAACTTCTAAATATCGCTCCTTATTTTTAAGATTTAGCAATTGTTAGTGTATGGATTTTCACGCATGCAAATGACATGCAATGCAAGGTGGGAACGAAGTCCCTCCTCAATGAAGGTGAGGTTGCCTTTATTGAAAGCCAAAACTGTATTTACACTTGTACATTCAAAATTGTATGTGGGGGTGTTTTGGAACATTAATGGAAAGAAAAGTGAATGAGGGAGATGGAATGGAATGAAGGAAAGGAGTGGAATGGAATGAATTGAAAAACATGCAAGAGTTAGGTAAAAGCAGAGCCTAATATTGCATGAAGAAGAAAAATGAATAACTAACACAAAGAAAATAGAATTTGAGTTAACTAAACAAGAATGTGTAAAAGGGAACACACATGAGCAAGTAGATAATCAAAGCTTGATCACTGTGAACTAGAACAATGATTAATAACATTGAAAATAAGATCAAATAAAATATTTGCATGCAATATTCAAACACTAACATATAATGAACATAAGAACATCAAATGTTATAAGAGACAATGAATGGGACACAAAGTTCATATTTTATTAACTCCAAAATGTCTTCTCAAAAGAACACAAAGTTTATTTTTTTGAAGTAAAGCTTGCATACAAAGTATTTTCTTCTCCTCTCTCAAAGTCACCCTTTACAAATGAGCCCCTCACTTCCTTTTATAACCCAAAATTTGGTTACAAAGTAGTTAGGGTTTTACATGAACATTAAATAGGGCACTTAAGTGACCTTTGAATTTTTCAACCAACTTTATTAAAAGCAACTAAAAATAGAAATCACTTAAGTCATCCACATTTTTCCAAAAGAAAACTCAATAACAACATCCTTTTCTTAAAATCCCACTTTTAAAACATACAATAATAACTAGTTCCTTATCCATTGAAATGGGGTCCACCTATCTCAAACGTATGATAAATGGACTCTCCCACTTTGTTAGATACCAAGAAATCTCTCCTTAAACCATCGGTGAAATTAGGATCTATCGCTTTCTCCAATTGAAAGGATCTAAACCTTCCCAATGTTTTGAACATCTTTTCTTCTTCTGGAGGTTCATTTGGTCAAAGAATAGCCTCACAAAATACCTGCAATTCCAAAATCCTACTTGGCATATCATTTAGATTAACCATATTTGATTGAGCATTCTCAAACAAGTTCTTTAATTTGATGCAACACTTCATTGAAGTTGAGGATAAATTATTGGCGGAGTATACATGTCTTTAAATAATTGTGAAAATTGCTCTTGCACATGTTCCGATGAACACCTTGATTATGATCATTTACGAGGTCAGTAAGGGATATAAGCTATGAATTCTTGAATCAAGGCAAGTGAAGTGAAGGCTTCATTACATAATCTCTCATAACAGATCATATAATCCTCAAGAAGCGTATTCCTTTATTTGATATGAAAACACCAAAGAAAATGTGTCCCTTGATGTTCAAACTCGAGAATTCCTTCAATGGCCAAAACTAAGGATTCCATACTCTTCATCTCCTGTAGATTGGGAACTATCTCATCCAAATTTGATATGTTAGAAATAAAAGTTTCCTTGAAAGAAAGAATTGGATCAAGATACACACTCACATCTTCATGGATCTTAACCATTGTTTTGATCGTCCCTTGGCTAAAACAAAAATCTCTAAAAGCTAATTTTTAGTGACATGGCCCAACGTGTTTATTTCTTTTGATAAATTGAGAGTTTCTTCATTAGGGGAAGCCACTGCATCAGGTACTAGGAAATTGGATGATATGGGATTTATCATATGTTGAACATATTCTACCAATTGATTCTTTTCAACCTCGATCTGAGATTTCTGAGACTTATATTTCTCAAGTCTCTTTAGTACGATATCAATTGAATCTCAAGTCATCGCCATGTCACTTTCCAATGTGGACCTCCCAAGTCCAAGTTTGGAAACTTCATAATCAACAGATGTCATGGCATCACACTCCTTGTTAACTTGTGGGATGGCAAGATCCACAAATGCTTTCTGTCACTATCCACCATTATTTGAGAAAGAACTTTAGGCTTCTTGCGAATGACATCATTTGAAATTTTGAAAAGGGCATCAAAATTAATGTCTATTGCCTTGACAACCCTCTTCCTTTTCTTGACCTCGCAATCAACCCAGAAAGGAGTATCATTCACTATTTCTGCATACAAAATCCTGGAGCTCGAAGAAACATTCTCATTGTTCTCAACATCATGAGATTCTACAAGAATCCTTTCCACGACCTCAATTTGAGGAGAAATAACCTCGATATCCACCTCCTGATCATTCAGGATATTTTGGGAAATCTCTTCGTGAACTGTAGGTTCCAAAGTGTTCGATATTTGGACTACTTGCACCTGAGTGGACGCTTGTGCAAGGCATGGCTGAGGATCGTTTGTCATGAGCTTCTGAGAACTATTAACAATGTGAGTAGAAGAATCTCTACTTGAAGTAGAAAATCTCGATACACGCTCTCTTCCTTCACTGGGGCTAGGACCCTTAGATTTTTCTCCTCGTGACACATTATTCGGCGAAGTGGATTTTGGAAACCACTCCTTTCTTACTTGTTGCATATGATTGGATGGCACGGAGGTCGATTGAGAAGGGGCTTTGGTTGAATGGAGACCTCCTCGAGTTGGAAATTTTTGTGATCCTAAAGTATGATCTAAATTTGATTATAACCTAGCAAGTTCTTTTTCATACCAAGATATGTTTCTTTCAAGGATCGGTTGATTCTTACAATCAAGAGAAAATCATTTCTTTTGGTCCAATAAATTTGGGGAAATGGGGTAAAAGCAATTGCATCATATGAAGGATCAATAAAATCTTCATCATCATTTACGAATGAATCTAGAGGGTTCTTGATGTGAAATTCCTAGATCTGAGAAAGGGTTAGGTGAGAAAAATCTCATCTTCTCACTTTATGCTCGTTTGAATAGGCAGCCCATAAATCTTCCATGGTAGGGTTATGTTGATACTTTGCTCCAAGAATCTTCTGCATATATCCATTGCTATCAAACTGGGCTCTCTTCACATATGGATGAATTGTGATGAGGGAAAACTCTTTTTCATGAGTTGTGCACTGAAAATATTTGGACATTGGTATTCCCTTATTTGGATTGGGAAATTAATTACCGAGAAACACTTGTCACTAAGAAGACAATGAAACTTGGAATAGTTGTCACGCAATTTCCATCAATGCCCATTTGTCACTGACGTACTTAGGAAGTTTCCATGGAGTACCCGTAAAGCCACTTACGCGAATGTAGGAAAAGGATAAGAATTGAATAAACCAAGTTCCCCATTAGGAAATGACATCCATGGCTTCTTCGTAAAATATTTCCTTTATATTTTGATTCAAGTTTTGAATCATGTGGAAGGTGAATGCATCGTTGACTCTTCTGAAATGGTGACAGCTATTTTTGAAACTTAGTTGCAAATAGTAATGAAAGACACTATTTGATGGACCCATGACTCCTCTTGTTTCGAGTCCCAAAATAGATTTCTTCTTGCCACTATGTAAGTCAGATACGATGTCATGTAGAAGCATCCAATCATCTTTACTTCGATCAATTGTTTGTGAAGGGTATCACTGATGATGGTGGCCCAATCCACAAACTCTCTCTTGAAAAGGATGATATAGATAAACTGATACATCCATGGGTGGAAAATCTTGGCAGAGGGTAAACTGAAAACTCAACTCAGGAGAGTAATCATGTCCCCGATTTCTTCCACAAAATCAACGCAGTATAGTTCCTTAGGAAGCCAGCAATTATAGGCCTCTTGGTCACTAACCAATTGTTATTAACCATCTTGCTCCACCTGAGGGGTTCTTCATCCCAAAATTATTGTGGTGACCGTCCGAGTGATATCCACATTCTCAGAGAAGTTAGGTATGCTAAGAAATTTCTCAATGTGCTCTGGTGTGATTAAGAGGAAAGGTTCGCGATTATCTTTAAAAATTCCTCAACTCTCGAGATCATAATGCTCCGTGCAAGCAATAACTAGCTCCGAAACTACACCGAGACAAAAAAATGTCATGTTGCTTGGGGTAGACAACTATGGTAAAGCCTATCCAAGAATATGTTTTTTCCTTCACTTTTCACCCGATCATAGAATCGTTGCACATTGATGTGACCTGCATTCGTATCGTTGATATTTTCATATGCCGACTGATGGAACTGGGAGGGATGATTCCTTGGAATTTGTACTTGAGCACAAATTTGTTCGATTTCTCCATCGCTTCCTTGATCTTCCAATGATTTATTAGATTTTTCAGCCATTATAAATTTTATAGAAAATGACTTGGGCACGTAAACAATGCAAACGGATCAAGTCTCGGTCTCAAACCCCATCAATGTAAGAAAAATATGACTTGTTTTAATATTATTATTATTATTTTAAAAATAATAATAACAATTATTGACCCTGAATTACAATTTTTTTAAAATGTCAAAAAAATATCGAGGCTAAGCTCGAGTTCCAAATTTGGCAATAACAATGATATTTATTTATTTTAATTAAAATATCCCGATTTTAATATTTCGCATTGATCAATTTAATATTTTTTTCTTAATTCGCCTTACTTCTCTATGTGCCTGATATCTTTTGATTGATACGTGGAAGATCGTATCTTTATACAAATGCGTGGAAGAGTTAGAAAATAATATTTCTTCCTTGCTGCATGAACTACTGGTGTTTTGCGTTGGAAGAATCCTAATTTTGTGAATGTGTGGAAGATATTTCTTAATCCTTTGGCTGCATTTGGATTGTTCTTCTCTTGACCAATGTGTGGCCTTCTTCAAAATCTTTTAGAACTCCCTTTGGCATGGATATTGCTCCTTTAACTATTTGGACTATTGTTTAAGACAAATGTGTGGGAATTTGTATCTTGTTAAATTGTTTTCTTTCCTTTAAAACAAAACAGATTTCTTTTATCGTTTCTCCTTCCTTCCCCATGCGTGGAAAGGATTCCTAGTTGTGTGGACTATATTCTAAGACAAAACAAATCTCCTTTTTTGCAGATATCTTCCTCCCTTCTCCCACGCATGGGAATCAAACTTGCAAAGGATGAAAGTTTTTATTTTATTTTGTCTCATTTTTCCCACGTGGTCTTTCTTTCCTTGGTCAGGGGACTGCTTTTTGCTATTGTTTTTGGACGGAAGAATTTTATGAGGATTTAGGAAGCTTCCTCACAATCATTTCTTATTCATCCCGTTAAAACAACTTCCCTCTTTCTCGGGTAGTGGCATTAATTTCCAGGGGGAAGTGGGGAAATAAACAACCATTCGCCGATTGAAATGGCAAGGTGGGCTAGAACACCCATTTTATTTCCCCATAAGGGAAATCGAGAGATTTTTTTCCCATTTTCCATTTCATTGATTTGGAAATCGATGGAAGAAATCCCACAAGCACAGCAGAGAATTAAAATAATTTTACCAGAAAGGGGAAATCCGGGTCCGGGAAGCCAATTTGGCATCCCTAGCAATGGGAAGCGGAAGCTTATTTTTCCTCCGACAATTAAAATAAATCTTATCGAATAAATTTTAATTAATATTTATTTAATTAAAAACCCCAAAGTTATTAAAATTTGATTTTATCAAATAAAGAGTAATTAATTAATTAATATTTAACACATTTTAAGACCTAACGGAGGATTTCTCACACGAAATGGATGAAACAAATACTTAATGATCACAACAAAGTGAGACAAACAAGATGAAAGTGATAAATCACGGAAAGTGACACTTTGAAATTTTTCACAATTTCCATTTTTATTAATTTTACGCAAATAAAATTAGCTAATAACAACTCGGCTCTAATTGGGGACAAAGACTTTATGGATGCAAAGAAAGGACCCATACCAAAATATTAATGAACATGATCCAAAAATGATGGGGTACGAAAACGAGATGATACAATAGAGGATACTCAAACACGGGAAAAGAAACAAACCAAAATCCTAATTACCTGTGTACATACGGTCAAAAACACGTTTTAAATTTTAATAATGCTTGAGATATTTCCCATTATAGGGCAGAGGAAAATGAGTTCCTTCAGGATACACCAAGTAATAGGTTTTATCTCCACATAAATGTATAATCTTGAAAGGACATAGCCACAAAGAATCAAACTTCCCATGCTTTCCTTTCGATTCGTGACTCTTATCCTAGATAAGAACTAAGTCATTGATTTGGAATTACCTCTCTTTAGTTTTCATGTCAAACAACCTCTTCACTTTGGACTGATGTTCCTTGATCTTGTTTTCCACTTGACTTCATTGTTCTTCGAGCTTGCTTAAACATGATCCATTTATTCTTGTAAATATCCATGATTTAATCAAATAAAAAACAAAACATTGCACAATAAAATAATAAAACCGAGATATTGTAATTACATATAAATAGCTCAATGAACTCCTATAAGTAAGGAGTCAAGGCTAATCTCTAAGTCCTCTCAATATCCCAAATATATCTCAACTATGAGTTGTGCATTACAACTGTTTTGCACACTCATATATTATTTTATAATTATTAAAAACCTATTACTACCAAATAACCCAAACCACTCCTAAGTGTTCACACTATGAACAATATTTTTGTAACAGTCACCCCCTTAGTGTGAACATGGGGAAAGCTATCTCCTGTACCCACTCATGATCTACAAAGAAATGAAGGTTTTCAATGAGTACCAACAACTCAAACAATATGAGGTTTTCAAAGAGAACCTCCAACTCAGAAAATGGTTTTCTAGTGGAACCAACCACTACATAGCAACGTACATTATTTTTCTCACATCATTATTTCTAACTTAGAGGGATTACAAAATAGAAATTATGCTCACGCAAGAGCTTTGAACAGGAATATTACTTCTATTCATTATTACAGGGGATGGAAAACACACCACACAATCAAACAAACGGTCACCAATACAATGAAGCAATCTCTGTGTTGGTGAATAACAAGAGATGCCAATTTGCCTCCATCCTCCTATGCCTCCATCCTCCATTAGGCACTACTTAGTATAGGTAGTCATCTTCATCCTCATTCTATTCAGGTTCATCTTCTTCTTCATTCTCTGACTCTTCTTTAACAAATTGTATTAGCTTCATCCATTTTTAGCTTTCCTTTTATGATGTCCTTGGCACGAGTAATACAAAAAGAAGATTTATGTCCTTTTTTCCTGCAATAAAAGCATTCTAGTTCCTCTTTGTTTTTGGAAAAATTAGTATGTTTCCTTTTAATAGAAAGAGCGCTTTCTTTCTCAATATCTTATTTTGTTCTTTTTCTTCGCTTAGTTATGCAAATCATACCTTCAACTCGAATGAGAAGGAATTTGACCAAGAGTAAGAACTACATTATTGTATTTTAGATATAAACTATTTAATAAAATATCTTTTGCATCTTCTTCATCTACTTGAGCACTTACTTCTATCACTTGTCTTAGAAGAGATCTAAGATCGTTAATATGACTTAACATAGTTGCACCCTAATTCGCTTTCAACTTGAATAACTCGCAGCTTAAGTGAGAATTTAGCATTCATAGACTTTGCACCAAATGTCCGACTTAGGAAATCCCATATATCTTTAGTCTTTTTGTTAAGTCTATATAATGAAACTCAAGATTCGATAAAGCAAGCCCAATAATGGACTTTGCTTTGTCATCTAGTTTGTCATTCAAGCAATTTTGTACCATTTGTTGGTTCTGGTTCTTTTCCACTCACAATTCCCCAATGGTTCTTGTTCATTAATTGCATTTGTGTTTTCACCTTCCATGTGTGAAAATTTAATCCATTGAATTTATCTAATGGAATTTCCATAATAGGTGTCGAACTCAGTCGAAAATGCACCCTTACAATAAACTTTAAACACTAAAAGTAAAATTTTCTAACATTTTCCAAAAGGAAATAATAATTTTTATGTCCAATAATAGAAAACATAGGATCAATGTGTAGAGATCGAAAAATACACATTTTTTTTTAAAATGGCACATTAATCTGAGTTACCAACTGAAAGTTATGACAATTTTAAGTTATAACTCCAACATCTTCCTGACCCTTTTCCAAATTTGGCAAAAAAATCTATGCTTCTATTTTTTTCATTTGCATCCAAAAAGGAAAGAAACACAATACCTCTATCACTACAGATCTGGATATTGCAAGAAGTCATGTCGCAGCCAAGTATGGATTCACCTGAGTGAAGTGTCACCATTGTTGGTAGACAAACACACAAGTCACAGATTTGACTCCAATGAAACATGCAGGTCGCAGACTTGACTCCAATGAAACACACAAGTTACAGATTTGATTCCAATGAAACAAATTTGATCCAGATCTAAATGCCTCACAAACTCCTACAAGTTATCATTGTGGTCTAACCTACTCTGATACCAAATCTTGTAAATATCCATGATTTAATCAAATAAAAAACAAAACATTACACAATAAAATAATAAAACCAGAGATATTGTAATTCATTCGGGACAAATTCCCAATGGAGAGATTACATATAAATAGCTCAATGAACTCCTATAAGTAAGGAGTCAAGGCTAATCTCTAAGTCCTCTCAATATCCCAAATATCTCTCAACTATGAGTTGTGCATTACAACTGTTTTGCACACTCATATATTATTTTATAATTATTAAAAACCTATTACTACCAAATAACCCAAACCACTCCTAAGTGTTCACACTATGAACAATATTTCGTAACATTTATCTAGTGCATTGGCAAAGCATTCATCATCAACTCGCTTGATCCAATTGTAATGTTGGTAACTCCAATGTGATGGGAATTTAAGCATCGGTTCCATACAAGATTTGAAATGGAGACATCTTGATTGCCCTTTTTGAAGTTATCCGGTCAACCCACAATGTATCATATAAATTTTTGTGTCAAGTTCTTTGATTTTCTTCTACTAACTTTTGCACAATAGTAATGATGTTTTTGTTCTGGATTCTCGCCTAACCATTTCCTTTCGAGTAATAATCGACAAATGAGAAAAGATATCCCATACCCATAACAAAAACCTATCATCTCTACAAAATAACAAACCAATATATTCTCTTTAATGAAGTCACATATTACCATAGTAGATGTTTGTTTCCTGGAATACCTTATACCCACTTTGTAAAGTAGTCAGTTGCAGTGAGCACATGAGTATGACCAGCACTAGAGTTCAGATTCAAAACTCCGATGAAATCTAAACCCCATTGTTGAAAGGGTTCTTCAATGAAAACTGGCTTCAAAGGCAAAGTTGCCAATTTTGGTCTTCCAACAAATTGCTGACAAGCTTCGCATTTTGTTACCCATTTCTGAGCATCGAGAAAACATAGTGGGCCAATAATAATGTGCTCACAAAATTTTATGAGTTATCATCGGGCCAGAGAAATGACCACCACAAGCATGATTGTGAAAGGCTTCCAACAACCTAGGTTGTTTTTCTTTATCAACACATCTAAGGAACATGTCGTCAATTCCTTTCTTGAACAAAGTGTTGTCCCAAATGATGTACTTGCAGCTCTTAGTTTGATAGCTCATTTTTCCTTAGTTGTCAGATTCTCTAGACACTTGCCATATGTGAGAAAGTAGGCTATATCATAATACCATTCATCTGTGGTACTAACAAAAACCACCAGTGGTAAATTTTCCTCAACTGGTTCTTCTTCAGAGTCATCTCATGGTTCATTCTCTGCAATGAGTTGGCAGAGTCCTCTTCCTCGAACCAACTTGGTAGGCTTGATATCCAAATCATATTCTTGGATCTTGGAGACCCAATTACCTCTTTTAGATCCTGGTTCTTGTTGCGTTAGCATTGATTTAACTGCAGTGTCTAGTACTAAGACTTTAGTGTGAGAATTCAATACATAGTACCTGAAATGTTTCAAAGCTCTCACCACTCATGTATGCATGCCTCTCAAGGGGAGTGTAATTGAGTTCATGTTTCTTGAATCCAGAACTCATGAATGCAATAGGAGATTTGATTCCCTCTTGATTGTGTTGAGTCAAGATGGCAGAGATTGTGTGCGGCGAAGCATAGCAATAGATTATAAAATCCTTTTTAAAATTAGGGCACACTAATGTAGGAGCTTTCACAATAGCACCCTTGATTTTATCAAATGTTTCTCTACCTTACTTCAAAAATTTAAAGGATTATTTTCCTTTCATCATATCACAAATTTCTTTGGTTAGCTCAGAAAAATTTGGCAAAAACCTTCTCAAAAAATTCACATTTCCAAAGAATGAGTGGACTCCGTGATTACTTGTAGGCAAGGAAAGACTCTTGATAGCTTGAACACGCTCCTGATCGATATTAGTTCCCTTTTTAAAAACAATATGACCCAGAGTTTCCTTTTGTAACTCCGAATATGGACTTTTTTGGATTCAGAGAGATCTTATGAATTCTACACCTTTGCAATATTTTCTTCAAATCTCTTAAGGTGATCTTCTCGTTTCTTAAAGAACATTGTCAAGTCATCTAGGTATATCATGATGATCTTGTCTTTATAATCTACGAAAGCCATATCCATAGCCCTTTCAAAAGTTGTGCCGGCATTGATCAAATCAAAATTCATTCTTATATACGCGAATGTACCCCAAGGGTGGTGAATGCGGTTTTATGTTGATATTCTCTAGCAACTTTGATCTCGATTATAACCAAATAAACCATCTAGCATAAATAACATTTCTGATCCAGTTACTGCCTGCAGAATATGGTCAATGACTAGAAGTGGATAGTTATCCTTCAAGGATGCTTGATTAAGATTTTAGAAATCCACGCAAATCCTAATTTCTCCATTTTTCTTGTGAACCAATACAATATTAGATATCCAAGTCAAATGTTGAATAGGAAACATTATCCATGCATCTAACATCTTTTGAACCTCATCAAATATTGTTCCTGTAATCTTGGGATTATATTGTCTTTGCTTCTGCATGAATGGAACTGCCCTGTGTTTTAATGGTATGGCATGCTCCATTTCCCTAGGTTGGAAATACTTCAAGTCTTCATATGAGTAAGCCAAGACGTCAAAATATTTGGTAAGGAGGCTTATGAATTTCTTGCGCCCATAGGTGAACAACACTTACCAATGTTGACCAGGTGAGGTTTTTCCTTGGTATCTCGTTATCTCTCGAAAGTGCACCCTATAGAGAGATGGTTGCAAGTTTTCTAGGCTTTCACAACTGATCCCTCTCTTTCGTAGATACAATGGAAACACCTCGGTCTATGGGTATACCTATTTTGAGGTGAGTCTCGTATCAAGGTCGGTTCCTTATTGGTGTATCCTAAACTAATTTTTGGGAGTTTGAGAGTAAAAGATGACTGTAAAATGATTAAAACTAAGGTGATACACCAAATTTGTATGAGGGATTTGACTGAGTATATGCACAACTGATTTGGGAAGGATTCTTGATGCATGAACCAATAGTTTTTCTGTAGAATGTCTAAGGGAAAAACACTTGATTATACTGAGGGAGAATCACAACAATACTAATAAGTTAACATGCACATTAAAATTAAGTAGAAAATACTGAATTTGCAGCAGGGTAAGGTGATTGATCAGGGAATTTGCATTCACAAGATTAATATAAAAATACACAAGACTGCAAAATAACTTGGAAAGGCATGGAATACTTCACACTCAGAGGGTAAAACTGGAAAAAATTGCTTCAGTACTCATATATCCAAAAGTCCTCCAGTCGTTCCTCCTTTGTGCTTTGCAAAGGCACACAATATATAGAAAAAAGTTCACCCTCTCCCTAAAAATAGCCTAAGGCTTGTACTCGCCCATGCATCTTATTTTTATCCTTTATTTAATAATAGATAAAGGAAAAAATAGAGCATGCAATTACAAATAGGCATTATTAGCCTTACTTACATTATAGTCAAACTGGAGTTGACTGTTCTATTTTTAAGAAAATAAGGATAAATAATTTGCTAAAAATAAGGTTGCTTGCTAGGAAAGTCTCTTTCCATGAACATGCAACTCTGTCTTCTTCTCTATTATGTCCTATTGTGAAGGCATGCAAAATACAACTCCCTGTATGTGAGCAAAATAATTACAATACTTAGCAATATTTGCAAAATAATTCCTCCTGTGGGGACCACCTACTATCTCCTTTGGCCATGGCATAGGCATCATAATACATTCGACCACCCCTTTGATTTGTTTCAGCATAACTAAGCAATAATCATAGTTTTAATAATCAAGCCCCTTTGCATAACACATGGTGTATTATATAGTCTACCACCTTTGATTATGCCGGCCTTGGCACATTATAATATTCACCTTTTCGGTGATCATGATATATGATTTGGTCGCCCTTTTAAAATTATTTGAAGCATGCACTTGGGTTAAACCTAAAATTCAAATGCAATGATTAATTTGGACAACACGTGGGCTATCCCCTTCCATGGTGACTCACCCCTTAGCGACTTGGTCGGTGGCGTCAACTAACTCGGGTCGTTAACTATTACCCTTGTGGTTTATTTTGAAATTTCATGCCTTGTTCTTTGTCGTTGATCTTTGTACCCTGTCTGATCGCAGACCGTCGATTCATGACCTGTGGTTAGGGTTCTGGCTGGCATTTAATATGGGTGGTGGCATACTGACCGTGGTTAGCATTGGTTTTTGTGATGATTTGAGGGCGTTGATCTTGTGTCCTTGGTGTTTTGATGTTATCGATATCTGACTATGGTTGAGTTTGAGTTAACCCACTTCTTGGGTCCGGGTGGTAAAAAGAACTTGACCCTAAAGCACATTCATTTTGGATTTTTCAGTTGTATGGGCGAAGCCTTGGAAAAATCTTCTCTCGACACCATTATTTTGTTCTGTCAAGCTCAGCTTTCACTATACTTTGGAGCTCCTTCTTTGCAAACACTCTCTGTCATATTGGGTTTCACGGTTTCTGTGCAAAGTGGTCGTGCTTTGGTCATTTTCGAGCTTTTCCTATAAATCCATTTTTCTTTCCACCATGGCTGCTACTTTGAGCTTGGTCTGTTCTATTTGGTATTTTGTGGCGAAGCCTGCGAGATCCGAGTTTTCTTTGTGAGTTGAAAATTTGATATCTCTACCATTTCTTTCTTTTGATCTGGAATTTGAGATAGCTCTGAGAGATGGTTTCTTGCAATGGCCTCCATGGCAAGTTTTGAGGCTCAATTCTTCTCTATTCTTTGTGATCTCCTTGGTATATCGCCACCATAGCCGTTTATAGGTGAGATAATCTCTCTTGCATACGTACTCTTCGTTTTCTTTTCTTCTTCAAATGTATCACTGAACTCTTGGAAATATTTGTGGGTTCTGTGATTTGTTTCTCCTAATTGACTCCGAGTTCGAAACTTCACATGGGCCTATGGACCTCTCGCTTCATCATCCGGTTTCTTGAAAGTTCTGACCATTTGATTATCTACGGTGAGTGTGTTCTTGGGCCCAATCTACATCATGAATTATAGATCTGTATTTTCTCGAAATGAACTTCAAAAAGAGTCTGTGATTATGTGTTTGTTGTTATGAAACTCTAATTTACTTTGTACCTTCCTTTGTTTTACTTGTGATGGACATAGAGTATTTTATTCTTTCTGGATATTCATACTTCAGCCTCTTCTCTGTATGAGTTCTTTGTGCTTTTACTTTAGGAAAACTCGTTATCTCATCATTTGTTGAGAATATTGTAGAAGATGGTTATGATTTTATGCAAATATAGTTCTGTACATTACTTCAGGTCCATTATGAAATCTTTGGCTCATTTTGTATTCTAGAGAATCCATTTGTTACAATTCATTGTTTCAGGATCAACTTGATTCTTTGAAATCCTGTAGCACCCTTTTAGAATACTTGCTTTAATCCTTTTCAAACTGAGATCACTTGAACATTGAAATTCTCCATGAGATGAGTGTTTGAAATGCAATTGTTTTCTGAAAATCATATCTATTGAATGCTTGAATGTAACAATATTCTTGAATTTCTTAAAATAATGTATATTTTTTTCTGAAACTATGCATAACATATTATTTCTGGAACTCTGTTTACAACTCCTACACGTTTGGAAAATTCAATTTTTTTCAAAAATGTAGTTCCATTTTCTTTTGTGCTTTAATGTTGTACTTGAGCTTCATCTGTAGCAATTAGCTTTGATTTTTGTCTTTTCCCATAGTAACTAGCATTTGAAATTGATCATTTCTCATAAAGAACTAGCTTTGCCCGTAAGAATCGAAAATTTATCTTCCCGTAGCAACTAAAAATTTATCTTCCCGTAGAAAATGAAAATTTATCTCGCCCGTAGCAACTAAAAAGTCAAAAAAATTTCAGAAACATGTCTTCATTCCTTTCAATTTTGACGTTCTCTTTTAGCCAAACATCAGCTTTCAAATTCTACTTTTTCATTCTATTGCAAATTGAAGCATGTGCTTCTATTGCCAATCTTTCTTCTACACTGTAACTTATTCCATTTCAGAACAATTTATTAGAATTTGAGTTACATTCTTCCTTTTATTGCTTGAACTTATGACTTGTCTATTTTTCTCTTTGGATGCAACTCCGTATCACACTTAGGAAAATAGTTAGACAATAATTAGGCTTTTGGCCTCTCTTATGTCCATATTTTCTTCTCTCTTTTATTCTTTCTCGAGTGAATAAAGCATGCATGCAGTTTGCTCTTTAAGTAGAATACATCTCCTATTAGGAGAAGATTCATATGCATGAAGTAGGATAGTGTAGGAATATGAATTGATCCCTGAGCTCGTAACTGACAGTTAATTCTTTTCTTCTTTTTCAGGTACAATGGCTTCTACAATGAAGATGAAGGAGAACGAAAGGTGGAGATGAAGATGCTTCAATCGAAGAATAGAAACCCCAAGGCAATGATGGGTTCACTCATACTCCTTTGCTTTCTCTTTCATGCATGTGTACCTTTCTTTTTAGTAGTTGTACTTTACTTTTCAGTTACATCCCATGGCTTGTGTGGGAAACATTTGACTCTCCTTGTGAATAAAACATTGAATTTCATAAATGAGTTGTATATTTCCTTGTGCATTCTAGCTTTTCTATATGGATTATATAATGAACTAAATAAATCAGTAACATAATTGAATGTCTTAATCATGAAGGAAAGAATGTTGATGAGAACTTGTAACATTCAATAATGAACTTTGATTTTCTGTAATTTGCATCTTTGTTTGTTGCTTCAAAACTTAGCACTTCACCTAATTTGTAATTTTTTATCTTCATCAAGACAACACAGATTGTCCTTCGGGGCTTTGTGTTCTTTTGCTGAAGATGGCATGAAATTGCAGACTATGTGATATGTTTTGTTTTGAAACAACACACATAACTACAGATTTCATTTAATCTTGAACTAATTCAGCAATAACAAATAACATAAAAACTTCCTTAGCTTAGGTATACTTCACCCAAGACTTTTCATCATAATGACAAAGTTTCGAGTTGCCCATTTTTGCACAAGTGTAAAAATTGTCAACAATACCGGTGATCTTGCAGAAAAAATGCCATTAGCTTAAAGACTAGTGCCTTGCTCTTGTCCATTGGGCATTGAGTCTAAGCATGTAGCCAAAAATTTCCTCTTTCGAAAGGTCCAACCCTTCCAAAACAAACTAAATCTGGGAAAGGATATGATAAACAAATCACGTGCATGAATGCACTTATTGAATTGAAAAACATTGCAATGTGCAGGAACTACACTTATTGAAGGGAAATCCTACTCTAACAATCACTATAAGATTTTCAATAACAGTTTTTGAGAAACATACCATTCACAGAAATGAGAAGTTCCTCTCCATTTAGCTTTGAAAGCTGAAAAGCATTGTGTTCCTTGCAAGCTGAAATCATGTAAGGACCACTCTAGAGTGTATCAAACTTTGAGTGTCTTCCTAGCTTCGCACTATCGGCATCGCACTTTAACACAATATCTCCTTCATTGAAGACTCAATTTGGTTTTTATCAAAAGTCTTCTTCATTTGTTTTTTATTCTTCTCCATATTCAAATGGGCTTAATATCTTACCTCATGTAATTCCATTAGCTCTGCATAACAAACTGTGTAATCGTTCATTCTCAAGCACTCCATTTGGTGTAGCAAATTTAATGTAGGTAACTCAACCGAAATAGGAATTCTCACTTCCTTGCCATACACAAGTTTGTATGGTGAATTGCCAACCGATCTTTTAGGAGTCACTCACACCCAAAGCACTAAATTCAACATCGATGCCAAGCTCTTTGATTATCCTTGAGCGTTCTTCTAATGATCCATAACAGATTCTCGTTAGTACTCTCACTAATCCATTACCTTATGGGTAATAATTAGATGAAGAACTTAAATATATTCCATATTTGATGAGACCAATTTGTTATCTTTGCACCAAGGAAAGCTAAAGCATTTTCTGAACAGCAAATCTACAAATTATTCCTTCATAAAAGGATAGTATCGAAGCTTCATTAGCATCCTTTAAGGCTATTGCTTTAGTCCATCATGTAAAATAATCTGTAGCAGTTAAGATCCACTTGTGTCCTTATGATGATGGTGGGTTTATCATGCCAATAAAATCAAGACCCCACTGCATAAAAGGCTGATCAGCTGAAATAGGCTGCAAGGGCAGCGAAGCTAAATGTTCTTTTCCAACAAAGAAAGCACATTTGTTACACTTTCTAATCCATTCAAAATAGTCTTTGAATATGTTAGGCCAATAATTGCCATCTTTCATAATTTTTAAGGTTGTAGTACGTGCTGAGAAGTGACCTCCTACAGGTCCTTCATGGAATTTTGACAATATTTTCTGAACTTTATCATAATCAACACACCGCAACGTAAGATTCCATTTATATCCTTTTTGAATAACACATTATCAATGAAGATATAAGGTACACTTGTAATCAAATACCTTCATTTATTTTTTTCCATGCCTTTTGGATAGGTGGCTCTTTGTAGATAGATAATTAACCAAATCAGTCATCCATCTTGATTCCTAAATCTTGTGAGTGAGCTCAAGTTGATTTTCTGATTGAACCATAATTTTTGATTGCTGATACGTAATTTTAGCATGCTATTTTGAATTATCTAGTTCTGCAGCTTGTTGTTTTTCCATATCAGCAATTAGATTCTCACATAAACCTTTCCTCGAATGCCTTTTAGAACTCAATATCAACATCATATTCCATGACTATCCAGTTTTCTCTTTTCTCATTCAATTCCTTATTTAGTAAGAATGCTTTCACACTTGGATGAGAAACAAGAACGTGGATTTTATTGTTTGAAAGCATATACTTGAAATTCTTTAGTCCTCTGACTACTGAAAGTACTTTCTTTTCAAGAAATGTGTACCTTGTTTCATAATCATGCAAGCTCTGTCCAAAGAAAGCAATAGGTTGCTCAATATTTTCATCATTGACTTGAGTCAATATAGTTGAGATTGTTTCAGCTCCTGCAAGTGCATACATTGTAAAATATTTATCGAAATTTAGATTTGCAAGAGTAGGAGCTTGAGAGATAGCTGTTTTGATTGCTTCAATCCTTCTCTTCCTTTACCGGTCCAAGAGAATTTTTCTCTTTCTTCAACATAGTTGTGAGTGATTTAACCAATGCTACAAAATCTGGAACAAATATCCTAACAAAGTTTATTTTTCCAAGAAAACTTTGTAATGCCTTCTTATGATGAGGCAATGATAGCTATGATATGGCTTTGATCCTGAAAGGATCAATTGCTAAACCCTTCTTAGAAACAATATGACCAAGTAGCTTGCCTTGATGTACTGAAAAGATAGACTTCAGTGGATTCAAAGATATTCCAAATTGCCTGCACAACTAAAAAGTATGCCTTAAGTGCTTTAGATGTTCTTCAGAATCTTTTGAAAATACAGTAACATCATCTAAATAAACCAGGATGCATTTATTTAATAAGTGGGAAAATCCATATCCATTGCACGTTGAAATGTTGCACTAGCATTTGAAAGACCAAAAGACATCCTTTTGTAAGCATAAGTACCCCACTTGGTGGTAAAAGCTATTTTGTATCTATCTTCTTCTTGAACTAAAATCTGATTATATCCACTGTAACCATCTAGAAGAGATAGTCTATCTGAACCTAAGACTGTTCTTAAAATCTGATCCATATTTGGGAGTGGGTAATGATATTTTAATGAAGCCTTATTAAGATCTCTAAAATCTACACATAGTCTGATTTCACTGTTCTTCTTCCTAACAGGAACAAGATTGGCTACCCAACTTGAATGCTTAACTGGAAAGATAATACCTAATTCAATCAACTTAGATAATTCTTTCCTCATCAGAGGCTCTATTTTGGGATTTATAGGCCTCTGTTTCTACCTAACAGGTTTAGAATTTGGCTGCAACTCAATTGTATGTTGTGCTAGACTGGGATCAAATCCTTTCAGATCTTGGTATTTCCAAGAAAAAACATCCTTAAACTCTTTGCAAAGATTAATAAATGATTGCTTTTCAGTTAAGGAACATACCTTCCCAAGAAATAGCTTTTTTCCTTCATCAACCAAGATCTCTTCATAATTGTCAGCGTGAGTTGACATTTTAGTCTTGACCTTTCTTAATTGATCATCAGTGCTAAAGATGTCTTCTAATGTGACTAGACCACGAGGTAGTTTATTTGTCTTCAATTGAACAATCTGTCACCATATAAGTGTTGTAATTTATCTTAATTAAATGCAGAAAACTCAACTTCTTGCTGCCAAAACTTGTAAATTTGATCATCACTTTCAAAAATTGCCAATTTGAATCGTTATCGTACTAAGGGCCCGACAATTAACTTTATATCAGGCTAGATTTTATTATTTTCAATTTGTTCTAGCACTTCAAAACTAGCCCCAATCAAGTAAGTCTATTTGCATGCTTGTTTTCAGCTCTAGGAATAGATTGAATGTTAATAGCATCAAAATCTTCCATTAGGTCTAAAACTCGTGTCTATCAAACTTCATTAATGGATTCTTACAAACATTGAGTTCATGTTTCTTGAATCCAAAACTCATGAATGCAATAGGAAATTTGATTCCCTCTTGATTGTGTTGATTCAAGATGGCAGAGATTGTGTGCGGTGAAGCATACTAATAGATTATAAAATCCTTTTTAAAATTAGGGAACACTAATGTTGATTTTGTTGGTAGGGCTACTGTTTTGTTGATTCTCGTTGATAGGGGTGATAAGGAGCCTGATAGGGTTTGCTAGGTAATGCAATTTTGTTCTCAATTGAAGTCAATTTATTTCCCATAATCTGCAAAGCTTTAAATACATCATCTGATGGAGCTACAACAGAGGGCTCTATGATAGCAATAGGCTAAGGAATAGGTGCTAAATTCTGCCAAGAATAGCATTGATGGCCTTAGTCCTAATTTTCTAGCTTGAATTCTATTTTCAGCTCGGATAGCAATATCATAAGCATCCGGAAGTGTCTCTACACCCATTGACTCAATCATAGTTGAAATATCATTGTTTAATGCTCTAATATAATAAATAAAAGCATGGTCAACTTGAGGCTTGACATACTGCTAGAATTCTCTCCTAAGTTCTGGAAAAATGAATATTGAAGCTAGACATAAATTCATTGGGAGATCTTTTAATAGTAGACAACTGTTCAATGAGAGATAAATGATCTGAATTATCTTGGAACTATTTCAGCAATTTTTCACCTAAGTTATCCCAAGTTCTTATGCTTTCAATTTCTAGGTTTCTATACCATTGCAAGGCCTGCCCTTTAAAAGATGCAACTAAAAGTCTTAAAGCTACATCTTCATGAGTGATATTATGGATTGCACATAGGGTTGCAACATCTTTAATATGTTTAGTTAGTGTAACCTGATTTTCACCCATGAATGATGGCAAACTTTTCATGGCAACATTAGGAATGTCATGGTAAACTGGGATTACTAATGGACTACCATTAGTAAAGGTCACAAAATTCCTTGGTGGTTGGATAGCCATTTGAAAAATTGGGATATTAATTGAGAAATTGATACGTGGTGAAGGAATATTAGGAGGAGGGTTACCAAAACCAGGTCTATTATAAGGTAAAGTATTACCAACTCTTCTCCTTCTAGCAGAATTCAAAGGTAAAGAAACAAACTCAGAAGGAATTCCTCTTACCAATGATCTTGTAGTCACTTTAGGCATGGAACATGTTGCAATATTGGTCTGATATCAGCTTTAAATGGAGTCACCAAAAGATCCTAGAATCTTTAGAATAAATTGTTGCAACTTGTTTCGATAATGACTTTTAATTTGTTGTAATCTGCTATAGATCTACTATAAAAATTGTAATTCGCATGCAGATTTGATTCATTGTCCCACCGGGCGTGCCAAAACTATTATCTCTCGAAAGTGCACCCTGTAGAGAGATGGTTGTAGGTTTTCTAGGCTTGCACAAATGATCTCTCTCTTTCGTAGATACAATGGAAACACCTCAGGTCTATGGGTATACCTATTTTGAGGTGAGTCTCTGTATCAAGGTCGGTTCCTTATTGGTGTATCCTAAACTAATTTCTGGGAGTTTGAGAGTAAAAGATGATTGTAAAATGATTAAAACTAAGGTGATACACCAAATTTGTATGAGGGCTTTGACTGAGTATATGCACAACTGATTTGGGAAGGATTCTTGATGCATGAACCAATAGTTTTTCTCGTAGAATGTCTAAGGGCAAAACACTTGATTGTATTGAGGGAGAATCACAACAATACTAATAAGTTAACATGCACATTAAAATTAAGTAGAAAAGACTGAATTTGCAGCAGGGTAAGGTGATTGATCAGGGAATTTGCATTCACAAGATTAATATAAAAATACACAAGACTACAAAATAACTTGGAAAGGCATGGAATACTTCACACTCAAAGGGAAAAATTGACAAAATTTTCTTCAGTACTCATATATCCAAAAGTTCTCCAGTCATTCCTCCTTTGTGCTTTGTAAAGGCACACAATATATAGCAAAAATAAGTTCACCCTCTCCCTAAAAATAGCCTAAGGCTTGTACTTGCCCATGCATCTTATTTTTATCCTTTATTTAATAATAGATAAAGGAAAAAAATAGAGCATGCAATTACAAATAGGCATTATTAGCCTTACTTACATTACAGTCAAACTGGAGTTGACTATTCTATTTTTAAGAAAAGAAGGATAAATAATTTGCTAAAAAATAAGTTTCTTGCTAGGCAAGTCTCTTTCCATGAACATGCAACTCTGTCTTCTTCTCTATTATGTCCTGTTGTGAAGGCATGCAAAATACAACTCCTTGTATGTGAGCAAAATAATTACAATACTTAGCAATATTTGCAAAAATAATTCCTCCTGTGGGGACCACCTGCTATGTGCACATGTTCTGATATTGACATCTCCTTTGGCCATGGCATAGGCATCATAATACATTCGACCACCCCTTTGATTTGTTTGGGCATAAACTAAGCAATAATCATAGTTTTAATAATTAAGCCCTTTGCATAACACATGGCATATTATATAGTCTGCCACCTTTGATTATGTTGGCCTTGGCACATTATAATATTCACCTTTTCGGTGATCGTGATATATGATTTGGTCACCCTTTTAAAATTATTTGAAGCATGCACTTGGGTTAAACCTGAAAGTCATTTGCAATGATTAATTCGGAGGACACGTGGGCTGTCCCCTTCCATGGTGACTCACCCCTTAGCGACTTGGTCGGTGGCATCAACTCTGGTCAAGTTAATTATTACCCTTGTGGTTTATTTTGAAATTTCATGCCTTGTTCTTTGTCATTGATCTTTGTACCTATCTAATCGCACATCGTCGATTCATGACTTACGGTTAGGGTTCTAGCTGGCATTTAATATGGGCTGTGGCATACTGACCGTGGTTAGCATTGGTTGTTGCAATGACTAGAGGGCATTCGTCTTGTGTCCTTGGTGTTTTGATGATGTTGATATCTGAGTGTGGTTGAGTTCGAATTAACCCACTTCTTGGGTCCAAGTGGTAAAAATAACTTGACCCTAAAGCACATTCATTTTAGATTTTTCAGTTGTATGGGCGAAGCCCTGGAAAAATCTTCTCCCAACGCATTATTTTGTTTTGTCGAGCTCGACTTTCACTATACTTTGGAGCTCCTTCTCTGCAAAAGACTCTCTGTCATATTGGGTTTCATGGTTTCTGTGCAGTGGTTATGCTTTGGTCATTTTTGAGCTTTTCCTATAAATCATTTTTTTCTTACCACCATGGTGCTACTTGAGCTCTCGGTCTGCTCTATTTGGTATTTTGTGGCGAAGCCTATGAGATCTTATTTTTCTTTGTGAGTTGAAAATTTGATATCTCTTCCATTTCTTTCTTTTGATCTGGAATCTAAGATAGCTCTAAGAGATGGTTTCTTGCAATGGCCTCCATGGTGAGTTTTTGAGGCTCGATTCTTCTATGTTCTTTGTGATCTCCTCAGTATATCAGCCACCATAGTTGTTTATAGGTGAGATAATCTCTCTTGCATACGTACACTTCTATTTTCTTTTCTTCTTCAAATGTATCACTGAACTCTTGGAAATATTTGTGGGTTCTGTGATTTGTTTCTCTTGATTGACTCCCGAGTTCGAAACTTCACGTGGGCCTGTGGACCTCTCGCTTCATCATCCGGTTTCTCAAATTTCTGACCATTTGATTATCTACGGTGAGTGTGTTCTTGGGCCCAATCTGCATCATGAATTATAGATCTGTATTTTCTGAGTTCTGGGTATCTGTCATGTTCGGCCATTGCTAAAATGAACTTCAAAAAGAGTATGTGATTATGTGTTTGTTGTTATGAAACTCTGATTTACTTTGTACCTTCCTTTTTTTTACTAGTGATGGACATAGAGTATTTTCTTCTTTCTAGATATTCATACTTTAGCCTCTTCTCTGTATGAGTTCTTTGTGCTTTAACTTCAGAAAATATTATCTCATCATTTTTTGAGAATATTGTAGAAGATGGTTATGATTTTCTTCAAATATAGTTTTGTACATTACTTCAGGTCCATTCTGAAATCTTTGGCTCATTTTGTATTCTGGAGAATCCATTTATTACAATTCATTATTTCAGATCAACTTGATTCTTTGAAATCTTGTGGCACCCTTTAGGAATACTTGCTTTAATCCTTTTCAAAACTGAGATCACTTGAACATTGAAATTCTCCATGAGATGAGTGTTTGAAATGCAATTGTTTTCTGAAAATCATATCTATCCAATCTCGATCAGTAACAATATTCTTGAATTTCTAAAAATAATGTTTATTGTTTTCTGAAACTATGCATAACATATAATTTCTGGAACTCTGTTTACAACTCCTACACATTTGGACAATTCAAGTTTTGTCAAAAATGTAGTTCCACTTTCTTTTGTGCTTCATTGTTAAACTTGATCTTCCCCTGTAGCAACTAGCTTTGATTTTTTTCTTTTCCTACAAAGAACTAGCATTTGAAATTGATTCTTTCCCGTGTAGAACTAGCTTTTCCTCAGTAGCAACTGAAATTTTATCTTCTCGTAGTAGCTAAAAATTTATTTGCCCATAGCAATTGAAAAGTAAAAAAAAAATCAGAAACCCGTCTTCATTCCTTTTAATTCGACCTTCTCTTTTAGCCAAACATCAGCTTTCAAATTCTTCTTTTTCCTTTTGTTGCAAATTAAGCATGTGCTTTTATTGCCAATATTTCTTCTACACTCGTAACTTATTCCATTTCGAATAGTTTATTGGAATTTGAGTTACATTCTTCCTTTTATTGCATGAACTTATGACTTGTCTATTTTTCTCTTTGGCTGCAACCTGTACCTACACACTTAGGAAAATAGTTAGAAAATAATTAGGCTTTTTGGCCTCTCTTATGTCCATGTTTTCTTATTTCTTTTCTCTTTCTTCTTTCTGAGTGAATAAAGCATGCATGCAGTTTGCTCTTTAAGTAGAATACATATCCTGTTAGGAGAAGATTCATATGCATGAAGTAGGATAGTGTAGGAATATGAATTGATCCCTGAGCTCGTAATTGACAGTTAATTCTTTTCTTCTTTTTCAAGTACAATGGCTTCTATAATGAAGATGAAGGAGAACGAAAGGTGGAGATGAAGATGCTTCAATCGAAGAACAAAAACCCCAAGGTAATGATGGGTTCACTCATACTCCTTTTCTTTCTCTTTCATGCATGTGTACCTTTCTTTTCAAAGAGTTGTACTTTACTTTTCAATTACATCCCACGGCTTGTGTGGGAAACATTTGACTCTTCTTGTGAATAAAAATTGAATTTCGTAAATGAGTTGTACATTTCCTTGTGCATTCTATCTTTTCGGTATGGATTGTATAATGAACTAAACAACTCAGTAACATAATTGAATGTCTTAAACATGAAGGAAAGAATATTGATGAGAACTTGTAACATTTAGTAATGAACTTTGATTTTCTGTAATCTGCATCTCTGTTTACTACTTTAAAACTTAGCACTTCACCTAATTTGTAATTTTTCATCTTCATCAAGACAACATAGTTATCCTTCTGGGGCTTTGTGTTTTTTTTTATGAAGATGACATGAAATTGTAGACTATGTGATCTGTTATGTTTTGAAACAACACACATAATTACAAATTTCATTTAATCTTGTAACTAATTCAACAGTAACAAATAACATAAAAACTTCCTTATCTTAGGTATACTTCACCCAAGACTTTTCATCGTAATGATGAAGTTTCGAGTTTCCCATTTTTGCACAAGTGTAAAAATTGTCAACAATATCAATGTTAACTTGCTCATAGTCAAAAGAATTTGCAGGTCCTTCCTGCTCTTTCTCTTTGATAAACCTGTCATGTTTAACAAAAGTTCTTCAAGTGAAACCAATCCTTTCGGAATTTTATTTCCTTTGAGTTGAATGATGCCACCACCAAGATATTCGTTCTCAACTCCTTCTTGAATGGGTGAGGTCGTCGATTCGTGAAATGCATAATCACTTCCTTCAAAGTACAATTTTTCAAACTTATCCCTTTTTTCCAAGAAGGCAATAATTTTTTGATCATCATTGAATACTTGCCAATTTTTTGCATTGTCAGGAACACTTGGCCTGAAAACCATTTCAATGGTGTATTTGTCTTGATCAAACTTTGAATGAGGAATCATTAATGAAGCTGAGATTGCTAGAGAATCTGCTTTGTCATTCTTTTCACGAGGGACAAATTTTATGGAAAAAGCATCGAAGGTTTCTATCGTGTCCCACACTTTATTTCTGTAGTGTCTCAAACGATCATTCTTTACTTGGAACTAATTTTTAACTTGTTTCACGATCAACTCCACATCTCCAAAGACTTTCAAATTTTTTATCCCTTTCTCTTCTGTAACTTGGAGGCCAAGGATTAATGCCTCGTATTCTGCAGTGTTGTTAGTATTTGAAAATTGGAGTTTGTAAGAAAAAGGAAATATTTTACCATTTGGAGATATGAGCACCACTCTTGCACCGAAACCTGTTGAGCAATAACTTCCATCGAACTCAAGATTCCATATCTCATTAGAGTCTTGGCAAGTGACCTCAGGTGCATGAACCTCTGTAGTCATCATATAATTACACATACTTGAGTTTTGAAATAAGATAGGTGCACAAGGATCATCGGTTTTCGTCACCGTGAATTTTTCCTGAGTTTCTGGCATTAGCTTCTTCATTTCTCCACTGATATGGATCATAGCATGAGACTATTCCATTTGAATCTCGCCACCCAGATCTCTGCAAAATTTATTTCTCAACAACATACCATATGAAGTAGGAATGTCAAAGCAACTAGAATGGTTACCTTAACTCGCTTCTAAGGAAATTGGGAAAAAACCATCTGAGTGTCTTTAATCTTCCCAATCAAAGGAACTTGTCTTGTCTCAATGGAGTAACAATATCTAAATGTTCTTGTACAAGTCAACCAAAGAGCATGTGCTACTTTCACAGGCATCACATTATCCGAGGCTCCAGAATCTATAATGTAATTACTTAATTTGCATCCATTGATCAGAAAGGACACAAAGAAAGCTTCAATATTTTCATTTAAAGGTGTAGTGGCCACCACAATATTTTGAGTCTTCCCATCTTTGGGATTTTTCAAAATTCCTTTGGAGGAATGAACAATAGAGTCGCCTTTGATAAACTGGACCAATTTATCGAGGTGATCCTTATTGGAATTCAAGTACTCTGCCCATGACATGGAAATTTTTGTTTTATTGATATAATCAATGATATCAAATTTGGGAAAAGTAACCGTACTTGATGTTTCAGATACTAGTTCTTTTGAACTTGATGATGACACACTTTTGACCTTTTCTTCGGGCTTGGTTGATACTGATGTGGGAGAAGAAACTTTCTTCGTAGATGATTTATCAATTGATTGACTTGACAAAGGCCCTCCTTTCTTTAAGATAGTTTTGACGTTGGAAACCTCAGTCGCCTTGCACTCTTTAGGAGTCTCATTTGTCTTGGATTCTTTGGAAGTTTCCTTAGTCTTAGGTTCTTTAGGAACTTCCTTAGACCTCTTTTTATCTTCCACCTTAGTGGTAATCTTCTCCTTTTTCTGAGAGCATGTGAAGATAGCGAACGATTGACTATTCATATCTTCTATAATTTCTTCGTGTTCGTCATCTTCTTTTGAACGGTACTTGAAGAAGTGATTATTACTTTCACCTTCAGTCTCTTCAACTTCAGGTTCAGATGTTCCGGAGTCTTGTTCTTATTCGTTAACCTCGATGACCTCAACTTCATCATCACTCTCTTCAATGACATCACACTTTGAGTTAGTCGCGAGAGTTACATATAAGCAGCCTCGTCGAAGCACCCGTAATCCTTGCTTTGTTGGGAATGTAGCCTTTTCTTGGGATGTCTTTGTAAGGAACAAGTTTATTACTTTGAGCAACTTTCTTTTTCAAAGTTAGCACATCATTAGCCAACTTAGTGAGTATGGCTTTTGAAGCATTAGGGGTTTCTTGAATTTTTCCCTTGAGAATTTTTCTTGAATTTTCCTCCATGATTAGTCATCATCAATTTCTATGGCCAAGGATTGAGCAAGTTCCAAAGTAGCCACTCTATCCCTTCTCACCGATAACACACTTTTCATTGTTATGCTTTAATAAAGAAACATTTTTTATCCATCGGGCTTTGGACGAATCCCGACAGGAACTTTGTTCACCATTTTGTTGAACTTAGCCATGAAATTCCTCATGGTTTCTATTGGCTCTTTCTTCACCTGAGATAGTTAGGCAAGAAGAGCATGTTCATCTTTTTCGTCTTGAATCGATCTTCAAACTTATTTTTCATATCATTCCAGTTTGTAATGCATCCATTTGGTAGATGATGAAACCAATATGCGGCTACATCATGCAATGTTTCAATGAAGAGGTGAATAGCAACATCCTCATATTCCACTGACAAAACTACACATGCAAAGAAAGCAAAAATGTGGTCATCTGGTGACGTCTTCCCATCTTTGTCAAACTTGGGAAGAATCTTTCTTGATCCTCGTGGGAGGTCATGTCGAGCTGGTAAGGCCAATGGGCCTATGGCATTTCCCCATGGTACATTAACTGCCATCTTGGGAAAGGTAGTATGTGAAGGCAAAATGACGTGAGTAAGGACAAGTGCTTGACTTGTAGTGATTCCTTCCTTTCTTTCTCTTTCAGGACTTGATGCAAGGCTTACAGATCTATGAGGCATGTTCTTCTTTGGAGGAGATAACTTGAAACCAAACTTTCCTTGGAAATCAAAAATGGGATCAGATCAACCTTTAGCTTTTTCTCCCTGCGTAAACCTCTTTCCTACCAGTTTGAAATATTTATTGTGAAGGGATCACTGACATGTTTTGATCGGCTCTAGCCTTTTATCTTCGCTCTCTTTCTTGAGCTATTTGTGCTTGAATAACTCTAGAAATTCTCATGGACTCGATCTTCTTCATTATCTAAGATCGATGCGGCAAGATGAAAATGATATTTGCTCATGCATTTTTCCCAAATAGCTTGCCTCGATCTGATGATATGTCTTCTTGAGTATCTGCAACAAGAAGATTCAGTTGCAAGATAGGTGGGTTACCTATAAAATTCATACAAAGTATTACCTTAGTGGAAGAGGGCCGCATCGGTGAACAACAATCAACACGTGTCCGGAGGTCTTCTACCACAAGTGCGGGTGCTCTTCTTTTAAGGTCTTCAATGTAGATTTCTCTATCAATATCCACAAATTGTTGCAAGCTTTCACGGTTTTCCCAAGATACTATTTGAAGGTTGGAAGAAATGTCTCCTTGAAAATATTCATCGAGCACAAGGTCTAGTTGAAGAAATGGAGTTTGTGTAGAGGGGATAGTCATAAAGATTTAACCAAGCACCGGTTAACAATTCTAGAATCCCCAAGAGAGGCACCAAAAACTATTATCATATTGATTTGCACGGATGCAAATGACATGCAATAGTGTGGGAATGAAGTCACTCCTCAATGAAGGTGAGGCTGCCTTTATTGAAATCCAAAACTGCATTTACACTTGTACATTCAAAATTGTATCTGGGGGGTGTTTTGGAACATCAATGGAAAGAAAATTGAATGAGGGAGATGGAATGGAATGAAGGAAAGGAGTGGAATGGAATGAATTGAAAAAACATGCAAGAGTTAGGTAAAATCATAGCTTAATATTGCATGAAGAAGAAAAATGAATAACTAACACACACAAAAATGGAATTTGAGTTGACTAAACAAGAATGTGTAAAAGGGAACACACATGAGCAAGTAGATAATCATATCTTGATAACTGAGAACTAGAACAATAGATTAATAACGTTGACAATAAGATCAAAGACAATATTTGCATGCAAGATTCAAACACTAACATCTAATGAACATAAGAACATCAAATGCTATAAGAGACAATGAATGGGACACAAAGTTCATATTTCATTAACTCCAAAATGTCTTCTCAAAAGAACAAAAAGTTTCTTTCTTTGAAGTAAAGCTTGCATACAAACTATTTTCTTCTCCTCTCTCAAAGTCACCCTTTACAAATGAGCCCCTCACTTCCTTTTATAACCCAAAGTTGGTTACAAAGTAGTTAGGGTTTTACATGAACATTAAATAGGGAACTTAAGTGACCTTTGACTTTTTCAACCAACTTTATTAAAAGTAACTAAAAATAGAAATCACTTAAGTCATCCACAATTTTCCGAAAGTAAACTCAATAACAACATCCTTTTCTTAAAATCCCACTTTTAAAACATATAATAATAACTAGGGCCCTCTATTGAAATGGAGTCCACCTATCTCAAACGTAGGATAAATGGACTCTCCCACTTCATTAGAGACCAAGAAAACTATCTCCTTGAACCATCAATGAAATTAGGATCTGTCTCTTACGCCAATTGAAAGGATCCAAACCTTCCCAATTTTTCAATCATCTTTTCTTCTTCTAGAGATTGATTTGGTCGAAGAATAGCCTCCCAAAATACCTGCAATTCCAAAATCCTACTTGACATATCATTTAGATTAACCATATTTGATTGAGCATTATCAAACAAGTTCTTTAATTTGATGCAACACTCCATTGAATTTGAAGATAAATTATTAGTGGGAGTATATATTTCCTTAAACAATTGTGAAAATTGCTCTTCCACATGTTTCGATGAACACCTCTTATTATTCTCATTTCGAGGTTAAGGGACCTCAACCGTGAATTCTTGAATCAAGGTGAGTGAAGTGAAGGCTTCATTTCATACACTCTCATAATGGATCATAGCATCCTAGAGAAGCGTCTTCCTTTAATTGAGATGCAGACACCAAATAAAACATGTCCTTTGATGTTCAAACTTGAGGATTCCTTCAATGGCCAAAACCGAGGATTCCATACACGTCATATCCTCGTAGACTTGGAAATATCTCGTCCAAATTTGATATGTTAGAAACAAAATTTTCCATGAAAGAATTGGATCAAGATAAGCACCGACATCTTCATGGAGCTTGACCGTTGTTTTGATTGTCCCTCGCCTAAAACGAGAATCTCGGAAAGCCAAGTTTTAGCGACATGGCCCAACGTGTTTATTTCTTTTGAACAATTGAGAGTTTCTTCATCAGGGGAAGCCACTTTACATCAGCTACTGGGAAAGTGGATGATATGGAATTTATCATATGTTAAACATATTCCGCCAATTGATTCTTTTCAGCCTCGAGTGAGAGTTCGAGACTTATATTTCTCAAGTCTCTTTAGCATAATGTAGACACCAAAATTGGGTCACACTCCCCTTGGTCCCTCGATAAATAAATACCTTGAACACATCCACCTAGCCATGGCCCCCTTCACCCCATTATAATATTAATTTAATTATTTAAATTAAATTAATTCATTATCCTCACAATATTTATTATTTAAGTTCCCTAATTAGGATAATGCCCACATATCCACCTCACCTAGACACCTCACCTGACACCTCATCTAGCCACCTCACCCTAAGAAATATTATTATTAAGTTACCATAACTAACTAAGACCTACCCAAACCCTAAAAATCAATGCCTACATTCCCTCCCTACCCGTTAGAAGGAAGCTTTCATACTAATCCATGGGCAAAAATAAAATGAGATCCCGTAGAAAATCAAGGGGATATGCCTAGTTTAGTAAACATAGAAATCCCACCCTAACCGATGCCGTTATCCTTAACCACCACCCGGTTAAGCCAAAATCGCCGCTCGGTTACCATTTAATCCCAAAATAACCTTATTTTGGGTGGGCACATTTTTGTGAGTGATAATCACATCTTTTGAGGACAAGTGACGAAACCAGAGATGCATGCAAGTAGAACCCGCATTAGTATACACATCGAGCATCCATAGCCAATCCTCAAAGCAATCACACAACCATCTACCTTCACGGAAGCATACGGGGAAGCACCAAAGACTACACAAAGTTCATTCCATTTGATCACCCACCATTACCAACTAGGCATCAAGCTCGTCAAACAATAATTTTTGTTAACCAACACTTATCCATTTATCATTTGGCGAGATACTTTTACATCTCTACTAGTTTCTTCTCTCATTTTCCATCCCCCTATCATTTACCTCCATGAAAAATTGACCATATTTTTATCCACACTGTTACATTGCCCATACCTGGACCTTAATCCTTCTTGTGCATACCTCATATCCATACGAATCTTCTCATTTCCCTTCCATCTTCATCTAACCTCGATCTATCACCTGAGGCAAGTTTTATTGAGTTTCTGTACTTCGACCATACCGACGCCTGGTTACCCACAACCATCGCCGCTTAGCCTAAACCGACATCTGGTCATACCATACCGACGTCGGTCTATAATTCTTTTACCGTAAACCAAGAACAGAGCTCCTAAACTTCCACCAAATACTCAAAACCGCCTAGAATTTCACCCCGACTAGTATTACCACGGCTCAAGACATTGACCTTCGATTCAATGTCATAAAGCCTTTGCCTCATTGTGTGAACAAATGTGCTTATTGTAGGCAAATGAGATACCTAAATCATTTTAACTACGAGAGGATTTCCTTTATTTCGCGCATTGATTTGCTTTTTGAAACAAAGGATTGAAAGTCATCTAAGAATTATCACACTTTCCGGATCTAGCATACGCTAAAGCACCCATTGCATATATTAATTAACTATTATTTGGTGGTATTGTTTTCCATTCCATGTAGTTCCTCCAAGAAAAAGGAAGCTCTCACGATCAGGTTGTGCATTCGAAGTCATACGTGCGCAACAACCTACAACCAACATTTTAACATGTATTCCTCCTAACTCGTTACCCTTATTTGTTTCATCAACATTCGAAGAAACACTCTAGAATCAGTGAAACACACAATATCAATTGAATCTCGAGCCATCGCCATGTCACTTTCCAATGTGGACCTCCTAAGTCCAAGTCTAGAAACTTCATAATCAGTAGATGTCATGGCATCATGCTCCTTGTCAACTTGTGGGATGGCAAGATCCACAAATCTATTTCCGTCACTATCCACCATTATTCGAGAAATCACTTTAGGCTTCTTGGGAATGACATCATTTGAAAGTTTGAAAAGGGCATCAAAATCAATGTCTATTGCCTTGACAACCCTCTTCCTTTTCTTGACCTCACAATCAACCTAGAAAGGAGTATCATTCACTATTTTTGCATACAAAAGCTTAGAGTTCGAAGCAACATTATCATTGTTCTCAACATCATGATATTCTACAAGAATCCTTTCCACGACCTCAATTTGAGGAGAAATAACCTCAATATCCACCTCCTGATCATTCGGGAGATTTTGGGAAATCTCTTCGTGAACTGTAGGTTCCGAAGTGTTCAATATTTGGACTACCTGCACCTGAGTGGACACTTGTGCAAGGCATGGCTGAGGATCATTTGTCACGAGCTTCTAAGAACTATTAACAATGTGAGTAGAAGAATCTCTACTTGAAGTAGAAAATCTCGATACACGCTCTCTTCCTTCACTGGGGCTAGGATCCTTAGATTTTCCTCATGGCACATTTTTTGAGGAAGTGGATTTTGGCAACCACTCCTTTCTTGCTTGTTGTGTATGATTGGATGGCACAGAGGTCGATTGAGAAGGGGATTTGGTTGAATGGAGACCTCCTCAAGTTGGAAATTTTTGTGATCCTGAAGTATGATCTTGAATTGATTGTAACTTGGCAAGTTCTCTTTCGTACCAAGATATGCTTCTTTCAAGGATCGGTTGATTCTTGCTATCAAGAGAAAATTCATCTCTTTTGGTCCAATCAATTCGAACACCAGGGTAAAATCAACTACATCATATGAAGGATCAATAACGTAACGCCTGCTAAAACAACCCACTTGAGACCCAAGAACAACCTAGGATTAGTAAAAAAAAAAATATGGGATAATTTTTTTTGTTTAAAAGTGTTTCATACCAGGTTACAAAAACAACGATTGCCTCAAGCAAGGTTTAGAGGCCAAATAAAAATCTTAGCTCATAGTTATCCCATTACAATGAATATTAAACTTTACAGGGTCAAAAATTAGGGTTAGAATAATCATTAAGATTAAGAGGGAAATTTCTCACTCTCCCACCCTCTGACAGATTAAGAGATTCAACCTAATTTTTCTCACTCTCCCATTAGATAGGAAATTTTCTCACCTTTCCAGTGATATAAAGAAGTCCTTCTAACTCCCTATATTTCAAAAGTTATGGGTCAGCAGACCTTGGGAGGAAATTTTTCCCAAGGCAGGCTGGCGGGCCTAGGGGAGAAAATTTTCCCCGTGGACGGTTCATGGGGCATGGGAAGAAATTTTTTCCCGGAGGAGGAGTCGGTCGGTGGGGGGAAGGAAATTTTCCCAGTGGGCGGGTCTGCAGCCTCGGGTAGAAATTTTTCCCGCTTGAGGCGAAAAGCCACCTTTACACCCATGCGCCCGCAAGTTCACAAGTCAGCAAGGGACACGTGGCACCTCCTAAGCCAACGTAGGGAAAGCGGGCAATGGGGATAAAATAATTTTAATGCCCAAAAGGGTGAAAAGGGTAAAATTCACTGCGCCTCCATCGACGCCTCGCGATGCCACGTGGAAGATCTTAAATGGCTACGGGCTGATGGGGCTTAGGAAAAGTTTCCAAATTTTAATTCCGCAACTGCGAAGGTTAAAGGGATTCCGCGCCTCCAACAGAGCCTCATTAAGCCATGTGGTAGCACCTGATTGGTTGCGGGCCTACGGGGACATGGGGGAAACGTAGAAATTTTTCCCAATTTATTTTTTTGAACTTAGATTGTTTTGATCAACAAGAATGTTTGTGGGTCAGTGGAGCGGTGGGGAACTTCATGCCTTAAGCGTTTTTGGAAAAAAACACAAAAAGGAAGGATTTAGCCCACGGGTCCGCCCAAGAATATTTTATTAATTAAATTTGACAGTTAGAAAATTTTTGAAGCCAAAATGAAGTGGAACTTCAGAAGGCCATAACTTTCGACTAGGAGCTCCGTTTTTGGCAAACAAGGAATTTTAGAAATCTCTCAAGTCCTCTTTGCACAAGAAGCTTAAGATTTAAATTTTGATGAATTTTGAAGGGTCAATTTTAAGAAAACGTCTTTTTGTCACTTAAAACGTGAACTGGATTGTTCAACTTATAAAATTTGTTCGAATTTGCCATAATTCCTTCTCAACATGCCAAACAGGCATGGAGGATTTTTCTTGGAATATTTTAGGATAGATTACAAGGGTTAAGTTGTTTGATTGATTTACATTTCAAAATTTCCCAATTTGACAACAACGACTGTGAAACTGTTTGAGCCCGAATTGAAAGGTTCTATGGAAATTCCTTAAGTATTTTTGTTTGCTTGGGATCATTTTGATCCCACAAGTTCAATTGGTATTTCAATTTATCTTTTCAATGTTGTAGGGTCACTCGTACTTTTGATAAAATTTTGCAAGTATACAGTGAAATAAAGGATGGAGTTTATACTTGATCTTAAACAGATCCAGGTTTCCTTTACCAACTTGATATATGAAATTCATTCCCAATCCAATCTAACATATGAAGTTGGTTTTCAATTCAAGTATTCAAAAGCCAACGTACAGTTCTAATTTCTAAATCATGCATTTCAAAAGAACAGAGCAGTATAACATTTCTTCATGCGTATTTACTTTTCAATTTTCCAACCAGAGCTTTTATACTATATTTCAAACGTAGATTTCCAATGAAAACAAAATCATTTGAACAAGGTACACAACTTCCATTAATTCAAATGAATCTTTTACGACTTCTTTCCCATTTATTTTCAGAATATAACATACAAAATACATATCTTTCTTTTCTGTTCACAGAACTGAATACAAGATATATTCTTCCATAATCACAACAACTTTCATAACTAAAATAGAGTAGCCTTTCCATCACAGATAATATACAATGTCATCCACTTCAAAGTGGGAAAAGGTTACAATAAGAAATAATCTCAACAAGGACTATCAAATTTGTCTTTTTCCTCTGCTCCAGTACAGCAACATGAAGATCCTCCATTTTCCAGTTTGATCACAAAAAAAGCAGGGAGAAAGGCAATACTCTCCACCCAACCAAGACATCCAATGAAAAGGAGAAGCCATCCTTCTTCATTGGCCCCCGAGCCCCAACCACAATGCAATAATAAATGTGTTTCAACTCATGGCAACAATAGGCTTCCACAACACACATACAAATTCATATTTAAAACACAATCTAGAACAAAACTGTAGTTTGCAACCACAGATAAAAGACAACAAACAACACTTAGGCTTCCTCATGCAAGCCAAAGGAGCAAGAAACTATGGGGGATGTTGCTTATGCCTCCCAAGGGGAAATGGGTATCACCACCTAAGAACAAACCGCTAAAATATATCATTTCAAAACCCTGACATGCCCTTATGCCTCCCCCAAGTACCCCTTATTCCTCCCATTTCCTTATGCCTCCCCAACCTCTTATGGCACCCCATAACGAGTAAAGAAATGCAAGCTATTTCTTTTGCAAGGTGGAACCCAAATCCCAACTCCCTCCACACTTATACCTCCCCATAACACTTATGTCTCCCCACAAGAATCCCCATAGTCTTCTCCTACACCTTTCCTAGGCCATCTACCCAACCACCAACAAATAAAACAACACATTCACACACTCAACCATTCACATAAGCATAAAAATGAAAGAAGAGCATAACAAGAGCCAAGCTCTTACCTTTCCATGATGGAGTTGTTCCAAGTTCAAAAACAACAAGCTTTATTCCAATGCAAGCAATCCAAAATATCCTCCAAGCACAAGCATTCAACAATCTTCAAACCCCTCCAAAGCAAGAGCTCTCAAACAACAAAATAATTCTCCCAAAAATGAAGCATTCCAAGGTGAAGTAACCCAAAACAAGCATGGGAATTTGAATATATAGAAGAGGGAAGAGAAGAGGATGAGGTGGATCCATGTAGGATGCCACATCACACATCCTCAACTCCAACACCAAAGTCAACTTCATTCTCCAAGGCATATTAAATAGGTGGGTGAATAATATGACAGATTACTTACACACTCCAAAACAAGCCCACACTCCAAAGGACTAAAATTAAAACATGTAAGAAAAGTGCAATTAAAACTTACAACTTGACTTACAAAAATGCATAATGAAAGTCTAAATTCAACTCTCCAACCATAGGTATGGTTGGTAAATAAATTTAAGAGGTATGAGACAAGTTTAACTTGTCCCACAAGCCTCCAAAATCAGCCTCCAAGGACAAATTTGAATTTCCAAGAAGGTGGAGTGTTTCATACTCTAAAATCAACTTACACATCTCTTACAACACTTAAACCAAGACCAACAACTCTATTAATTACATTCTCATGACATAATTTAATTAAATAACTTAACAACATGATTACTCACATTATAAATCACAATTTAATTAAATAATGAAAAGGGAAAACACATCACTTATAAAACACATACAACATTAACAAAAGACCAAATAAAAGAAAAACATAAAGTCCCTTGGTCACATTCGAAGGTGATTCCCCCATGGGAATCCCTAACAAAATCCAACACACACAAACAAATACAAGTTGCCATGGTGACCTTGTTGAATTCATCTAGAATTCCAATGTGGTTGGTCTCCAATCCCCCGATGTTTGTTGTGATATTTTTAACCTGCAAAATACAAATACCTCCTTTGGCCTCGTGGCCGCATCAGAACATCCAAAATGAATATAAATATAATTCCAAAACCATATATACATATGAATCACAACATCATCAAGGAAAACAACAATATCATTTGTAGTTTTATCAACAACTATATGATCATCAAATTAATTCCACTTTCTAGGTCTACTCAAAATATCCAAATATCACATGTCCGAACAACATCTATAATATAACCATGTCAAATAGTATATCAACATCAATATATAAAAAGTTTCCAATAATCATCATGCACCATATATGAATCAAAGTCCACAATAAACCATGATCTAACATCTAACATCATACTAAATCAAACTATAACAATGTCCATAATATAGTCAGCAGTATCAGGATCAATATCACAAGGTGTCGAAGGGAAGCGGACACTACAAATAACATCTTCATCATCATTTATGAATGAATATAGATGGTTCTTGATGTGAAAGGCCTTGATTTGAGCAAGATTTAGGTGAGAAAACTCTCATCTTCTCACTTCATGCTCGCCTAAACAGACATGACCTAGAAATCTTCCATGGTAGGGTTATGTTGATACTTTGCTCCAAGAATCTTTTGCATATATCCATTGATATCAAACTAGGGCTCTCTTCACATATGGATGAATTGTGATGAGGGCAAACTCTTTTTCCATGAGTTGTGCACTGAAGAGATTTGGACATTGGTATTCCCGATTTGGATTGGGAAATGAATTCTTGAGCGATGCTTGTCACTGAGAAGATAGTGAACTTGGAATAGTTGTCGCGCAAGCTCCATCAATGCCCATTTGTCACTAACATACTTAGGAAGTTTCCATGGAGTACCCGCAAAGCCACTTACGTGAATGTAGGAAAAGGATGAGAATTGAATAAACTAGGTTCCCCATTGGGAAATGACATCCATGGCTTCTTTAGAAAATCTTTCCTTTGTATTCCGAATCACGCGGAAGGTGAATGCATCGTTGACTCTTCTGAAATGGTGAGAGCTATTTTTGAAACTTAGTTGCATGGATAGTAATGGAAGACACTATTTGATGGACCCATGACTCCTCTTGTTTCAAGTCCCGAAAATAGCTTTCTTCTTGCCACTGCGTAAGTCAAATACAATGTCATGTAGAAGCATCCATTCATCTTTACTTCGACCAATTGTTTGTGAAGGGTATCACTGATGGTGGTGGCCCAATCCACAAAATCTCTCTTGGCAAGGATGATAAAGATAAACTGATACATCCATGGGTGGAAAATCTTTGCAGAGGGTAAACCGAAAATTAGACTCATAAGAGTAATCATGTCCCCGATTTCTTCCACGAACTCAATGCGGTATAGTTCTTTAGGAAGCCGGTCAATTTGAGGCCTCTTGGTCACTAACCAATTGTTATTAACCATCTTGCTCCACTTGAGGGGTTCTTCATCCCAAAATTATTGTGTTGACTGTCGAGTGATATCCACATTCTCAGGGAAGTTAGGTATGCTGAGCAATTCCTCAATGTGCTTTGGTGTGATTAAGAGGAAAGGCTCACGATTATCTTTAAAAATTCCTCATCTCTCGAGATCATAATGCTCCACGCAAGCGATAACTAGCTCCGGACACTGCACCGAGACAGAAATGTTGTTGCTTGGGGTAGACCACTATGGTAAAGCCTATCCGAGAATATGGTTTTGCCTTCAGCTTTCACCCGATCGTAGAATTGTTGCACATTGATGTGACCTATATTTGTATCAGTGATATTGTCATATGCCGACTTGATGGAACTGGGAGGGATGATTCCTTGGAATTTGTACTTGAGCGCAGATTTGTTCGATTTCTCCACTGGCTTCCTCGATTTTCTTGCAGATTTATTAGATTTTTCAGCCATTATGAATTTTATAGAAAAATGACTTAGGCATGCAAAAATGCAAACGGGGCTAGGTCTTAGCCTCTGGAAACCCCGTTAATGCAAGCAAAATATGACTTATTTTAATATTAATATTATTATTATTTTCAAAATAATAATAACAATTGTTGACCCCGAATTACAATTTTTTTTTAAATGCCAAAAAAAAAATCAAGACTAAGCTCGAGTTCCAAATTTGGCAATAACAATGATATTTATTTATTTTAATTAAAATCTCCCAATTTTAATATTTCGCATGTATCAACTTAATATTTTTTTCTTAGTTTGCCTTGCTTTTCTAAGTTCCCGATATCTTTTGATTGATGCGTGGAAGATTGTATCTTTATACAAATGCGTGGAAGAGTCGGTAAATAATATTTCTTCCTTGTTGTATGAACTATTGGTGTTTTGCATTGGAAGACTCCTGATTTTGTGAATGCGTGGAAGATCTTTCTTAATCCTTTGGCTGTGTTTGGATTGTTCTTCTCTTGACCAATGTGTGGCCTTCTTCAAAAGCTTTTAAAACTCCCTTTGGCATGGATATTGCTCCTTTAACTGCGTGGACTGTTGTTTAAGACAAATGTGTGGGAATTTGTATCTTGTTAAATTGCTTTCTTTCCTTTAAAACAAAACAAATTTCTTCTGATTATTCTCCTTCCTTCCTCCACGTGTGGAAAGGATTCTTAGTTGTGTGGATTGTTTTCTAAGAAAAAACAAATCTCCTTTTTTGTAGCTATCTTCCTCCCTTCTCCCATGCGTGGGAATCAAACTTGTAAAGTATGAAAGTTTTAATTTTATTTTTGTCTCCTTTTTCCCACGTGGTCTTTTTTTTTCCTTGGTTACGGGGACTGTTTCTTTGCTGCTATTTTTGGACTATTCTCCTGAAAAATGTGTGGCATTTCATTGGCTTTTAACTAACTTCCTTAAACTTTATGTTGTCCCAATGCGTGGGAGTCCAAAAACGTTTTCCTTTGGACTGTTCTTTGGAAAATGCGTGGAGGATTTTTTTGGTATATGTTGGCCTTTCGATTTATCTAACTTGGCTTGTGCGTGGCCTTTTTCTAGCTACCAATGCATTTAAACTTTCTTTATTTGTCTTCCTGCTGCGGAAACTGTATTCTTCCTCCTATGCATGCATGAATATACTTGCAAATGCATGGAGACTCCTTTTTTAGCTGTTGTTCTTTTTCAATGTCATTTCTCTTTGCTTTCTTTGTTGGACTATATTCCTTCTAAAAACTGACTTTATGCAATCTTCTTACTAGTATCCTTTATTTCTTTCAAAACCTGTGATGAATACACCTAGAGGAAATAATAAGAAGTTTGGAAAAACTAAAAATCCTCCAAGCTTCTTATTTACTTCGCACGACTTTTTCCAAGGAGTTTGACGGAAGGATTTTATGAGGATTTAGGAAGCTTCCTCACAATCGTTTCTTATTCGTCTTGTTAAAACAACTTCCTCTTTCCCGAGTAGGGCGTTAATTGTCGTGGGGAATTAGGGAATTGAATAGCTATTTGCCAAATGAAATGGCAAGGCGAGCTGGCAATCCCCATTTTATTTCCCCATGTGGGAAATCGGGAGATTTTTTTCCCATTTTCCAATTCATTGATTTGGAAATTGGTGGAACAAACCCCACAAGCGGGGAATTAAAATAAATTTGGAAAGGGGAAATCCAAGTCCAGAAGCCAATTTGGCATCCCCGGCAATGGGAAGCAAAAGCTTATTTTTCCCTCGCAATTAAAATAAATCTTGCCAAATGAATTTTAATTAATATTCATTTAATTAAAAACCCCAAAGTTATAAAAAAATGTTTTTATCAAACAAAAAGTAATTAATTAATTAAATAATATTTAACGTGGTTTAAGACTTGGTAGGAGGAGTTCTCACCCGAAATGGACGAAAGGAAGACCGAACCGATCACAAAAACGAGACAAGCGCAATGAGAGTGATAAATCACGCAAACTTACACTTTTGAACAATTTCAAAATTTCCATTTTTATTAAGTTTACGAAATCAAAATTAGCCGATAACAACACATACATGCATCCTCGTGTCCCCTTTTTAGACTACAACCCCTATTTTTATTATTTTATCAATATAAATAATATTAGAACTAAATTTTATCCCTTGTATCATTTCATGTGTTGTGTACCATCTTGTTAAGGTGATTCCCTCATGGAAGGTCATCACTCTTTCATTAAGCGTGAAGATGCATAATCGTAACCAAGATCGTGGAGAATCATTGGGGAAAAAATCATTAGTAAGATGTCATCACGATATATCCATGATAAGACACCATTGAGGAAGAATCGTGATGGGACCATAATATAATTCAAGTTGCTCTAAAAAAGGTTGTAGAATAAAACACTATTATTGAAAAATCAATTCCCTTTTTTATGTTGCATGAGTTAGAATTGACTACCACTCTTTCATAGGAGGATGAAGGTGATATACTTTTAGGTATTTATAAAAAAATTTGAGGATGTACATGACACTCGGGAATCTTCCTCGCAAAAGGTAAAAGCTTGTTATACTACCTTCTATGTTGGATATGTTGCATTGGGGATGAGAAGCCACCACAGAGTGACTCGCTCTTGTTTTCTATCTTCCTCCATTTCCAAGCACTCAAAGGTCCTAGAACCATGCATTAATAAGAGCAATTCACTCCAAGCATTGTCAAAGATCTTCAAGGCAAGAAAGGGGTAGTCTAAGCATCTTAAGCACACCACATCACACTACTACCATGTTTGGTACATTCTTTACTCTATAGTTAGTCCATTATATTTGTGTCAAGAGACATGAGGAAACTCGCTGAGCTTGGCATGGATATACATGTACATTTTCACCTACACTAGGAATACATGATGCTTGCTCCAACTCGAAGGGATGTAGTGTAGTACTTGGATTGGTTTAGTGAGGGTTGATTTCCAAGGGTATCCCAACCTCACTCACACACTAATTTCTCCTTTTGGCTATCTAATGATTTCATGAAGTTTGTATGTATTTAAGGTTTCTACTTATTGCAAGTTGTTACAAGTGATGTTGAAGTTGTGTGATCCCTAGTGATGTACAATGCCACTTAGCCCTAGGAAACCGATGGGAAGGCTATGTGTAGGTCCAAGACCATACAAAAGAAGTTAGGACCATATAGAACCAATAAAGATCATACAATAGTTGTATGATCCCGCACCAGAGCAGTATCTAGTTCTAGTTTCAGAGACGAAGCATTTCTTAATTCAAAAGTCATTTCATTCAAACTACACACCCATATCAACTTTGTACTACCTGCATAACTAAGTTCTTATCCCTTTATATGTTTCAAACAATCGTCATATCGGTCTGGCATAGTTACAAGTATTAATGCTTTATTTTGAATGTGTATGGTTAATGTTTATTAATTAATTCATAATAATCATCATGTAACATTTTTAGCTTATTCTTCATTCATTACTTCCGCCTAACTAATTAGAAACTCGTTAAAACAATCAAGTGAATCAAGGAATGAATCGACCGGTACATGACATACACAGATTGATACATGATGACAAGAGTCTCTTCCTAGTGACATTGATCTTTTGGGGGCATCTCCTACACTATACAAATGTTATTGTTTCATTTCAATTATTTCCACTTCCTCATTATGCTCAATTACTTATATTGTGTATATGTTATCTTTTGGGATGACATGGATAACACGTGTCTTATGCGCAGCATTAATTTAACTTGTTCCATGTGTTATTTCACTATTGTTTGTTATACGTGATTGCTAGATTGTTTTCTTACTTGCTTACATGGCTACTCGCTTACTCAATATTTACAAAATAAGTGCTTTGATTGTCTTACAACATTATAAGTGTCCCATTTGTGTGGGTTTATGTCTCTCTTGTTTGTGTGCACTTCCTTCTTTATATGTGGCCTATATGCCTTTATTATGTTTGTCTTGTGACACCATGTGTGTGTGCCATGTTTGGGGCTTTACGCCTTGACATGAATCTTCTACATACTATTTCTTATGTTGATTGGATTAGTTATTGTTTTTCCTTTGCATTTGTTTTAGTCTCTAATAAATTATTACTATTACTATTTTGATTGTTGCATATTGTGTGTTGTTTTTTGCACCATGGTCTCCACCATATGCAAACCCTTTTGTAGGATCAATATCCTAATAAAGGGCCACCAAGACAATATTGTATGGTATTGCACCCTTCCATCCAACAACTATTTTACCAGTTTGAGTATTTTATGTGTGTTGTTTCATCATCCTAAGTTAGCCTAAATGTAAACGTTTAACCTACTAAAGCATATATAAGCAAGTTGATTGCACATCATAACTCTCCGGCATTCTAATAAAATCACATTGCAAAAACAACACTAAATCACTAAAGCCTCTCCTAAATATCTCTAAAGTAGTTTCACATTAGTTAGAACATCCAACACATAGGTCTGAAAACGCAAACCAAGTTCAAAAGTTTAGCTTCATTTCCAAGATTTCAAAGGCCCTAAAGTTATGTCTTAGCAACAACAAGTCACTCCAAGCATTGCCAAATGTCTTCAAGAGATAAAAGGGGTAGTCTATGCATTTGAAGCACACCACATCATGCAACTATTATGTCAAGTAGATTCTTTACTCTATAATTATCCCATTATCTTTGTGCCAAGAGACATAAGGGAACTCATAGGGGGTTGGCTTAAATATGCATGCACACTTGCACCTACACTAAGAGAACTACATGAGGCTTGCTCCCGCTCGAGGAGATGTAGTGCAACACTTTGGTTGGTTTAGCGAGAGTTGATCGTCAAGGGTAGTCATGCCTCACTCACACACTTATTTCTTCATTTGGTTATGTAATGTTTTCATAAAGTTTGTCAGAGATGTTTAGGGTTTCTACTTGTTTGTTACATGTGATGTCAAGGTTGTGTGAGCCCTAACAATAAACGGTGACACTCAATTCCAAACAACCGAAAGACATACAATTTCGAAACCTACTATTCGCAGGTCCAAGACCGTTTTAAAGAACTCAAATCCGTATATAACTAGTCAATACCATATAGTAGTTGTAGACAGATCCCTACACCGAAGCAGCTTCAATTCTAGTTTTAGAAACAAAGCATTTCCAGATTTAAAACAATCATTTCATCTAATTTGCACAACCATATAGACTTTGTACCACTTAGCACAACTAAGTTCTTATCCCTTTGTGTGTTTCAAGTAATCGTCATATCAATCTAACATAGTCAGCAAGTATTAATGTTTTATTTTAGAAGTGTATGGTTAATGTTTATTAATTAATTCAATAAGCATCTCATAACATTCTTTAACTTGTTCCTAATTCACCACTCCATCCAAACTAATTAGGAAACGGTCAAAATTCAAAAAAATGGACCGCGATTATTTTATGAACCTAACATATTCATCAAACACAAGCAAATGTCATAATACTCGTATTGATATGAACTTAGGTTGGGTAAAATAGCTACATTAATATTTATTTCAAACAAGAAGATGACATCAAAGTAATTCTACATGTGTATGTTCATTTAAACATAACAAACTTTAATAAGTTTTTCTAACATACCAAACTCAACCACTTATGGGTCCAACTACATGAAGTAATCTAACTAGTTGAACTTTTAATCACTTTATAATTCTAAAGTGAAGCTACTAACTTTAAGGGGGTGTCACACATGACATGCATGATCCACACATGGTAGTAATAAGTAACAAATGTTAAAGTAAACATTGATCACTACACCCAATAAAGACCTTAATCCAAAGGATACCAAAAGATGATCTCGAGCAAACGACTACGAAGCTATCCAACAATACTTTTAGCAACCTACCATTCAGCCCGTGTACTTGTGGGACTAATCAACCAAAGTCAACAACATGCATACTACTTCTCTGCAAGATGATGTCATGTACATATCAATCATAAAATCAGCTAAAGGTTGATTAAGACCAAAACATTATATTATCTTGATCTAACAAGAGGTGAGAAGTCTATGCACGCGGCAAAAACCACCAAATAATTGGTTTGTTCCTCATCAATATTATCAAAAACTAAAATTAAAATATTGGTCATAAACACCAAATCTAACTAACAAATTTTGAAACAATACCAAAAACCAAAATGCCACTAAACCACATCCCCTCATGGAGTTAGTAGCTAACTCAACATGGGTCTCTACAAGATTTTGTCAACCAAGTTGATCGTGAGGGACCTATAAACCCCAAAATGTGATGTATTGTTTTTGTTGACAATACCGATGGCATGAAAATACAAGACTACATCCATAGTGTTCAAGCACGAAATTCCCATTGTCATTCAAGGCAATAAAAATGCACCCATTCTACATTTATGTATTCATAATTTCCCCATTTTAACAAGTTTTTCACAAAATCACAAAAGATGCCTCTTAAAAAAATAACACTTCTATTGACATCGTATTGGGTGAGAACCGACAAAATGTGTGGTCATACACCTACCTTCATGTAAAAACAAAATAACCTAAATAGCATGAGTCGTAGGCTTGCACTTTAAGAAGACGAGATTCCAAAATAACGAGTTTGCTTGAAGAGCTTTGAATAATTGATTGTAGTAAGAGTTAGGAGTTGAACCTATGACGCCTTTGTTTGACAAGACTTGATACAAAGTTACCTACCAACTCACATATACACTCCTCCGACCTAAAGTTACAATTTTGGTTTTTAATATAAAATGTAACTCCTTCGACCTTACCTTTGAAATTCGCAAATCCAATTGGGAAAAAGAAGTGGCAAGACATGAACTCAAGGTCTTGGGCTATTCGTGAGTTACAAGTAGTTTGTAATCATCAACCCAAGTTCCATTCCCATTGAGTTCATTGGATGCTTTCAATAATTGGCCATGGGGACACCTTGAGGTAGGGGTCTAACTTCTCCATATGGACCAAGCGGAACATAGCAGGCGCTCCGAATGTGGATCGCTCGGTGGACATTAAGGACCCAAGCCCACCCCCATGTCCCACATAGAGAAAGTGATCCTCCACCACCTGGGCCATAGCTCGATATAATTAAAGTGATTACCATTCAAAGTTTTGAACTCAAGGTCTTGGGCTACTAGTGAATTACAAGTAGTTTGTAATCATCAACCCAAGTTCCATTCCCATTGAGTTCATTGGATGTTTTTAACAAGTGGTCATGGGGACACCTTGAGGTAGGGGTCAAACTTCTCCATATGGACCAAGCGGTAACATAGCGCGTGCTCTAAATGTAGATCGCTCGACGTATATTAAGGATCCACGCCACCCCCATGTCCCACTTAAGGAAAGTGTTACTCCACCACTCCAATTCATAGCTCTCGTATGATAAAACGTTTACAATCCAAAGTTTTGAGCTCGAGTTCTTGGGCTATTGGTGAGTTACAAGTAGTTTGTAATCATCAACCCAAGTTCCATTCTCATTGAGCTCATTGGATGCTTTCAATAAGTGGCCATGGGGACACCTTGAGGTAATGGTCGAACTTCTCCATATGAACCAAACGGAACATAGCGAGGCGCTCCGAATGCAAATCGCTCGGCATGCATTAAGGACCCAAGCCCACCTTCATGTCCCACTTAGAGAAATTATTCCTCCACCACTCCAGCCATAGCTCTAGTATAATAACTACTTGGTGACACCTACCCAACAGAGTAGTAGTAATTTAGACGTGGCCAATTCCACTCGAAGATGTAGTGTAGTCAATACATTACATGATGCCGATGTGGACAACAAGGTGTGCCCCTATCTACACATGTATGAGAGTATGGACAAGTGTATGTGTCCTACCATTACTTGTCAACATTTCTTGTTGAACATTGTGCTTGTGTGTGTCTTCATTCATAAATCGCTTGTATTGACGAATAATGTTGTTTCGTGCATAGCAAATGTAGTGAGAATATTCCCATTGCGAATGTGTTTGTAAGTATGATGAATTCTAATGTGTTCTAATTCATATACAGTTTGATTCTCTCCCCCAATGGTTTGAATGATATGTAATAAGGAAGGGAATGTTAGGAGAATAGTATTACATTTAGTAGATTGGTTTGAATGATATTTAAACCTATTAGATATCGATGAAGGAATATGTGTTTGTGCGTTACATATAATAGAATGTGGCTAATGGATAGTTGAGATTTAGTAGGATTGTTTGGATTGTGTATCCTAGAAGACATGATCACAAACTAATGTGTATATATATAATGTTTCAAAAAAATTACCCTAATAGTGTGCAAATTGCACATCTTTTGGTAGGTATTGAGCCCTACACGACCCCTAGTTGTCGATAAAGATGGTTCTTACCTTTACTCCTAACAACCAAGAGCAATACACCAACGATGAGAAGAAAATGGTTGATGAAAAATTGGCACAAGAGAGAACTTTGGCACTAAAATGTTTGTGCCACAAATTTGTTCTTATGAGAAATATAAAAGAGTGTTTTCCTCCTAACACTTCCTACATAAGGCTATAGTGACAAGAATACATATTGTATCTAAAATGTTAGAAGTTAAGAGATGGTCTTATGGTGATTTAGTTGAACACCCTAGAAATCTAGTTCACCACCCACCATTCATGTGTTTATATTTGATTTGATTTGCTTAGCTTGATTAATGCCCTCAAATTGTTTTTTAAAAATTAAAAAAATGTAAATCGGGAAAAAATTATAAATCTTTCGTGTCGTAATTTAAATTGTCTTCACTAAGAATGAAAGCACATCTAACAAATTTAAAATTAGTTTCTTGCATATGATATTGTAGGCTTCAATGGATCATTGCCAAATGTGGAAAGTCAAGATCGGTGTGATTGAAAAAAGTTGTTTGCTCTATGGCTTCAAATCATTGTGGTAAGAACTAGCAATCGCATCTGTTTAATGCAATGTGAACGCCAAACGGTATATGTTATTTGATTTAGAGGTATAGTTATTACTTTTGTAGGTTATGTTGATAAGGGGTGTGATTGTTTTTGTAAGTGTAGAAATATAGATGACCCACTTAATTTTAAGGTTGTTTATACATTTCAAATTTGTTATATATTTGTACATGAATACATTTGATGTTAATTATTTTTATAGTTGATGTTGTATGTATTTAATTTGGGTTAATTGTGTTAGTTGTTCGTCGGTTGTTCGGTTGGTGTTTTGTTGAAAATACCTTTATTGTACATTTGATAATGTGTGTGATTGATTTCGTAAGTGTAGAAAGATAGATGGGCCAATTAATTTAAAGGTTGTTTCTACATTTCAAACTTGTTGTAAAGGAAGGTTATTTCTACTTTTTTCCTAGAATGAACGTGTACCGTGAAGGCTCGATCCATAGCGCATTAAGTTGTATGGGAGGTTTTCGTTGGGGCATTCCAGTAGTTGTCTTCACAGATCTCTAATTGTCGGAGGGATTCTAGATTCGAGGTTCTGTTTCATAAAACTATTGTTGTGGACTGACTCTTGTGCCGTATTATGAGGTTTAGAAGGAAGTAACGAAATCTTGGGTGGGAACCAAAGCGCTCGTCATGGTAACGCATCAGATGAAGTGTGTATTCATGCATTGTAACCTCTTTTATGCGGGGTTGTTGCCACATTACTTTTCCTGTCGGTAATAAAGTTGGGAAAGCCATTGAGAACAGGCCCTCCATATTGTATTCATTTATTGGCGAGAGGCCTAGCTCTGGCGATGGCATGGTAAATGGAGTGTTACTATCGTGGTTTAGCAGGAGCTGTTCGATTTCCTCTTCTTTTGTTCCTGTATTGTGAGGTGTTGGCACGAAATATGATGAGTGTTCATATGTTTTATCAAAGTCAGTGGGAACATCAATACCATGAGCTATAGAGCAAGTTTGCATTTGGGGCAGTTCCACTGTGGTTGTGTTAAAAGAGGAGGAAACATTTGATGACTCAGATGACAGAGAGGAAAGGGTGTCATCGTCGATTAAGCCATCTTTGTAATAACCTAGTGCCTTGCAATAACAAATCTATATTGGTTTCTTCATGGAAAATTAAGACAACACAATTAATCAACATAACTTTTAAAAAATAAAATACATGAAGAAAAGTGCAAGTCAATAGCATTACACATATATATCTCAAATACTTACTATAATACAAATCTAGAATAGTCTCCATGGAAATTAAAGGCAACACAATCAATCACCTCAACTCAAAATATAGAAAATTCAAATCACTTTTCCTTGATGACATATGTCACTATTCTAAACTTTACAATCATATCATTTTATGAACACACCAAAAAAAAAAAAAATCTATTCATAGGAAACAAATTTAATTCATTGATGCGGCTTTATAAGAGGGTCAAACACCTAAATTAATAGCAATATCCTATTTTTAAATACCAATTAATTCTCATGGATGAAAGTAAAGAAATAAGGTTGTTTTTGGCAGCAGTTTAATAACATTGGTTTCTTAGATTGGTGTATATGAATTCCATTAGTGTTTGGGCTGTCATGAGGAACAAATATGTTCAGTCCATGTGCTTTAACAACATTGAAAAATTCAAATTTTATCTGAACTTGCTAAATTGTAAGGACTATAAATATACATGAACACAATTTATTCATTAGACTCTATTCATGTACTACCACAAAATAGTCATTTATCAAAGGAAATATAAATACAAAGAAACATGAAACAATAAAAAGGAAAAATCGAACATGTATGTTGAAACGTGTAATTTTGTAATTGTAGATATATAGACGAACCACTTCATTTAAAAGTTTCATCTCTTCATTTCAAAGTTGTTACAAATTCATACATATACATTTACAAATCGCATAGCATGAGTGGTATCGTTTTGCAAACTATTTTATTTGAACTTAACATGAGAAGAATTATATCATGAATGGTAGCCTTTTGAGGGTAATTTTATTTCCGGTAAAAATGAGTACATTTGATACCCCTTGAACGGAAATGGTTTGTAGGATAGAAGAAGTGTTGAGTAAAGTAGTAGCGGAGGTGCTATCAAAGTAGAGTGTAGTATTTACAAAGGGTTGAGTGATAGTAGTCTTGCTTCCTCCTTTCTTCTTGCTCCAAGTGTTGTTACATGCACCATTTTTGAGTACCTTTCGAATGAAAAAGGAGGTGAAATGTGTAGATTTGCAAGTGAGGCAACTCTGGAGAAATTTGTGAATGTCAAACCCTACCTTTCATTGGTTCCAATGTCAACAATTTCTCTATGCATAGTAAGTCCCTAGGACTTGTGGATAGTTAATCCCTAGGCAATTTTAAGCGGAAATTGTCTTCGATTCCCTCTCAAATTAAAGGGTATCAAAATATGTAACGGGTTAGAGGGATCCCAACATGGGTCATTGTATCTATCAAATTTGACAACAATAAATAAAGGTAATGTTGGTGGTGGCATTGATGCGTCATAGAAAATGTCGTGATTGTTCTTGTAGCACCATTTACAAGGCCTACGTCAACCCATAAATTTTCAATAAGCATGTTTTTTTGTTGTTTGCAAACAGAACTTTGTGCTCCAACTAATCATCATCAGGATTTCTTGGTCCAGCCTACCTGTTACTTTCAGCAATGGATTGGGAAATCGGAACGTTCAATGCCTTCAGCATCTGAAGGTTGTGGGAGTCCATGAGTTCATTTTTTGCAAACAAATGTGGTGCGTCCTTAAAATTTTGAGCTCTTGTTGAGTTAGGTGTGTGTCTGTGCGAGCTATTTCTCTTGTTGCAGGTATAGTGCGGGTCATGTATACTTGCGTTTTGATAGTGCAACATCTGCAATTGGTGCACAGCGTGCTCTTCATGGTAGATGGTTTGCTGGAAAGATGATTACAACAACTTTTATGGTATGTCTTTGAACCTTGCCAAAATTCAGATTTTTGTTAGATGCCAATTATTATTCTCTGTCATGAGTTTCTCATTTGCACTTTTCCATGTGCAGCCTTCCTATAGCTATGAGGCGAAATTTCCTGATAGCAAATGATTGACGCTGAACAAAATATCATAATTTATCTACGGCAACATCTATTTTAGATTAGTTTTTACCGAAGTTAAAGGTAAACTGACAGAGTGTAGTTGTGGAACATTAACCGCAAGGTTACTTGATATGGCATCTTTTTGTGGCTGGCTTGCTACTTTTCACTCAGCATTTCTGAATCAATTGGATTATTATTTGTACACGCTGTGCAATCCATCTTATCCATCTCTCCTGTTATTTTTCATGGGAGACCAATTCTTTACATGCCTAGTATTTATATTAAAGATTAATATGACGCATATTTGACTGCATGTGTGTATTTTCCTTATGTTCACCATTTCTTTTAGACTCCACAAAATTTACTTAATATACATTCAATGTCGTTCTTTTTCTAGATTTTGATTTATTTGGGTTTGGGTTACTCTGACGAAATCCACAAAAAAATGAAAACGTCAAACCAATTTTGAACCTGCATCCAGCATGCAAAAACGAAAAATCAAAACTGGTAAAAATAGCCGCAAAAAACGAAAACGTCAAACAAGCCGTCGTAACCGTCAAAACGGCCGACAAATGTAATTGCTTTAAAAAACGTCGAAACGGCCGTCAAATTTAACTTAGTCAGAGAAACGTCCGGAGGTCCTTTACCATAGGGGGAACGCCTTCGCGTAATAAGAACAATTATGTAAATTGGAAAACTAAAAAAATTCAAGCCATAAGTTAGTTTGTTTTTAATAAGAATGAGAGCACTTCTAACAAATTTAAATGTGTCTTCTCATATTGCATATGATAATTTAGGCTTCAACTAGTCATTGCCAAATGTGGAAAGTCGGAAAATAGTTAATAACAATAAATATTACAATTGGTTTCCAATAAGAATTTGTTAAGACAATGTTTTTATGGTTCTTTGTGCCCCATTTAAATAGTAAATATTTAAATCCTGAATTATTTTAGGCAAAAGGTGCACAAAGATGGCCACTTATTATTAAGTTATAGTTATTGAAGTAGCTTTAAAAATAAAGAAGGATTGCAATACTTAATAAAGACACGAAGTTCAAGTGCTTAACCATAACTTTGTTGTAATACAATTTTTGAATACAACGATTGAAGCTTATTTTAATCATCATAAAACAATAGTGCATACATGCATGTAATTCTATGAGTTATGGTTTGCAAGCTAAGAAATGTTACAACAATATACATTAAGTTATAAAATCTAGTTTCATATCTAGTATACCATTAGATGGATCAAACATTCCCTCCAATTGAACTGATGAAGCAAAATTAGATATGCCTGCTCCATTTGGCTTATAGTTGATATTTCGCACTTTCATTGGGCGCCTCAAGAGTTTCACACCTTGCTTCCAATGAGTTTCTCCTTGACCTAACGATTCATAAAAAGACATAATAACTTACTTAGAACAAATGAAAACCATAAGGTTTAAGGGAAATTATTGAATTGTATAAATCTAAGCTAGTGCTCCTAATGTTAACTTCATAGGTGTTTTTAATTCATCCACACAAAACTCTAGTGTGGTTATATACCTATTTAGGACCCACTATATTTATTTTAATTTCCAATTTAGGTCAATCATGAAACCAGGTCCACCAAAAGCATTAATTATGAATCCAACTTAATCACATTATTAGAAAAAAGTTGCAAAAAGAAAATCCTAGAGCCTCCAAACCTGGTCCCGTGGAGATTACAATAGATTCTTTGGAGTCCAAAACCCAATCCATCCACAGAACAAATCCATGGCATACACCAAACTTTGAAAATGGGACCTGTGAGTCATGCCAATGAATATCATACAGAAATGCAAAAGACAAAAAAAGCTAACAATTTATGGCTTCAACCCTGTTAATACAAACTAATTTGTACTACATGAACAATTTGCAACATTTAAAAAGCAATTTCATAAAGAACAAGCATGCTAAAGAGAGGGAGAATTCAAAGCATAAAAACAAAACATATAAAAGTGAGTGAGAAACAATAGGTTGTTCCTTTACCTTTCTCTTGTCTGACAAGGATTAAAGTACCTGAGTATTATTATTGTCACTACTAACTTGCGTTGGTGGTCTCTGTAATAACATGTCATACAGCCATAGTCTATAGCCCAACCCATCCATACGAAATTACATACACTACACATCCATGTATACTCACAAGCTACACTCTGAAATATACCTATTTCTCAGCATCAATCTATTTCATAGTCACTGGGAGACACCGCTACATGTAAATCTGTTTCAGTCACTAGATATGTGTGTACACAGATGGAGATCCCATACACATACCCACATCTCCTGGTGTATACGTGTGTGTGTATACATAGCGCGCACACACACACACACACACACACAAAGCATCCATGCGTGCTAACAAACAATACTCTGGAGTCTGAAATATAGATATTTCCCAGCATAAATCTATTTCATAGTTGCCAGGAGACACCGATTTATGGACAGGGACCCCAACCCCATACCTGTACCCACATCTCTTGGATATATATATAGTCTTCAAGAGACACTAGTGGGTATGGGTACAGTGATGGGATATATGTACGGAATTTATTAATATACCCCTGTACCCTGCTACTTTGGAAATGGTGTCCCCATAACCACACCCCACATCTCCCTGTGACCATCTTCTATTTGCACAATAGAACCCTAAACTTCCCTCTTATAGTTTCTGCTTAACATCAGGTATCCTTTCATACTGTAACTACATGCACGATGTTCTCTTACTGTGCAGCATACTTTTGCAATTCTCAATTCTGCTAGGAGCTATTGTGAGTTTTAGCTGCTAAGAAAAACACCGTATTTACTGACACTGCTAACAAATGCACATTATCATCCTGCACTCTTTTAAAATATTGTTGATGTGTGCTGTTACTGTCTATGTTTATTACATTCAAACCTCTAAAATCAAGATTATAACTCCAAAAGTAATTTTCTCTCGCCTGTCTCACACTGCTTCCTTGAGAATTATTACTTCTTAACATGTTGTCTACTCGGAAGTTGATTATTGATTAAAAATAGATTAAATTGTGTATTTTGGTTGCAAATAGTAGAGTTCATGTTATGTCCGTATCCCCATATGTAGAATCACAGAATGACATCTTCCTGTATAATCAATTCTGTTTACTTTGACAATAACATTGACAACCATGCCAACCTTGATTGTCTCTACCTTTCCCATAGTTTCAATCATGGGCCAGATAGTGAAAAACTTATGCTTGAGTGGGGGAGTCACAGGCTCAATTCCTGAGAGGTGTAGAGTATGTGTTCCCATGGTCTAAGAAAGCTCAAGCACGCAGGGTGATCTTATATGTTGTAAGCTACCCTCCAATCTAAGCACAGTTAGGTGCACAAGGTGTCAGGCATTGTGGACTTTAAAAAGTACCTTTCCTTTCGTTTCAATCTGATTCAACCTATTTGATATAACATGATCATAACACCCACAATGATTTGTAACACACTATTTGTGTTAGAAAAATGAATTTGCAGCAAACAACCAAAATAAGAGAACAAAAAAAAAAATTAAGAAAATATTTCCCATCATTTTGTACTAGGTTGATATAAATATATAAACAAGAAAAGAGAGGATGCACCTACCTCCAAAAGAAAATTGGATGCTACACACCATTTATGCAGTGTAGGATAGGTGTTTAAAAGGTGTAACAAGGTTTAAAGTCTAAATAGATATTGTTATCCATAATTTGCACCCCTACAAAATGGACAACTAAACAGGTCTAAGCGTTGGAAGTTGATAGGCTAAGTAATGCCTCACATTTTTACAAGGTCGCTCATGAGTTGGTCTCCACTTGTTGCGGCGAAGGTCCAAGCCGATAAGTTGGGAAAACAAGGCGATAAAAGCCGCCGGTAGCATTTTAAGATGCTTGTGGCCGTAGCATTTTATATGCTATTTTATGCTACCAACCAAGAGTATATTTTATGCTACCGGCCGGTAGTATGGATGGCGGTAGGTCGCAATAGAAAAACGGCGCAAAGGAGTCAGTAGCACTCAAAATGCTACCGGCTAGTAGCAGAACATTAGCAGTGCTAGCAACAGTTTCGAATGCTATCAACTAGTAGCAATTTTGGTGCTATTGGCCAGTTGTACAAAGGCGACATAAAAGAGCAATGAGCGACACAACAAAGAGGGTCGCCAAGAGCATTTGTACGGATGCTACCGGCCGGTAGCGAGGAAAGCATGTTACCGGATGGTTGCATTTATGCAACCGCCGACACCAGGAAAAAATACTACCGTCCGAGCGGAAAAAACATGCAACCAGCTGAGTGTAGGAACAAACCAGGATTAATGGGTGAAGTACAGAGTTGTTCAACTACCAGTTTAATGAGGTATGGCACCCATGACTGCCTGTGCAAGAAAAGTACCAAATTTGTATGGCCTCCCATACCTCTTTAATGAAATTTGTCGGTTGGTGAGGCAATTTCAAGCATCTTCTTCTATATATTGTAAAATTCACCTCATTTTGAGGGGAGACTTTCTATAATGCAAAGGAACTCAGTCAAAATTGTTCCAGAGTTGTGAGCTAAAGGCCTCAAATTTGGGCATTTTATAAAGGATTCTTGCCTTATGCCTATATTGTAATGGATTGTGCATGTTTTTAGCAATAAAATTGGTGTTTTGTGGCTTTTCTTGCCCTAATTCAAGTTATATTGCATCTTTTGCCTCCCATTATGTTTGCAAGTATATTGTGCATGTATTTATCTCTTTACAGTTCTTTAATTTGTTGTGCTTCATGAATATAGGGAATTGAATATTGTTTTGGACTATGGCGCCTCCACCTGCCCTCTCCCACTTTGTTTACTCCCTATTTTTCACTCACTCAGATTGTCTCACCCTTTCTTGGTGCATCACCTTCCCTTAGAGTAGGTTTACTTTTATGCATTCTTCTATCCTTGTCTCCTTGGAAAGCATTAGGGTAGGATTAGATTAGTTTGTCATTCTCTAGCACTTTAGAGAAGTTGGCACTAGGTTAGGAGAAGAAGTCAGCTTTCTCTGGAGGATTATCCTACTTGCAAGGTCCCACACTGCAGATAATCCCATGTTATGCAGATTACACTGATTGCCTCACACACAAATCACTAGCAATCAGGGGTGTTGTAATTTTGCAGAATAGATACTTTAAAGCGACTAATAGTCGCCAAATTTTTTTCAAGTAAACTGTCCCATCCCTAGTTTCAAAATCATGAAAAAAAAATCTCATATAAGAAATTTACAGCAAGCAATCTTTGGACCCATGATCTCTTGATGGGTTGCAATGAATCTTCCACATGTTTTTTTCTTTGGCCAATAAGGTGGTACGCACCTTTTTATACTCCAAGTTGTTGTACCACTCGTAGGGCATCATTGATTGCTCTCACCATATCATTGGTTGTTGTACCCTTTAGTATGGGGATCTAACAACATTAAAAGGGATGCCACATGCATAAATAAAACATGCAATTTGTTGGTTGGCTATGTCCTTACTTTCATTCTTGAATACTACTTCCAACGGTTGTACATCTTTTGTTTTATTATAACTAAGAGGTAAATCATCTACCTTTGCAACCATGGAGGATGACAAAAATAGGGTGATGGGGTCACGACATTGACATGTGGCGACATAGGTGTCTTGCTATCTTTCAATCATTTCTTTGCCAAAGGATGCTTCAATCTTAGGGCAGTTGCTGCATTTGCATCTTCTTGCTCTTTGATGTATGCAAGAGTTTTTACACGTGACAACCCCTTTCCATCCACCCTCCACAAACTTTGATTCCATGGCTAGAAACCCCACATAAATGAAATTTCACCCACTACACAAACTCTTAAATTGGAGTTTGCACTCTGAGAAAAATCAAACATAACCCCCTCCACCTGAATATTGCTCAATTGGCATGACATACTTCCAAAATGGCAAACATGGATCGTATTTCATGGTTATACCTTGATCCACAGAACTAGAGCTGACAGCCATTCTAACAATCCCAGCTCCCTAGTTAACAATTTAAAAAGAAACAAGAAAAATCATGTTATAAATGGAATTAAATTTTATTATTTAACTAGTGTCCACCGCTACTAAAATATAAGTCTTATAATTTAGTAGTTGGTTAATATTAGTCAAAGTGTTAACTAATAAATGGTTGTAACCTGTGGAACTTGTGGAACCAATTTGTAACCATCTCTCACATAGTAAAATAATGGACACACAATGAACATGTGTCCATTCCGCTTTTTCTTCAGTTATTCCTTGTGCACGTTGTCTAAAATTGGTATCAAAGAAAAATCGCAAGCAACTGCAAATCACAAGAGCAGTTTATTGATTTACAGTCAACATTTCAAACCCAATTGTATTTTTGTTTGGACAAAATATAGTCACTTAGTTTGGACAAAATACAGTCACGAAGTTTGGACGAAATACAGTCACATTTGGACAAAATACAGTCACGAAAGGGTTCCAAATAATTTACAATTGCGATTCAGTTTAGACTGTGATGGAAGTAACAAAAGAGCAGAATATAGTCAAGGTCTCAAATCTGAATATACATTGTTGCTGAAAAAGTTGCGAAAAAGGGCATCGAAGGTATCAGACGAAGCTCAAACAAGAATAACACAATTTTGCCATTTATCAGTCATTTCCAATTGCAAATTTCAGATATTACTAGTCACGAATCAGGAGAATAAATAGTTGTTTTAAATCAAACGAATTTCAAGGGCAAAACAAGGAATAAAGACACGTCATCACAAATTTTGGATCAAAATGGTATAAACACAGGAAGTGTTAATATGAAAATTCCAAACATAAACTCTTAATATTTCTGCAAGCAAAAGCAAACCCTAGTTTTTTTTTAAGAATGGAGTTTTCTTTACCAATAGACAAATATTTTGGTTTCAATTTCCACACTGAAAGTTAAAATCCAGATGCAATTAATGAACAAAAATTGTGGGGTATAGTTAATGGAAAAGAAAAACAACCCACTGATGTTGCTAAATTGTTAGAGTGGGAAAGCCACAATGATAAAGCGAAAGCTATAATCGGGCTTGCTCTTTCTGACTCTAAACTCCATATAGATTTAGACAAATTGTCCAAAGAAATTTGGGATAACCTGAATAGGTTGTTTGGGGCAAAAGCAATGAATGCTAAATTTTCTTTAAAGCTTCAACTCTTTCAATTCAAGATGGTTGATGATGTTACTATGTCCAATCATATAAACAATCTAAGATCTCTTCTTAAATAGTTAGCAGAGGTTAAAGCTCTAGTAGATGACAAAGACTCTACAATCATTTTGTTAAGCAGTTTTTTTCTCTTCGTATAGCAATGTCATTTTTAGTCTCAAATCAACCGCCTTTGCTAAGCTTGGAAGATATGATTTCAACTCTCTTGGCTGAAGAAAAGAGAACTATGGATGATGCAAAAGGTAATTCTTTACATGAAAGTGCACCATACTCCCGCATGAAAAATAATCATAGAAAATCATATAAAGACACCAAGAAAGTTGAGTGTTATTATTGCAAGAAAAGAGATCATACAACCTGGAATTTTCGCATTCGAGCTAATGATGTTCTCAAAGGCAAACTCAAAGATAATTTGAAAGAAGTAAATGTGGCCTTTGTTGACAATCCACTAGACGTTAAAGATTTTATTGATGAAGAAAAAGATGAATATGTTCTCTAAGAAGTTAGTGTTTTGAAGACAGAAGGGAACTAGTGTAGGTAAAACTCGGCATAGATGGTGGTCCGATAGTTTGGGAGTATGTGGATCTCAATAATTTACCCATACGAGGGTCACAAGCCAGTCTAATGGAGCATTGTGGGAGTAGCGCAACATTGAGGGTTGTCCAACAATTCGGGAGTTCAAGGAGGTGGAATCTGGGAATTCGAGAATTCAACTCAGGAACTACACTTTTACGAGGGTTAGGGAGGCAGCTTGATAAAGTTCTACTTGGTCCAAGAACCGTTAAAAATAAAAACTTCTAAAGATTGAAATTCTATCTTCTTTCTATAACGGAAGTCTTAAGAGGGGATGTTAAAATATAAGACTTATAATTTAGTAGTTGGTTAACTAATAAATGGTGGTAACCTATACAACCATTTTATAATCACCTCTCACATAATAAAGTAATGGACAAGATGAAGATGTGCGCATTCCGCTTTCTCTTCAAATCTTCCTTGTGCATGTTTTCTAACAACCGCTAGAGATTGAAAGAACATTAAAAACTTTTTAAAAAATAATGTGGAAATGGTATATTAACAAAAAGCAAACAAGCTATAAACTAGCTTTAAAAAAGTAATAAAACAAAACAACACAAACTTACCTTGAATCACCTAACCTCTTTGTTGTAAGCTCCTTAATCTACTTGACACTTGGATTAGCCCTTGCGCAATTGAAAACATGAATATAATCGAACAAATGTACAAGGAAAGATAAGTATCCAATGTGAGGTAAATGTGTTGTTTAAAAAAAAATGGAGGGTGTATTTGAGGGTTAGGGTTTGTTTTTTATGTTTGAAAAGTTGTTTTGACTTTATTTTGAGTAAACTAGAGAAACAATTATGGGCAGGTACATGAGGGAAATGTGACGGGTATGGGTTTCATTACCTGTGCGTCTAGGTACATCAACAGACATACACAGTACTAAAACCCATACCCATCACGTTTCCCCATGTACCAAGGCATGCATTTGTCCCTAGTATGTCCCATACCCAAACCCTACAAGGTTGTACCCAACTACCTAGTTAATTTACATCTAAAATCAATTTGAGATCAAAGTCACTATGTCTATCTCCATAAACAATTTGAGGTCTCATTAAGATCCCCTTCTTGAAAGTAGCAAGTCGAAGACCCTTAGCCTATTCTTTGTTTCCCGACGGTTAAGGAGGTAGAAAATATGGAAAACAATTATCTTAATAAAATAACTTTAGTGCATAATGATTTTATTATAAGCACTTTAATTATTTATTAGTGATAAAATAATAAAATAAAAGGTCACTTTATTTTTATTTTTCCCCTAGGAGAAAATGCGACCCATATGGGGAAATAAAACAGGGGAAGAAAATATTAAATAAAATAACCTTTACCCAAGTGGAGCGAGCTAATTGGGCTTTTGTGTGGGATTATGTGCCAATTGAGATTATTAAAGTTGGTCACCACACTTGGGAGAGACATCAATTTGTATATTTTTACATCTGAATTTTGGTTGAGCTGATTAATTTCCAATTTTACATTAAAAGATGAAAACCCTTTGATGTGTCTGCACTAGAGGACGAAAACTCTCTATTGCCAAGGTTGAAGAATGAAAACTCTTCATCCTTTGTGACAACAAGCTTTATTCAAGGATTTCTATTGAGTTTCAAGCACCAATATAAATTTTCAGCAAAGTTTGTAAACCCTCAATTGCAGATTTATGTCATCTCTAGCTAGGGTTTGAAGGAGTGTTGTGGCTAATTTTTGGCATACATTTCTAGTTGTTTTCTAGAGGAGCGACCCACTTGTGGGAGAAATTTAAGCTTCCTAGGGCACGATTGTTCCAGTTCCGATTTCTATCTTCATTGCCATATTTTTAGAGATCTTTTCCAACTTGTTTGCATCTGATTTGGGCTTGGGAAACCTCTTTTCCAAGCTTTTCAGTAAGCTGATTTTCTACAGACTTTAAATAAAAATACGGCTCTTCTTCCTAGGACAAAATTTATTTTTTTGGTATTCATACTTCTATGATAAATTATGATCAGTATTAGCAAAGATTTGAGTAATTTTAAATCAATTTTGAATGTCCACAATCTCTAGATCAAGTTGCATTTTCTAGAAGAAATTCAGATCTGCATTTTTTTATCAAATACATCTTCTATTAGTTGTAAATCAGATTTGCAAGTGTTCCTTCTGGGTTTAGATAATATCTCATTGGGGACATTACGCCTCTCTTATCAAACAACAAGCAAAAGTCAACGCTATAGTAGATGACGAATATGCCAAAGTTATTTGCTAGACAGTTTGTCTTCTAACTAAAAGGAAAAGCTCAAAGGCAAACCAAATGGGTGAAAAATTTGTTGATGAAGAATACATATATATAGAAACCTACACTTAGAAAATAGAAAGGGATCTAGTGTAGATAAAGCTCACAACATAGATGGTTGCCCAGTTAGTTAGGGAGTTTGTGAATCTTGGGATGTATACCCTTACAAGGGTCATGAGACAACTTGATGGAGCATAATGGATGGTTGTCTAATAATTTGGGAGGTCCGTAATTCGGGAGTTTGACAAGGTGGCATCCAAGAACTCAAGAATTATGCTCAAGAGCTAAACATTTGTGAAGATTACGAGGCAACTTGATGGAGTTCTACATGGTTAAAGAACTATTTTCAAAGATAACGGTTCTAAAGAACCCCCAACTCTATTTGATTCTCGTAGTTTTAAATTTTTTTGTGTTTGTTTTTGCTTTCTATACAATATAATGTCCCATTTTTCAAAACTAGCACCAATCAAGACTTGTTGCCATTCCTCCTCCCGTGGCCAAGATGGAATTGCAAGGGACGTCCTTCGATTTCGTTTTTTTTATTCTTATTAATGTTTTTTGTGGTGTTTCACTCCCTAAGGCAGGTCGGTTGGGATTATAATGCTCCCAACATGAAATTAAAAGATAAAGTAAAGCTCATTAAGAGGTCGATAAGGTTGGAGAGTTTCCAAAGATGGAAATAGAAGAAAAAGCAAGATTGAGAGGTCGGGCCACACCTTATGACTCTTGGCGCCAACCAAAGGGTATAAGAGGAGTCTTAGGGGCTCATTTGCACATCAGCTTTTGGCATATACACTTTATACTTGGTCTCTAGGGTTGATTGCTCTAAGTCCATTCCACTATTGGGTGACAATCCATTAGTGTGGCATCCAAGGAGGACAAAACCCTTTCTTGTGGGAGATTGGAAGATGAAAACACTTCAATTTGTTGGTGTTGAAAATTCTCATTGAAGACCATCTCGCTAGTTTGCATCCATGGCATCAAGGAGGAGTGATTTCACGGGTTTTAATATTATTTTAAGCCCCTCTCCTAGGGAGCAACTTGCATAGACGATCATTTGGGTGTCTTCTAGGGCACAAAACTTCATTATTCTTTTATCATATTTCGCCATTGTTGGGGTTTGGAGACTCCATTTTTGTCGTTCCTCTTGATTGTACTTCTATTGTTTATGATTAAATTTCCAGCTAAGTATTTCATTGGATTTTATGATGAAAAGTGTCCCAAGATATTCTTGAAGTATTTATCTATGTTGTGGATGATTTCTATGGTAATATTTGGTTGAATTCCCACTTTTTGCAAGTTGGTATTCACTATTGTTCTAAATTTCGGTCAGGTTTGTTGTACAAATTAGAATTTACTTCACTTGGGGTTTGTGTTATTTCCTTTTTTCAGTTTCAGCCCTAGAAAGGGACATTACAGTGGTATTAGAGCTTGATCTTCCCAGCCTGAGGGTTACTTGTGAGGAAGAAAGATGGAGTGAGCCTTCACCATCCAAAACCTACAGAGGGGAAGGACATTCAAGGAAGAGCCTAGGGTTTCAAAGGTTAACAATGTTGCAGCTAGCTTTGAGGAGTATCAAGCCCTTCTAGAAGTTATTTGTGATGCCCTATCATTTTCCGAGTTTGTAGGATGGAGAAAAGATAGAGTGGGCATTGGAACTTGGTCTAAGCCCCAAGCCATGCACAAGGGTCATGGGAAGGATATCCCAACCCTAGAGGAGAAGAGCCCCATCTTGTTGGCAAAGCAAGAAGAGGGAGCCAAACTCCCAAGTTCGTTATGCAAGGATGGACATGCCTATCCCTCTAAGGTTAAAAAGGAGGAAGATATATTGCAGCAGTTGGTTACTAAGAGGGAACAGCCCTTGAGAGTCTTAGAAACCCCAACACTCATGCCAAAGTGGAGCTCTTGGTTGATTTTCCAAACGGGAACTATAGAAACACAAGAGTTTGGTGAAATAGTGGAGCACAAGCCAAGAAAGGAGAAAGAGATCAATGAGCACACAACTCAAGGTAAAAATATTTTAGTGTTTGATGATAAGTTGTTGGTGTCTAATGGTTGCATAGGGTTGAATATTCATAGAAAAATCAGATTTGGGAAAGGAACAAGGGAATGGCATTGTTGGAGATCATAACCATGAAGAAAGGGCAATCCGGTGCCCATAATCACTCTCATCCTGCTGGAATTATCCTAACAGCAGTTAATGTGGAGCAAATTGATGATGGTAAGAGCCACAAAGACATACCAAACACATATGAAGACAACCAAAGGTATGAAGCTAATTCAGATTTGTTGTTTTCTACTGTGCCATCTCAGATTTGTAGTCATGAGCAAACAATTGAAAAGGATGACCATGGGGCAAGTTTGATGCTTCATAATAAATCACGGCAAATGGGTCATCATCATGGTGTCAAGAATGAAGAAAAATCAGATTTGCAAGGGATTAATGGGGCTATAATTCCGGGTGACCTTGTTGGGAGGCATGCCTATGGAATAAGGGTCTCTTTTGATGCTCATGTTAATCCTCAGCTCGCTGGAAATTTCAGGACAGCAACGTATGGTAAGCAATTTCATCATCTTCTAAGCAATGATTGGCTACATCACCTTCATACTATGTCTTTGCAATGTTTTGGTTATCCTAAGAAATATGCTAACAACTTTGTAAAGATGAAGAGTACCAAATGGGAAGAGGATTCCACTTCAGCCCTACAGAGTGGACTTTTTGTTGACAATTCTAAGCATGGCCCACATATTTCGGACTTATGGTTTCCTCCTATGTCTCTGCCATATTTGCATCATGGAGGGCATCATGGTCAATTTGATAAGAGGAAGGTCGTGTTGAGGGACAAGGGGGACATAGATTCTTCCTTGCAAATTCCGGATTGTTTGCACCTAGAAGTTTGGGATCCGGGAACCTTTTGAAGGATGTTGATACAAACTTGAGGACTGTTGTCTACATCCTTATGGCATCCACTAGAAAGTTAATAACCACAAGAAAAGGTCATTTCTCACCTACGGTGAAAGATATAGTGTTTGCAAATTTGTCATGAGACAACACAATGCTATAGCCATGGTAAGATGCTCTACCTAAATTCACATTTTGGATGGATAGTACTCTCCTTGGACAGTTGTAGGTTGACATTTATGATGAAGATTTTTGGGTTTAATATGATGTGTGGAAGGGATTTCAAGTATTACGGTTGCTGAACCTTTCGTATGCCAATAACATACAAGAATATTGAGTTAGAAATGTTATACTATGTAATATCCCTCTTTCCAAATCTGAATTATATAAACTGAAAACTCCACAAAACTGAATTTTAAAATGTCGGCAAACAGTCAATACCAGCAATAATGAACAGCAGACTGAAAATATCTTTTATTGGTGCAAATAATCACTTTCCAAGATACCCACAAGGCCAAAAATGGCGATTTGGGGTCTAAGAACAACTTACAAGTGAAATCTGAATTTTTCTACACTTGTATGAATTTATAAAAAATAGATCAAGGCTGAAACAGTGTAGAAATTAACAGCAGTGATACATATCAGGCAGGGTACGGGGGGCTAGGGGACGAACCACAGCAACATAGGTAGCACCAATCTCCTAAGGGGTCATTTTTGTCGTAAAAGTGTCTAGATCTGTTCCTGCAACAAAATGACTCAAAAACAATCAAGATTTAGCTAATCCAAAGCTTTAAAACTCACAATTTCATATCTGCTTTGAGGCTCCACTGAGATAGATTGAAAACAACCCCAAAACATGCCCTAGATCTGAAAAATCTCCCAATAACTGAAAATTTGAAGTGTAGCACAATAGTGAATCCCGGGTGGATCCACCTCACAAAGTTGAGGAGTTTTCTGAAATGGCACTTTCTCCAAAATAACATGTCGAAGACCTTAGCCCAACTATGCTTCCCGATGGTTAAGGGGTGATTAAAAGGAAACTATAGTCTTAATAAATTATTATAAAGTGCATAAAAAGAAACTTTATAAAAAGCACTTATATTAATTTATTAATGACTTAATAAAAATAAAAGAAAAAGATAAAGTGAAATTAGAAAAAGAAAAAGAAAATGTCACTTTATGTTTTTATTTCCCCTAGGGGAAAAATGCGACCCATGTTGGGGATGTGACAAGGCCAAAAAAAATTAAATGCGGGGAAAGAAAGTGATTGGTGCTTGAGGTGACTACTAAGCCAAGTTTTCCTATAAAAGCAAGTCGACTTGGCTTGGAGAGATATCTCTTTTATTTTATAAAAATTCTGATTTTTGTCTAAGCTTTGTAAGCTTTCGAATAAACTCCTAAGGACGAAAACCCTTTTGAGTTAGCTCTAGCGACGAAAACCCTTTTGATGATTAGAGAAAGAGGAATGAAAACTCTTTCTTGTGAAAGAATTCTCCATTCAAGGGTTTCCACCGAAAATCAAGGATTAATTTGTGTTTTCCAACGAAGTTTGAGGGCTTTCCAAGAGGGGCGAATGGTTGTTGTTGATTTCGGGTATAGCTAGGGTTTCATCTACACATTTCCAAATTTTCGAGCCTATTTTGGGTGTCTTCCACCCATCGGAAAATTCTGATTTTGGTATCATTGGAAAGCTTGTGATTTTATCTTCAATTTGAGCTATCATTTTTCAAAATTTGTTGGGTATTTTCTGAGTTATGAATTTCTGAAGTTTCGGTTGTTTTTCAGTAATTAAAAATATATTTTTAGTATTTTGCAAAAATATAGTACTTTCAAATTTGATACTTCAAGGGCTACCTACAGATTTAATTTCATAATTTTTAAGGTCTTTTGAGGGTGATTTGTTGTTTTTGGTTGGATTTGTGGATAATCCGTTTGGGCACATAATTTGTCCATTTGGGGACATTATAGTGGTATCAGAGCAATGTATTCTCCTAGCCTGTGAAGGAAGGATGAGAAATTATCAGATCTGGAAGCTAGAGATTAGAAAGATTCAATATGAAGTGGACCCAAGTTCCTTTTTTATGGTACTAATGAAATTTCTACTAGATCTTAGTTGAAGGAGTCTGAGACATGTTTGCGATGGAATCCTATGTGTCAGGATGATGCCCTCATGCTCATCTCTAGATACTTGGATGGAATAGCACATAAGTGGTGGCATCATTTGTTGAGGAGTCGAATCCATTGTCTCCCTTGAAGATTTCACCCAAAGTTTCCTAGAAAGGTTTGATGTGCAAGATAGCAAGGGTGAGCAATGTAAAAATGCCTCATTAATTGAAAATGTTTCTTTGCCTTCTAATGATTGCATGCATGGTGGTGAAGTAAAGAAATGAAATCATGGAGTATACCCCAAGGAGGAAGAAAATTCAGATCTACAAGTTGGGAAGAGAGTTTTGTGGCTAAAGCCCAAATTCCGAATATGGATGTTAGTATTCAGTTGGCTGCCTTGTCAGGAACAACAGTACATGAGGAGGTACATGAGAAGCAAGATGATGAAAGGAAAGGAGATAACAAGCAACTTGTTGATCCAAACACAACAGCTAGTGGTGAGTCATTTTGTGTTTTTAACAAGTGTTTTATGCTTCATAATATGACACTTATAGATGGGCAACATCCTAAGGGATACTCTATCAACAACAAAGAGTCCAAGGATGATAGATATGCAAGAAAAAAAGAGAAATCAGCTTCGATCCTACTTTTAGAATTCTGAGGTACAATGTTCCACTCTTGAATTGGGTACATTCTTTGACTAATGTGTGGCAAGATAGCAGTGGAAAGAAGCAAAGATGGAAGACCTCTCATGATATAAGTGTTCATGAGCACTATAAGGTATGGGATCCAGGTAATATGTTGCATTTGTCCAAAGTTATCAATTCTGATTTTGAAAATTTTGTGACTGATCTCATAAGGAAAAGAAGGAATTCAGAATTGTCTTTTGGGATTACAAGTGTTGGTAAGCATGGTGTCTTCTTTGGAGACTCCGGTGCAAGAAGGGAGAGTACCTCTCAAGGTACTAACGCTGATTTTCTGATTGCTAAAGAGGATAAGAGAATATTTTATATTCATTTTCAGCTTGTTGAACTATTCGTAACGTAGTTGATAGAAAGAGAGGAGAAAAGGCTTTATTAATAGAGCCCATGACTGATTTTTATATCAGCAACATGGGGGAACCTTTGGAAGGGTTAGTGAGGGCACTTGGTCCTCAAAGTCTTCAAAGAAACAAGGTACAATCTGTTGTTAATAAAGAGGAGTTGAATTCAAGGAGCATTCATGACTTTGGCATCCTAAGGTATGAGAATGGTTACCATTTTTCTAGTTTGTTGAGTTCTCCTATGTTGTTGCCATGTTTCTATCATCTGGGACAGCGTGCACATGCTTGGATGATCGAGGAAGACTATTTCATAATCAAGTCCCAAGATATGCTAGAAGGGATAAACACATCCTTCACATTGCTCTTGATTCAGCTAATGAGCATATGCTGCCAAAGAAAATAATACATCAGCCCATGATATTGAAAGGACATGAGGTATGTGGTATTTTTATTGTGGTTGAGTTTGCTAGAGATAAGGTTGTTTTTGGGATACAATGGTTGCATGATTTTAAGGTGGAAGATGATGTTTGGGTTGAAAAATCTAAGGAGAATGAAGGTGTTGATCCTATATAAGAAATTCTGAGTTACAAAGGTATGATGAGCAGCCCCAATTATGTTATTTCAAATGTGTTGTCTTCTCTCATGAAGGGAATCAATGGGTACAACAAAAGGTATGAAGTTCCTTATGATAAATTTTATGGATGCATGAGTTCTAATTTTGATTTCCCTTTCTCTTGCATTTACGATGGAATGAAAATATGGGGAAAGAGAATAAAGTATGATGAGGGAGCAGCCATGTATATTCCCAACATAGAAGGAATTGGTGACTTATGTCCATGGAAAGACATGTCTTGCACAAAGAAGGTAACTCATTTCTTTATTGTCATTAAGAGGTGTGAAGTACTTGAATGTTTTTGTACACTTGGGTTACTTAAAGTTGGAATCATTCATTGGACACATTGGCTGCCATCTTTTGGGAAACTTGCATTCATTCCTCATGTGGATAAACTGAATTTTTTTGAGGAAAACATAGAGATTGTTGCCATCTTTTGGGAAACTTGCATTCATTCCTCATGTGGAGGAACTGAATTCTTTTGCATCAGATTTCATGGTATGCAAAGGAGGTTGCATTTTTGCAGTTCATCAGCTGATTGGGAAGGAGAAATCACAATTGAATTCGGAGAAGGTTCTGATTTTATTTGTTTATCAGTTGATTATCCTTTTTCCAGCCTCTTTATTGCTTTATTATCTGCTGGAAATATGAATTTGGTAAGGTGTTTGGCAGTTGTTGAGGCAACTCTTCTTGTAGAATGCAATTGGGCACTCTTTGAGGGTCTAATCCTTCAATTTCAGTCACTTCAGATCTGCCCTCATTCTAGATTCATTAGTCTTATGATCCACTCTTGTCATTTTCAGCTGATTTATGTCATGAAGGGAACTAATTTTCAGTTTGATGAGACATTTCCCAATCTGATTTTTAAGGGGAATTACAGAGATACTATGATATCATAATCATACAGCAGAAGCTTGGCACATATCAACTGATCATCGGGCTTGAAGAAGGGCTAATGAGAGCTCTTGTTTCTTCTAATATGTTTGCTTCATGTGCAAGGTTGAAGATAAGCAGGGAAGGTGAAAAGGGATTGTTATCCTATGATGGTATTCTTGAGTGGGCAGCCTTGGAGCTTAGAGAAGCTTGTCTAGCTACGGATTCCTCATACACTGGGGAAGGTATAACAGTTTGGAGCACATTCTTCATGGCTGATTACACTCATACTTGCATTGACTTGATGGAAGCAAGTAAGGTTGGCATATTCTCCCAAAGGCTTCATCATTTGACCGACACCGGATCAAGACTTTGGGAGCACTACATCATGTTCTCTCTATTGCACATGGCACTTGGACAGATGAGTTTGGAATTGCTTGAGGGCAAGCAATTTGGGGAAGGGAGGACTGAAATGTCCCTTTCTCCAAAATAACATGTCGAAGACCCTTAGCCCAATTTTGTTTCCCGACGGCTAAGGGGTGATAAAAAGGGAAACTATAGTCTTAATAAATTATTATAAAGTGCATAAAAAGAAACTTTATAAAAAGCACTTATATTAATTTATTAATGACTTGATAAAAATAAAAGAGAAAAGATAAAGTGAAATTAGAAAAAGAAAAAAGAAAATGTCACTTTATGTTTTATTTCCCTAGGGGAAAAATGTGACCCATGTTGGGGATGTGACAAGGCCAAAAAGAATTAAATGTGGGGAAAGCATGTGATTGGTGCTTGTGGGTGGCTACTAAGCCAAATTTTCCTATAAAAGCAAGTCGACTTGGCTTGGAGAGATATCTCTTTTATTTTATAAAAATTCTGAATTTTGTCTAAGCTTTGTAAGCTTTGGAATAAACTCGCAAGGACAAAAACCCTTTAGAGTTAGCTCTAAATAACGAAAACCCTCTTGATGATTAGAGAAAGAGGAACGAAAACTCTTCTTTCTTGTGAGAGGATTCTCCATTCAGGGGTTTCCATTGAAGATCAAGGATTTATTTGTGTTTTCCATTGAAGATCAAGCTTCTATTTGTGTTTTCCAGCAGTGTTTGAGGGTTTTCCAAGAGGGCGAATGGCTGTTGTTGATTTCGGGTACAACTAGGAATTCATCTACACATTTCCATATTTTTAGCACGTTTTGGGTGCTTTCCACCCATCGGAAAATTTTAATTTTGGTATCATTGGAAAGCTTGTGATTTTATCTTCAATTTCAGCTATTATTTGTCAAAAATTGTTGAGTATTTTACAAGTTATGAATTTCTGAATTTTCGGTTGTTTTTCCGATGCAATCACAATGTCAATCAAACTCAATTCACAATGTAGTGAGCATCAATAATTCAAACTATGTTTCCTTGAGCCTTCATGGCTAGCTTTTAACTCAAGCTCTCAGTTTCTTTCAATATGCAAATTCTTGGCTTTTTAGCTTTACAACTCTCAACCAACTATTAGACCATGTTTCTACATGGTTTTCACTGCTTATTCCAAAATAATAAATGGTGCCAAGTTAGTTAAGAAGGTCGATAACTTATCTACTTGGAAAATCTGAGTTTCTAGGCTTCTTGGAAACAAGCCAACTTTGGACTCAGTCTCTCCCACCTTCTCTTAGGTAGACACCCTGCTTAGACACCTTAAAGAATGATTAGGGAATCACTAAAAAGAACTCAACCCACTATGCTTGTATTACTCCTCTCATTGGCACAAAATTGCCCTTTTCTTCTCTTCAAGATAGTGCATGTTTGGTTTATATGGGGGGATAGATTTCTAGAGATGCTTCTTAGACTCTATAAGCTCCATTAGCATCCTCTTACTACATTAGATGTGTGTCCAAAATTTGGGGTTCCAATTTCTTGTGTAACTCCCTCTACTTATCTTTTGCAAATGAGCTTTTAAACCCTTAACTAGGCCTTTAAGAAAGGATTGTCATGCATAATTTCAATTGTAGGCCACCTCAAGGGTAAGTATGAACATTTACAAGCATCCATTAAACCATTTAAACTTTCCTATAAATCTCGGAGGTTAGCTCAAAACCAATCACCGAGTTCCTTTGTTAATGCCTCTTCCTCACTAGGTCTTCCATGTGTTTGAATGTTCTTGAAGGGACTTTCATAAATATCTGGACTTTTAACCAATGAAACTTCAAGATTTCACTTAAATCGTCTCAAACACCATCTCATTATCTTTTCTTCCTAATCTCATGCAAAGAGAAATTGATTTGAGGCTTCAAGGATCTTACCCTAGCAATAGTTGCATTGTAGGTTACAAACTAGCCCGAAAGACTATTTAGCTTATAACTTCCTTTGTAATCGATTCAAAGCATGAGATTTGGAGTCTAGGTCTATTTTCAAGTCCTTCACATGATTATTTACCAATAGGGTCTCGATACTTTACCAAATTTCATGTTTACTTCTAAATATGGCTGCCTCGCCTCCTAGTTCAGGGTTTCAACAATCATAACTCACCGTGCAATATTACAAAAAGGGTTCTATGTAATGTCCCGCTTTCCCGGTCGATCACTCAGATGATGAGATTTGCCTATTATCCATCTCCGTAGGTAAATTCAGTGGATAGGAGATGATTCCCGTGGCATGAGATGTTTTTCCGCACTTGAGTCGGGCACCAGAATGGTTTATTTAATGAGCAAATTATATTATTTTAATTAAAGTGACTTTATTAAGTGGGGTTACAAAGTTACTTTATAACGTCATATTATTAAGTCGGAAAAAGTGACTTTATAATATTTAATTATGACGTTAAGTGGAATTTTATTTTTATAAAGTGGAATTAGTATAATTCCACACTTGGGCACCCCCTTTGGAATTGAAAGGCAAATAAAATAAAATTAAAGGTGGTTTGGATTCCAGGGTTTGGGTTTTTATAAAAAGGGTTCATGGTTTGGATTTTTATAAAAAGGGTTCATGGTCCTGGATTCCAAGGTTTGGGTTTTTATAAAAAGGGTTCATTCTTTCATTTGGGGGGATCATCTATCATTTTCAAAGACAATTTCAGAGCAGCTCATGCTTATTATTTTCCGAGGACGAAACCCCTTGGAGGATTGTGGATTGGACGAAAACCCAATTCATATTGTGGGAGATTCATTCAGGATTTCCATTTGTGCTTCATTGAAGGATTCAATCAAGTGCAATAGTTGATGTATTATTGCATCTTATTGAGAAGATTGTTGAGTTGCAACAGCTGAGGTATTGTTGCAAATATCATTTCTTTTGGCACGACAGCTGATGTATTGTTGTGATTCAATCGAAGGAAGTATTGAAGATATTTTCAGTTGTTTTTGTGGGCAATATTGAGTATCAATTTAGTCATGGGGGACGATCTGATGATCAGAGTGTGTGAGCAATAAACAGAAGGAAATCTTGGCAGCATCATCTCAAAATCGTGGCATCCAAGCAGGTCTATCAGCTAAGAGGAGGTCGATCATTTGTTGCATATCAGGTTCTTCTATTTCATATCATTTTTATAGGCTACATTGCATTGTATTAGTCGCTGCCATATAGTGGCTGTAGTTGCATGAATATTTGGTATAGGACATTGTAGCGGCATTCATTCATGATTCGATGTAAGCCAAGAGTCTTGGCATTGCACTCAGATTGTAATCAGCATTTGATAAGATTGTAATAAGTCTATGCATTCAATAAAGGAGAAATAAGGTTGCACAACAAATGTTTGTCAATATGTCATTGTTGTAGTTACTTATTTCAGTTCATATTCAATCAATAGTTTACATGGCAAATGTTTGTAATAATGTCCACTAAGTTGTAGGTGCATTTCTCATGTCATTTCAGTCATATATTGATTGCATATAGCTGTAGCATTGCGTTCCCTTTATTTCAGTCATTTAAATTACTTCTTGCAAGTCCTTTGCAATCATCAAAACAAACCAAAACACCAAATGAAGAAACTACAACAGCAAGTACAGACTTGCAAGCCAAGTGTTTGACAATATTCCTTGGAGCTCAAATCACCAAAACAGGGTCGGATTTTCAAGGGATATTTCATTTTGAAGCCTGGATGCCAACTCCATCTTCTAACTTCCAGTTTCTTGATGGTGCATGCTTCAAATCCATCATTCACGAGCTTCCAAGTCCACTACAACGTAACACCGAGTATCCCTAGTGTAAAGATTATATAAGCTAATGTAATGTCCCCTTTCTTGGACAAATTAGACAATGGAGAAGTACTTGCCAAGATCAAGCAAGGAATGGAGAAACCCTATTGCATCAACCTAAAATATCACAATGTCGGTTATTTCGAACCCAAATAGCGTTGGAACTAGCGAAGGTGGTGGGATAGATTGGAAGAAAACAATTAGAATTTAAACACATTCAAATCAGATTTTTAATAGCTGAAAAATAATTAATATTCAAACCCCAACTGCTGTGATTTTCAAAAATTCATATCTTGGGCTAGAGAAGTCCAAATGAGCTAAAATTTTGGATATTGGGCCACAAAAATATGAAGAATAATATCCCAAAGTTGGTTTTTGCACAGCCAACACAAAACCCTAAATTTTTCCCAAACATTAGGTCGCTCGTCACCTTTAGGGTATCAAATCAGCTCCAAAAATTATGAAGTTAATTTCCCCTTATTCCTCCGAATTTTTACAACCAAATCCAATATTGAATTGACCCTATTGGAACCTTTTTCAGATCTGATTTTATATCAGCAAATAATAAAAAAATTCCACCCGTAATAGCTAAAACATCAAAAATTAATATCTCACAAAATACTTGGAGTTTTGGCATGAAACGAATTGCACAATAAAGTAGAAATCATGAGCTTTCAAATGAACTAACAAACTGAATTTTCTGAACATTGAAACCCACTCAAATCTGCCCCTGAAATCTGCCTCCAAGTTGCTAGGGTTAGAATAAAATATTTAAATAATTTCCAGCTCACAAAACCCTTCCAAAACCCTCAAACAATCAGCCCTTTCTCGAAATAATTGATTAGACACAGCAGAAAATAGATCTAGCATAAACAACCTCAAAACATGATAGATCAAACCCCAAACCAAGTCGATTTGCCTCTAATAAATTGCAGCAATAATAACAATCACAAAGTACCACAAAACATTCACCCACATGCAGATTTATGCTTCAAATAATTGTGCCACACCCTAGAGCAAGTCGCCAATGCTAGAATAGAAGAAATATTGCATAAATTCACTCAACACGAGAGAGCACAATAGAGATAACAATGGAGATAACAATGGAGTCTTTAATATTCTTCAATAATGAATCCAAATGAGAGAGAGAGCAATGCAAGAACTAGGGCATACATCCCATTACTCCAAGCATGGAGTGAAATCAAAATGATCAATCAACATAACCCTCTAAAGGAAATGTGACCTCCTTTTATAGAACTAAGGGGTGCAATATCCAATGAACGACCCTTTCCCTTTTAAAGGTAAAACATGAACTCTCATTATAATAAAATATTTAATACGAATACTATGTGCACTTTATTTATTTTATAATTAAATAAATAAAAGTAACTAACTTTATGTGCACATTAAACTAACTAAAGAGACGCCCAAATAGAGTTGTAGCACTAGGCATGCCAGGGGTTCTGATGTAAATAAAAGAAATGAACCTAGATATAAGTAATGCCCTGAAAAGGGGACGTTAAAGCTAACCATTGAAATGAATGCACGGAGTTAGGCTTGAATACACCATCCTTCAACTAGTGAAATGTTTTTATCTCACACACAGTTCACTTACCAAGATTCCCATTCTTGTTACACAGATCCAAAGTTGTGTTCTCATGCACTTAATCATACAAAATGGAGGAATCGAGACTTGGTGTCCCCGTTTTCATCCCCGAAATCAGTGACTACCCTATCTCGAAAAATTTTCGTACTTTTTAAATGATGGGTCGTTTTGTGTTTTTATTGCCCGAAAGTTCTTGTATTGCGTCAAGATATTCCCAAAGAGCCATATTAGCCAATTTCGCAAATACCCAAATGCTCAAAATTGTTATATTCTCGTAAGTGGATTTTTGCGGAAAATTTGTATTTAATTATTTTGAGCCCCGTTTGAGGCTATTTGCGCTCTGTTTTAACTCTGTTATGATCGAACATGTCATTATTCCTATGTACCAGAAGGGTTTTAACAAGGAATAAGTTCTGGGCTTTATTTGTAACTTTTGGCAATTTTTTGTGTTTTTGTGTTTTCTCGTTTCGTTTTCTGTGAAATTTCTCTGGAACAATTCCTTTGTTGGGTAAGCCCGATTCTTGGCCTGGAGCAGCTGGAGAACATATACGCACGTTATGCCCAGAGGAAGTCACCATCGGAGGTCTAGATCACTGGGAAAAAGCGAAGTCGTGCACTAAAAAGCACCTGCGGGGTTGGGCACATTTTTGGAAAACAAAGGATTTAAGCTGCAGTGGGAAAAATAGAAGCAGTAGGCAGGTGGGATTTTATTGCCTGCCTTGCAGGTACTTTTTCCCATGATGGAAAAGTCACTTAAGTTGCAGTGGGAAAATTAGAGGTAGCAAGCAGGCGAGAATTTATTGCCTACCTTGCAGGGTAAAAATTCCCATGGTGAAATAAAAGAAAAGTGACTTAAATGAAATCATGGGATTTTATTGCTTGCCATGCAGGGTAAATAATCCCATTGTCAAAGTCAAATCACTTAAGTGAATCATGGGATTTCCGGGGCTGCCTTGCAGGGTAAAAAATCCCATTGTCATGTGATTCTTAAAAATAGAATTCTTTGTCAAAAAGTGCGACCCACCTTGGGTGAATAATAATGCATTAAATAAATATTTGTTAATATTTATTCACCCAATTTTGGTGCCCAGGCTTGTGGAAAAGTCAACAAAGGGAAGTGGACAAAAGGAATTTAAAAATAGAATTCCAAAATTAAATAAATTTAATTTATTTAATGCAGCCCCTTTTGAGAAGGAAATAATACTTTTTAAAGTATTAAATGATTATATTAATTCCTATTTTTAGTGGCTAAGGTTAAAGCACACTATGAAGCTTAAGTGGAGTGAAGAGTGGATGATTAAATTGATTAAATTTAATTTATTGGATGGTTGTCCTTAAACATGCAATTTTAGCACACCAGTTAAAGAGAAGAGCATGATTTTTAATTAATTAATTGCCAGGAATAGGAAGGGCAATTATTAATTATAGAATTATGAGGGTTATATAAGCATGGGCTGTCATAAGGATGAATTAATTAATTCACAGGTGAAGAAGTGCAGCCCAGAGGAAAAGTGCACCCCATATTGAAAAGAATTTTGCTTAGAAGGTGCATTCAAGGCTAAAAGCTTCCAAATTTGGCGCATGCATTGAAGGAGGTTGATTTGTGTTTGCATAAGTGATACATGTGCTCAGGTGAAATTGGAAAAATTCATGCTCACTTCGCAGGCAAATAAAACATCAATTTTTGGGGCAGCAGGCTTGAATAGTGCAGATTTTTATTATTAAAATTCATTGTTCATGTTCCGGTTGCCATCTTTGTCTGAATTACTTGTAGGAATTCATCACAGGTGCTTTTATAAAGAAAAGGAGCTTTAATCAATGTCCAATACATTGAATATATCCTCCGAATCTGAAGATTTATCCAGATCTGCACCAGTTTTGAAGAATTCCAGCCAAATAAGAAGAAAAAGAATTATTCAGACAAAGATAGACAAAGCCATGGTGAAGAAGGATGAAAAAGAAAGCACAACGGAGTCATGCATCACTTCTAAATTTGCAGATATTGGAGACACGGATCTAGGCTCGAAACCTCTTGCTGAATTGATAGACAGATCCAGAGCAGGAAAACTTCACTCATGCGTGCAGATTAAAAGCAGTGGAATTATTCGAGCTGCAGCTTTTCCATCCACAGCCCAGTTGCCAAAGTTTGTTATGCAGGTGCAGATCCATATCCAGATGCAGATGCAAATCCATATGCAGATCCAGATCCAGATCTCATAGTTGCAAAAGCTTCCGGCACAAAGGCTTCATCCTCTTGTTTCGAATGCAGCATGTGAAGAAGTCAGTGCATGGAAAATTCCTTCCAAGATCTTGTGCAAATGCTCCCATCTTCCAGTTGAAGCCTTCATTGAATTTTCATTCATCCGGAGTGCTTTCCAGAATTTTTAATTGCTCATATGCAATTAAAAATAAGGATGATGAGTTATCTACGGCAAACATTGCATTGATGCATGTACTGGAGAAGAACTGCAAAAGCTTCAAGGATAAAAGAGAAGACAAGGCGAAGGCAAAATTCTAGCCGCTTCCAATTCCAGCTTCTTGTTTCCAATTCCACTTGTTTGAGATCCATTATTTCCAATTCCAACCGTTTTGAGATCCACTTGCTTCGAGATCCGATTTGGTGAGAATCAAAGGAAAAGAATCACCGTGCGTACGCAGACATGAAAAAGGACAAGACTGCAGCTTTCCTCTTCCTTCTTCTTTCCTCCAACAAAGTAATTGAGCGATCAATTAAATTATACAACTTAAGTGATTGGTTTAAAAGCCATTACTTGAAGAAGTCAACTACTTGGAGATAGGTGGCGGACGTGCAAAATAGAAGGTTCTATTTTCAGTTGCAAATCATACATGTCATGCAAAGAGGAATTCCAAGATGGAGATTGCCAGTTGTTTCTTTCCTCCGACTTCCACATGTGCCAATTCAACTAAAAGCTTCCAACTTGTAATTGCCCCTCTACATTCTATAAGTAGAGGAAGAACCTTCGGGTTAATAATCAAAATTTGTAAGCAGCAATTTTGTGTTCTAGAAGCGTGTTGAACCCCGAGAGCCACTTAGAGCAAAGGAATACAAAGCGTGAAGTTTCCGGAAAACTTTGTGTCACGGTGTACTATGTTTCTTGCTTTTAATCTTAGATCTCTTAATAAACTGTGTTATTTTAGGTTTGGATTTAGAGCTGCCTTTGTTTTAAAATTCTGTGTTTATATCTATTGCATTCTTCTATGTGCATGCAATCAACTCTGCCATCTACTGATTGGGATGCACATCTTCCCCATTTCTTCTCTATGTTTATAATTACCTTTTTCTATAACTTTTCCTTTCTTTAAACAGATTTTACTTACTTGCTGCTGAAGCTGTTCGATTATGGTTCATGAACCGAGTAGTTAAAGTAAAACCCCATTTAGATATTAGCATACTTACATTGACAAATCGACACGGAAGCCTCACCAGAAATGAGGGAGATTTATCTTATGACTTGCCTAGGTTTGATGATATGCAAAAAATCTAGCCAACATGACCACTCACCAAGAAGGATCTTCCTGTTCCTTTCTTGTATTTACTCATTTTCTTGCATTCACAGACTTTGTGAGATTCCATCATAATCATAGGTCATACATTCTAATCATGCATAGATGTTCAATTGTCACAAAGTTAGCAATATACAAGAACTATCAAAATCGTGTATCAACATTTCGGGCTCATCACAATGCTTTAGGTCATCTCTCTTCAACTCAAAGATTAAGCATGTACACTAACAAGTGCAAAATCATGCAAGAAATGGTTCTGACAAGACTGGTTCTATAAACACAATCATTCAAAGCTCTCGAGAAATCTGAGTTTTCCCCATTTACTCTTCACTTGAAACTCTACAAAAGATTCAATCCGAAAGAATGAATGTATTCAGTTACATTGGAGCATTTATACCCCTCTCCTTTCGGTTTCCACGGATTTTACACCTTTACAAGCTCTTTTGGATAAAAATATGCTTTTATTTCATCACCTAATAGTCCCTACTAGGTCTAGGACCTAAAGGTCTAGGTTATTACTCCATGATCAAATTTCCTAATCTTAATAGGCTTTCCACACTTTGTGAATGTTTTACGGACCATTCTGACTCAAAACAAACAAAAAATGCCTTTGTACAAATTTAAATTGTTTTTGGAGGAAAAGACACATTCAAAATTTACAAAGGCTTAACCTAAAAATCAACCAACTAGATGACCACATATGACTCCTAGAACCTACAATGACACCTTCAAGCCAAAATATGATGACTCAAGACATATTTACATAGTGGAGTGATTCTCTTGCATCATTTTCTGCAATTAAAAATCAGATTTTTAGTATTTTGCAAAAATATATGTATTTTCAGATTTGATAATTCAAGGGCTCCTCGCACCTCTATTTATCCTTTTCCTATCACAAACTCCAATGACAACACCCATTTGGATCATCGACTCTGTATTTAATATTTTTTATGATTTGCCACTTTTATTTCTTCATTGACATTTACCTTTTTCCTCTTAATCACTTTAAGTGACATTATTATAAGTTGCTTTATAAAATAAACATAAGAAATGACTTTAGCAACTTAAAATAAAAGTCACCACCTTTCTCCTCTTTTCACACCCCTTAAGCCCCCGAGAAGAGAATTGGGCTAAGGGTCTTCATAGGATTAATATCGAGAAGGGGACATTACAGTCCTCCCCTCCCGAAATTGTTTTCCCACAAGCAATTGTAGATTGGGATGCTCCAAAAATTTTGCACCTTCTCGAGTGGCATCCTCCATTGGCAAATCCTTCCAACAAACTAGATACTCATTTATGCTCTTGTTTCTCAATATTTTCTCTGTTACATCAATGATAGCTTCGAGAACCAAAATGAGATTGCCTTCATCATCCATGGGTGGCAAATGCGGAGAAGGAACTATATGTTGGCCTAGCGGTCGTTTAAGTTATGAAATATGGAACACATTATGGATCTTACTATGTTCCGGTAATTCTAGCTCAAATGTTACCTCACCAATTCTTTTTAGCACTTTGTAGGGCCCATAACAACATGACTTGAGCTTTTCCTTGCCAATTTGCTTAATAGAAGAAGATTGCCTATAAGGTTGCATCCTTACAAAAATCATGTCATCCACCTCAAAACTTCTCTCTACACATTGTTGATCTGCATAGAGTTTCTATTGATTTTGAGCATGTTGGAGGTTCTCTTTGCACATTTGTAACACTTCTTGGCATTGTTGTACCAAATATTGTGCCCTGAAACTCGATTATCCATTAGAACCACATCTTTGAATGACAAAACATGATACCCATAAAGAGCCTTGAAAGAAGTCATGCCCATAGACATGTGATGAGTAGTGTTGTAGCAATACTCACACATATAGAGCCATTTTATTGACTGCTTCAGGTTTACCCATTTGTTTGCGGATGATAGCTAACGCTTGGCGTCAACTCTGTACCTACCAATCTGAAAAATTCTTACCAAAATTGACTCAAAAACCTGTTGTCCCTATCACTCACAATATTCTTCGGTATTCCATGTAATCTAAACACTTTTTTGGAAAAAAATGCCAACCACCACTGGAGCGTCATACTTGGTTGGAAGTGGCACGAAATAAGAAAATTTTCTTAGTCTATCAACTACTACAAACAAACAACTCTTACCTTGGACTGAGGGCAGCCCGTGATGAAGTCCATGGATATGCTTTCCCATTTTTGATTGGGAATGGGTAGTGGCTGCAATAAACCAGCTGGAAACACATGCTCTACCTTATTTCTTTGGCATGTAAGACACTCTCTAATATGCTGCAATACTTCATCTTTGAGGCCCTTCCAAAAATACCTCTCTTGCTTGCTTGTAGGTCTTGAAGAAGCCTTGGTGCCCCGCCAAAGGAGAATCATGGACAGCCTTCAAAATTTTGTGTTTCACCTTGGAATCTTGTACTAAAAAGACTATATTCTTATACAAAATCAGCCCATCCACTACTTTGTATTTTTCATCATTCAATGTACCTTCAATTATGGTGTTGTGAACTCATTCTTGGCATATTCCGCTATGATGTGAGCCTTCCATTCTGCTGTAATTTCTGTTAGAGAACACAACATGGGCTTTCTAGACAAAGCATCAACAACTATGTCAAAATCATAGGCTTGGAGCTTACTTACCCATTTTTGTTGTCTATCATTCAAATCCTTTTGCCCCAAAAAGTATCTCAAACTATTGTGATCAGATTTGACCACAAATCTTCCACATACCAAATATTGTCTAAATTTAGTCAAGGCATGCATGATAGCCAACATCTCTTTGTCATAGATTGAAAATTTCCTTTCCACTTCCTTAAGCTTTCTACTTTCAAAAGCAATGGGGTGTCCCCTTTGCATCAAAACAGCTCCTATTCCTTCTCCTGAAGCATCACACTCAAGTACAAAAGGAATAGAAAAATCTGGAACAGCAAGTACAGGACATGTGCTCATTACCTTTTTCAAGTTGTCAAATGTAGCTTGGGTTGTTCCGGACCAGCTGAAAGCTCCTTTCTTGGTTAAATCAGTCAAAGGGGCAGCAAGTTGGGAAAAACCTTTGACAAATCTCCTGTAATAGCTGCATAATCCCAAGAATCCTCTCAATTGTGTCATAGTGGTGGGTGGAGGCCAATCCAAGATAGCTAGGATCTTTTGTTGATCCACATGGACACCCTTGGCATTGATAACATGCCCCAAATATAAAATTTCAGTCACACCAAATTCACACTTTGATTCCTTGGCATAAAGTGACTGCTGCTCCAAAATTCCCAACACCATATCCAAGTGTTGGAGATGTTCCTCCCATGTTTTGCTATAAACCAATATGTCATCAAAGAAGACAAGAACAAATTTCCTCAAGTGTTGACTAAACACATGATTCATACAAGATTGGAATGTAGCTGGTGCATTAGTCAAACCAAAAGGCATCACAAGAAACTCAAAATGCCCAAAATGACATCTAAAAGCAGTTTTGTAAACATCTTCTCTTACCCAGATTTGATGGTACCCGGATCTCAAATCTATCTTGGAAAATATGCAGCTCCATGTAGCTCATCAATGAGTTCATCAATCCTAGGTATGGGATACCTATTTTTGATGGTCCTCTTGTTCAATAAGCGGTAATCAATGCACATTCTCATAGTCCCATCCTTTTTTTTACAAGAACAATCGATGATGCAAAAGGACTAGAACTAGGCCTTATGTGACCCATCTCCAAGAGCTCTTTGATGGCCTTCTCAATTTCTTCTTTGTAGACTCTAGGATGATGGTATGGAGTAGTAATTACCACCTTAGTGCTGGGTTCCAACTCAATAGTGTGCTCAAACCCTCTATCTGGTGGTAACCCATGAGGAAGATTGTCAAAAACCTTGACATGCTTGTCACGGATGGCCTAAATATCTTTGTTATACTGTTGTTGTTCCAAAATCTGATCTGCAGAGGTTATTAAACACTCAACTGCCCAAGCAACCTACCCTCTACAAAATGCTCTTTCCATCCTTTTAACAGTTACAACCATGGGTGCTCCATTTGCGATACCATATAACACTATCTCTTGGTCTGCTGATTTGAATTTCAACTCCATTGTTTGATAATTTTGTGTAAATTCTCCAAGAGAGTGTAACCATTGCACACCCAAAACCAAATCAGTTTCTCCAATACCAACCACATAAAAATCATCTATCACCTTATGGTTACCAAGAGTGATTTTCTAGATGCATGGGATGGTGAAACCATCTGCTACCGTAACAAAAGAACCTTTGAAATCTTCTAATGGCAGCCCCAATCTCTTAACCAAATCAACATCTATGAAATTATGAGTTGCACCACTATCTATAAAAAAAACAGTAACTCTCTTTACCTTTTAATTCTCCTCTTACACGGAAGGGATGGTATCTTGGAGCTCCGGATAGTGTAGCAAGAGTACTATCCAAGTGGTCAACTTCTTCTTTTTCCTCTTGGTCTTCATCTCCATGAGTCTCTTCCTCATTTTCTTCTACTTCTTCCTCCCCATCTGAAATTACCTCTATGTAATGTACTTGACCCTTTCCTAAGAAACGATGGTCGAGAGTCCATGGATCTTTGCATGTAATACAAAGATTTTTTCTCCTTAATTCATTCCTTGTATTATCAGCTTCTTTGTTGTTCCTTGACGGCTCTCTTTGTGGTGTCATACCCTGTTGAAATGGCTTCCTTCATAGTTAGCATACTCGTAGTACTCGCTAAAGAAAAACCAAACAAGTACTAGAAGGAAAAACTCACCAAAAAGACTCGTCGAGTTTTTCCGAGTTTTTGCTTTGAGTTTTTGGACTGTACTCATTTGATACATTTTGTAGCTATATGTTGCTTAAAATTTATTGTTTTTAAAGAAATTTGTGTAATTTTAAGTTGCAGTATTCGCGAGTAAAATTTTTTTGGAGTGCATCAGTATTCGCCAAGAGGATTATGCGAACTATGGATTTCTTGCTTAGCTAATGGGGTTGTTCATGATTTCCCTTGAAATGGGGGCTTAGGATGCCCCAATGAAGTCTCTCTTGGCTGTCCAAAGGACAGATTTCTACTCTTAACAACTGTAAATTCCGAATTCAACGATCTCTTGATGGCATCTTGAAGAGAAGGCTCAAAACCCTTCACCAAGCCCCTAAGAGGTTTGGTCAAACCTTCTATGAACAAAACAACCAACCTTCTTTCACTAACATCCGGAACCATGACTGCAAGTTTCTGAAAATCAAATATACTTATATACTTAAGTCTCTTGTTTGAGTTGTGTCAACTCTCTAAAATCCACTTCCGATCCTTCTATCAAACCTTTCTATTAACCTTTGACTAAACTCATCAAGAGTGGTAATAGAACCATGTCCTTGTGTAATTATGCCATGATACCACCATTCGTGAGCCACAACCTCTAAATGCAAAGTAACAAATTTGAGGGCCTCTTCTTCATACATGGGGTTTAGTGATAAATAAGTGTCCAATTTTTGTAACCAAGATCTAGTTGAACATTTATCAATACCATCATATGTAGGAAGAGTAATCTTACCCAATCTATGTTGGATATCTCTCCTTGGCTCTTGATGACCTTGATGACTCACCTTATTTTTCTTTGGTCCTTCACTTCTCCTTAGTTGACAAAAATCTCTGAAAGAAAGCAAGTCTCTTGTGTTGTTGCTCAAAGATGCATATTCTTCCCCATATAAATCTCATTCTTCAACTCCAAGCGCTTGTGGTTGTTATAACTCCATTTTTGGTTCTTCTCTTTGTAGGAAATTGGCACAAAAAAATTAGCAGTGATCTTACTTGAGACCCTTTCTCCATGATTGGTAGAAGAGCTTCCTTCACCATGATTACCTTGGGGTTCAATCGGTTAGTGCTTAGCCCATGTATTAATCGACTCAATTCAGCAATAAACTTCTACAAAGGAGTCTCTTAAATCCCTCTGAGCTTCCAAAAACAATTTTGCAATTCTCTATTACCTCTAGTGAACATTTCATTCAAATAGCTCATCTCGTTTGTTAGTGTTGGTCTTTCTCTATCACCCATACCTTCCTTTCATAGAGTTCTTCTTGAGTAGTGATATCTAAAACCCTCTTCACCTACGTCCATGCAAAACTGATTTTCTCCTTCACAGTGGGAGAATCACAGCTTTGATACCACTGTAATATCCCTCTTTTCAAATCTGAATTATATAAACTGAAAACTCCACAAAATTGAATTCTAAAATGATGGCAAACTGTCAATACAAACAATAATGAACAAGACTGAAAATATCTTTTATTGATGCAAATAATCACTTTCCAAGATACCCACAAGGCCAAAAATGGTGATTTGGGGTCTAAGAACAACTTACAAGTGAAATCTGAATTTTTACGCACTTGTATGGAAATATAAAAAATTGATCAAGGCAGAAACAAAGTGTAGAAATTAACACCTGCAATTATTATTAGAATTGTACCAATAGATGTTAAAATTGTCTTTATTGATGCCAAAGAGTCCCCAATCACCCATAGACTCAACAGCAACAAAAAAAAATCCAAAAGGCTCACACCAGTCTCTTAAGGGGTCACTTTTGGCCCAAAAGTGCCCAAATCAATTCCAGGTTGCAAAATAACTCGAAAATAATCAAGATTTGGCTGATCCAAACCTCACACTCACAAATTCAGATCTGTTTTGAAGCTCCGCTGAGATAGAGTGAAAACAGCCCCAAAACGTGCCCTAGATCTGAAAAACAACCTTCCAATAATTGAAAATATGAAGTGTAGCACAATAGTGAATCCCGGGTGGATCCACCTCACAAAGTTGAGGAGTTTTCGTTCCCCAACCTTCAAACCTTGGAGGTTTTCATCCCCAAAGCTCCTTCTCCTTAAGGGTTTTCGTCCTTAGAAGATTTGATGCAAGCAAAATAGCTTAACATGCAATGAGAGAAAATAGATTGGCAAAAGATGCTCCCCATGGCTCCCCACACCTCTATTTATCCTTTTTCCTGTCACAAACCCCAAGGGAAACACCCATATGGGTTGCCCCACTTTGTATTTAATATTTTTTATGATTTGCCACTTCTATTTCTTCATTGACTTTTACCTTTTTCCTCTTAATCACTTTAAGTGACATTATTATAAGTTGCTTTATAAAATAAACATAAGAAATGACTTTAACAATTTAAAATAAAAGTCACCACCTTTCTCCCCTTCTTCACACACCTTAAGCCCCCAGGAAGAGAATTGGGCTAAGGGTCCTCATACGATTAATATCGACAAGTCGACATTACATACTACAGACCATGATGGGTTTTCCTCTTCAAAATTATGCATGGGGTTGTCCATACCTTCCATGGACAGCGAGAAAAAGGCAGGTTTGGAGACAATCTTTCCACTTAAAATGATGGGTAAGAGGGTTTATGTAATGTCCCTTTTCCTCCAAAATTGAAGACAATTGGGATTTCTAGCGAGACCTTCTCCATGGCTAGAAAGAAGAATAAAGCGAGAAAAATATAATATGGTTATTATTATATTTTGTATGCTTTTTGTTGGCTAGATTTTCTGCATAGCATCAAACCTAGGCAGTCATGAGATAAATCTCCCTCATTTAACCGGTGAGGCTCCCGTGTCAGATTTGTCAATATAAATGTGTTTTTATCTATCAGGGGTTTTACTTTAACAACTTAGTTCATGAACCATAACTAAGAAGTTCTGCAGCAAGTAAGCAGCTGTTTAAGAAAGGAAAATTATAGAAGAAGGAAGTAAAGGAATTACAGAGAAGAAATGAGGAAGATGTGCATCCCAATTAGTAGATTGCAGAGCTAATTGCATGCACATAGAAGAAACTCAAATAGATTTGAACACACAGAATTCTAAAGCAAAGGTAGTTCTAGATCCAGATCTAAAATAACACAAAGTCTATTAAGAGATCTAAGATTTAGAAGCAAGAAACAAAATACACCGTGACACAAAGTTCTCCGGAAACCTGCTTCTTTGTATTCCTCTGCAACAAGTGGCTCTCAGGGGTTCAGCACAAAGTCTAGAACACAAGATTGCTTCTTACAAATTCTGATCGATGATTAACCCGTAGGTTCTTCTCCTACTTATAGAATGTAGGAGGGAAAGTACAAATAGAAGACTCAAACTGAACTAAAGTATGAACAACAAGTAAAGATGACATTTGGCAATCATCCTCAACTAACTTCTTCTTAAGTGACACATGTATCACTTAACTAATAGAAAGGTTCCACATGACTTCAAGTAATGGTTGCAAAACCAATAACTTAGAAGTTTACAATTTCATCCGGGAACATAGAAAGTAGAAGAAGAAAGAAATAGAAGAAGTCATGCCAGCTGTAACATCTACATCTTCTTCTTGTTCTGATATCTGATATACTTGTCGAACACATAGTTCAGCATCTTTCCATCTGTTTTAGCTCATCGCTTCCTTTTCTCTGTCCCGACCGCAGCAATCCCTCATTCAACACTTTGCTGCATGCTTCCACTTCTTCCAAACTTGGCCCAAATCTCGCAATGTCTGCCTGCAGTGTCACCAGCCTACTGATAGAGTTCATCGTGAAAGGCTTGGTGGCTTTATCAATCCTCTTTTGCACCATCAGAAGAGAACCCTCCAGAGAATCATGCACCTCGTTAGAAACAATCCGCACGTATGAAGTAATACCTCCATCCACTCTTTCCTCAGTGAAAGAAATAATACTGTCCGGCAAATCTGATGTTCTACTCTCAAGCGCCTGCATCCTCTTCAGCAAAACTCTGCAGATCTCCAAACGGAAAGATACTGCAAACTCTAACTGCTTCCCCTTCTCAACTGATCCATCCGGCACAATTTGCTCTGCAACCAATACATCTCCCGGTAGCTTGTTGATCTCGGCCAAAACACTCAGGTTACTCTCTGCAACTGTAATTATTCCTTTTATGCTTTCTATCAGTTGCTTTAGTTGATTTTCTGCATCGTTCATAACCTTTAGGCGGGCTGGCACTTCCCCAAGTTGCACAGAAGCTTGACGAATAATCAGATCCTTCCATTCGTCAATAGCCTTTACTTGATTGCTCGCATCTTCCATTTCCTGCATAAGATGATCACTCACCTGCTCTGAAATGGGCTGAACGGAAGATTTAGCAACCTTGGCTATGATCTCACATAATTGAGATATTTGCTTCTGTAGCTCTTCTTTCTCCGCCTTTTCATTGTCAAGCCTAAGGAACAAAGCATCCAAAGAATGTCTCGCGTGTCCCGCTTCAATCCTTCAAAGGGTAGCTTGACCGAGTGGTATTTTGGTCACTGTCACATCTTCTGCCGTGAGTTCCTCTTCTACCTTTCCTTCCGCCGGGATCGATATCTCAGCAAACTTCTCTCCCGAATCCTCGATGATCAACCTAGAAGTTGCTTTAGCAACTTTAGGCCTTCTGTCTCTTCTGCTCAGATCCTGAAGTAGCTGCAAGTCATGTTCCTCTAAGTTCATCTCTATTCTTGCTTCCGGAACCAACTGCAAAGCTAACCATTCCGAGAAATTACTTCTCGGAGAATGAGAAGTTGCTGAGTGCGCTACTATTTCCCGCTCTGCATCCTCTCCATCAGAAAGTGCCACAGTATCATGGCTGCCATCCTCTGAGACGCCCAAGGACAAAGCTCTTTCGAACTCCGTCATCTGCAGCTTCAACACCTCCTCTGGAACAGGCGCTGAACGAAGTGGCTGAGGCGAGAAGACGAATGTCGCTGGATTTAGTGGAGGCATGGAAACATCCTGCTGCTGCGGTGCAATAGTTGGTGATTCACTAGGTACTGGAGAAGTCGGAGTCAAAGCTATGGTCGTAGAAATGGTCTTCTCTTTCTCTTGAGATCTTCTGCGTACTTTCAACTTCTCGGACCTTCTGCTGCTCTCTCCTTCATGCTTTCGCTTGAGGGAATCTTCTGTGCCGAAGTTGCCCGTGATTTGATTCATCAATACTTCATCAAGGCAGTATCCCCTCGTTAGCAGCCAGCTCGAAGTACTCACCAACACAGCTCCAGATCTTTCTTCTATTGTGCTGCAGCCGCCATTGCTATCCTGTAGTAGAGCTTTATCTCCTCCCATTTGATGGTAAGTGTCCAGTACCACGTTCCCATCATCTTTAAGATCCGCAGGTATCCGCGCTAGTCCAAAGTCAAATACTTGCTTTCACGCCGATGAACGCTGAAATCTTTCTTTCTGACCTCGTACTCACTTCTGCACTTCATCCAGAAATCTTCTAACGAAGGCACATGTGCGTACTCCTGGGAGATTGTCTTCCTGGCTATTCCAAATGGATCGAAATTAAGCCGCGCAGGGAAGAACTCTTGCTCATACTCGGACAACATTTGTGCTTCCATTCCTCGAGCTCTGTGAATGCTGATGCAACTGTAATATCCCACAGTGAGTGGGAAGTAGCCCGTAGACTTGTGCCGCTTCGACTGAAGGTCGTGTAACTCCACAAGTTGCCTGCTTAGCTCCATGGCAATCAATCTGTCACTTGGGTACCTTGGCATCTTTGTTGGTTCACCTGAAAAGCTCGTAACCCTGAGGTATGTGAAATCAGCAAACTGGATGAATACACTGCCAATCTTGGACACTGCTTCCCATGCTTCCTTGCTTACCCTGTGAGTCTTCAAGTCTTTGTCTAACCTGCAGATGAAATCGTAGAAGAAACCATCGTTGATCACTTTGAAGTCCTTCTCGCACGCAGGTGCAGTAAGCTGTGGGTAGCACTCGAAAATGGGATCCTTGGAAAGAATACCACATCTATCCAGCTTGGAAAAGACACCCTGTGAAGCTGCAGCATATACCAAGTATGAAGTCATCTTGAAGCTGAAGGTACGCTTTACGCCCGCAGCTTGCTGCTCACCGATGTCGCTTTGCTAATAATTTCTGACCAACTGATTATAGAATCAACCTTGTTGATTTCAATGGTCCTGATGAAAGCATACATCCATGTCCGGAAAGTGTAGGCATTCGCTTCACCATTCAACCTGCATAGCAATTTGACAATATCATCCGCCTCCTGCACCAAATTGGATCGTGGAAGAGTTCTCGAACCGGAAGGGGATCTAGGCTTCTTCATGAACCGCTATTCATGATGCTCACACAACGCTCTATGCTTTTCCCACCTACTGTCAGCATCCTGAATGCTAATAGAAGTCACCACCTTTCGTACTGGAATCTTCAAACAATAATCGAAGAATTCTGCATCCAAACGAATTATTGTCTTTCCCGCAACATCACGCACTGATCTAGATGAAGGATGATAGGATCTAGCACACTCCATCACAAACTCTGGCAATTGGGCTGTACATGGGAAAGCTGCAGCTCGAATAATTCCGCTACTTTTGACCGCACGCATGAGTGAAGTCTTTCCAGCTCTGGATCTATCAATCAAATCAGAAAGAGGTTCTGGGCCTAGATCCGTGTCTCCTATGTCTGAAAGTTTAGAAGCAATGCATGAATCCATCGTGCTCTCTTTTTCATCTCCTTTTGCCATAGCTTTATCAATCTTTGTCTGAATAATTCTTTTTCTTCTAATTTGGCCTGCTTTCTTCAATACTGGTGCAGATCTGGACAATTCTTCGATTCGAGGATATTTGCAATGTATTGACATTGATAAATACTCCTTTTCTTTTATAAAGCACCGTAATGAGTTCCCGCAATTTATTCAGACAAAAATGGCCACCGGAGCATGAATAGTGAATTTAAATTATAAAAATCTGCACTTTTCAAGCCTGCTGCCCCAAAAATTGGTGTTTAATTTGCACATAAAGAGAGCATGAATCCTTTCAATCAACACCTGAGCTCCTTTAACACCTGTGAAAACAATTGTGCAGACGAAGATGAACCTTTTCCAAAGCATGCGCCAAATCTGGAAGCTTTTAGCCTTTGTTAGCAATTTGTCTGTGCAAAATTCTTCCTTTAAAGGGGGCGCACTTTTTCTCCTTGCTGCAATTCTTTACCTGTGTGTTGAATAATAAATCCATATGGCTGCCCATGCTTATATAACCTTCACAATTCTATAATTAATAATTGCCCTAACAATTAAAGGCAATTAATTAATTAAAAATCATGCTTTCCTCTTTTAAAATTAGCATGTTTAAGGACAGCCATCCAATAAATTAAATTAATCCAATTTAATCCTCCACACAGCACTTAACTTTAGCCTCACAGTGTGCTTTGACCATAGCCACTGAAAATAGAAATTAATTCAATGATTTAATGCCTTAAAAATCATTAAATAATGCCCAAATGGGGCGCACTTTTTCAAAGGAGAGGGGCAGCCACTAAATAAATTAAATTTAATTAATTTAATTGCTCTATTTTAATCCTCCTTTGACTTTTCAACCTCCTCAAGCTTGGGCGCACTTTTTCCAAGGATAGAATTTACTAAAAATAATCAATTTAATTATTTTTATCCATCACCAAAGGGGGCGCACTTTTTTGCACATGTAATTCTATTTTTAAGAATTTTCACCATAATGGGATTCTTTACCCTGCAAGGTAGGCACCACAATCCCATGATCCACTTAAGTGATTTGACTTTTGCAATGGGATTCTTTACCCTGCAAGGTAGGCACTAAAATCCCATGATTTCACTTAAGTCACTTTCCTTTTATTATATCATGGGAATTTTCACCCTGCAAGGTAGGTAATAAATTCCCACCTGCCTACAGCCTCTATTTTTCCCACTGCAGCTTAAGTGACTTTTATAACACGGGAAAAAGTACCCTGCCAGGCAGGTATACAATTCCCATCCTGCCTGCGGCTTATATTTTTCCCATCGCAGCTTAAATCCTTTGTTTTCCAAAAATGCGCCCATCCCCGCAGGGGCTTTCCTGTGCACGACTTCGCTTTTTCCCAGTGATCCAGACCTCCGATGATGACTTCCTCCGGGCAAAATGTGCGTGTATGTTTTCCAGCTGCTCCAGGCCAAAAATCGGGCTTACCCGGCGAAGGAGTTGTTCCAGAGAAATTTCACAGAAAACAGAACGGGACACCACAAAAACACGAAAAATTGCCAAAAGTTACAAATAAAGCCCAAAACTTAAAATAAGTTAAAATCCTTCTGGTATATAGGAATAATAACATATTCGCTCATAACGGAGTTAAAACGGAGCGCAAATAGCCTCATACGGGGCTCAAAATAATTAAATACAAATTTCCCGCAGACAAATCCCGACGACAGAATAAAACAATTTTGGGCATCTGGGTATTTGGCGAAAAGGGCTAATATGGCTCTTTAGGATTATCTTGGCGCAATACAGGAACTTTCAGGCAATAAAAACAACAAATGACCCACTATTTTAAAAGTACGAAATTTTTTCGAATTGGGTAGTCACAGATTTCGGGGTGAAATCTGAGTGACACCAGTTGGCTCCGTCTGTGGACATCTTTTTCTCTGTTAGAATGACACAAGGAAAAAGGTGAGATCCCAGCATCTCTGGTTTCGTATCTTGTCTTTTGGGCACGGGGTCAAGCAGACAAACACAACACAACACAACACCAAAACAAGACAAAACAAGGAAAAACAAACAAAGGGTTTTATTTATGTACATACAGGTTTCACCCTGCTTCTCATGTTCGGAACAGCTTCAAGTGTTGCCCATTGAAAGGCAACGGCAATTCAACTCCATCCTGATGAGCAAGAATGAAGCTTTCTGCTCCGGCGATCTTTTTGATCACAAAAGGCCCTTTCCACAGTGAATCGAACTTTCCATGCATGCCTTTTGTTTCTCTTCTTTTGTCCCATAGAAGGACCCAGTCATTAACTTCAAACTTTCTTTCCCTGGCATTTTTGTCGAAGATGACTTTCACCTTCCTCTGATGCTCTGTCAACCTATCTGCAACTTGAGTTTGCACTTCCCTCAATTCAGTCAGATACATGATTCTTTTATCAATAGCATCCGTGAACGTGGAATCTTCCAGGGCTTTAGAAAGTCGTAGGGCAGGCAATTCCAAGGTGAGAGGCAGCTCTGTGTCTCTTCCATATAGCAGCTGAAATGGAGACATGCCTATCGCCCTCTTTGGTGTGATCCTATCGGCCCATAATGCATCAAACAACTTTTTATGCCAAGTCCTTTGATTTTCTGTTACAAGCTTGCGCACGATAGTTACCAAGTTCTTATTACTAGATTCAGCTTGACCATTCCCTTGTGGATAGTAGTTTGAGGAATGAACAAGTTGAATCCCATACGTGTAGCAGAATTCCACCAACTCCTCAGAAGAAAGATTCGAGCGTTATGTCCTACACAATTGCTTTGGGTACGCCAAACCTGACAATAATATTTTCTTTTATAAAATTGCACACTTCAGCGGAAGTGGCATTCTTCACAGGAATAGCTTCTACCCACTTACTAAAATAATCAGTAGCTGTTAGAATGTAATGATGACCGGCGCTGGAAGCCGGGTTAATCATTCCAATAAAATCCATACCCCACTGTTGGAAAGGTTCTTCAATCACAATGGGTTTTAGGGGTAATGCAGGCAATTTCACACGCCCAACAAAATGTTGGCATGCTTGACACTTAGCTACCCATTCTGCAGTATCTTGAAAAAGGGTGGGCCAGTAATACCTTGCTCTAAGGATCTTGTGCGCAGTGACTCGGGCTGAGAAATGACCACCGCAAGCCATGTCATGAAACTGTTGTAGTAGTTGATCCTGTTGAGCTTTATCCACGCATCTGAGAAATACACCATCAATTCCCCTTTTGTACAAACCATTATCCCAAAGCACAAAATCTTTTGACTTCAATTTAATAGTTCGTTTTTCTTTTCTGGAAAGTCGATCTGGGCATTCTCCATACGTTAGAAAGTAAGCAATGTTACTGTACCATTCCTCTACCAGATCTATAAACAGTACTGCAGGTAAATCTTCATCTATTCCATCCTGATCTGCTTCAGGTACTGATGCTTTAATTTCTGTCATTAGTTCACACAGACCTCTTCCTCGAACCAGCTTTGTTGGTTTAATATCCAAATCATATTCTTGAACTTTTGTCACCCACGTGCCTCTCAATAATCCTAACTCTTGCTGAGTAAGGATAGATTTAACTGCAGTATCTGGAACCAAAACCACAGTGTGCGAGGAAAGAATATAATACCTGAATGCCTTGCATGCCTTCACTACTGCATATGCGTGCTTTTCCATTGGAGTGTATTTCAACTCATAGGCTTTAAGAGGCGTGCTCATGAAAGCAATAGGAGCTTCTGCGTCCTCTTGATTTTTCTGCATCAATATTGCTGACATAGTATGTTCGGAAGAATAACAATAAAGAATAAATTCTTTACTGAAGTCAGGTGAGACTAAGACTGGTGCTTTCGACAGGGCCTCTTTGATTTTCTCGAAAGCTTCCTTCCCTTCGCTGCTCCACTTAAAATCTTGTGTCTTCTTCATCATATTTGAAATATGACGGGTTAGCTCAGCAAAGTCAGGAATGAATCTTCTGAGAAAATTCACTTTTCCAAAGAAAGAGTGAACTCCTTTTTTGGATGTGGGCAAAGGTAATGTCTGAATGGATTTGACACGCTCTGGATCTATTTTTGTTCCTTCTTTGGAAACAATGTGCCCAAGCAGCTTTCCTTCAGTTACAGCAAAGATAGATTTCTTAGGATTCAAAGAAATACCATGCTTGCGGCATTGTATGAAGACCTCTTCTAAGTTTGAAATATGTGTGCTTCTGTCTTTGGAAAAGACTGTCAAATCATCCAGGTACACAACTATGCTTATATCTTTGAGATGAGCAAAGGCTAGATCCATAGCTCTTTGAAATGTAGCACCAGCATTGATCAGGCCGAATGGCATCTTCTGGTATGCAAAGGTTCCCCAAGGTGTGATGAACGCTGTTTTGTATTGATCTTCTTCGGCAACCTTGACTTGATTGTAGCCTGAGAAGCCATCAAGCATGGAAAGCATCTCAGATCCAGTGACCACCTGCAGAGTGTGATCCATGATGGGGATAGGGTAGTTATCCTTCAATGAAGCTTGATTAAGGTTGCGGAAATCCACGCACAACCTAATTTCACCATTTTTCTTTCTTACAGGGACTATGTTGGCCAACCACTCTGAATGATGTATGGGATAGATAATCTTTGCATCTAACAACTTCTGGATTTCTGCAAAGATGGTTCCTGAAATGGTAGGATTGTGCCGCCGCAGCTTCTGCTTGAAAGGCTTTTGTTCTGATTTAAGTGGGATGTAGTGTTGAACTTCCGCAGGCTGATATGTTTTTAGATCCTGATAAGACCAGGCAAAAACATCCATATATTTCTTAAGAAGCTTAGTGAAAGCTTCCTTTTCAGCTTCCGAACAACGCTTACCCAGATTTACCAATTTGGGATCATTGCTGGCTCCCAAATTTAGTAATTGTGTGTCGGAGGAAGAGCCTTCCTCATTTTCTTCATTTTTCTTAAGCATCTGATCATGCTTATCAAACATTTCTTCAAGAGATACCAAGCCTTTGGGAATTTTATTTCCCTTTAGTTGGATAATCTCCTGACCTCCTGAGACGTCAGCATCCATTTCTCCGACAGTGGTCTGCCTAGGAGGTGAATTGCTTCCCTCATAGTAGATTTCTTCAAGTTATCTTTCTGTTGGAGAAACGCAGCAATCTGCGTGTCATCATTAAAAACCTGCCATTGCTGGACGTTGTCAGGAACCTTTGGGCGAAAAACCATTTCCACCTTGTAGTCTCCCTGTCTAAAGAATGCAGGGGGCTGATCCGGATTCAACAAGGCTGCAGTAACTGCAAGCGAATCAGCTCTTGAATTTTGTTCTCTCGGAATGTAAGATACCGAGAAAGCTGAAAAATCCAGGATAGCAGAGTAGACCCGATCTCTGTAGTGCCGCAGTTTGTCTTTTTTGACTTGGTAGAGGCCCCTTATCTGCTTCACAATCAGCTCAGCATCTCCTCTTGCGTGTAATAATTTGATTCCCATTGTTCTCGCCTGCTCCATGCCTAACAACAATGCTTCATACTCAGCCGTATTGTTAGTATTTTCGAACATCAATTTGAAAGAGTGCGCATGCACTTTCCCTTCAGGAGAGATAAGAACAACGCCTGCACCGGATCCAAATGAACAGCAGCTACCATCAAATTCCAGAGTCCAAATCTTGTTATCAATTTGATGTGATTCTCGAATCACAGGTTGAGTTTCTTCTTTATCCATTTCTAGGTAATAGACTCCGTGATCCGATTCCTGAAACAAGATCTGAGATCTAGGATCCTCAGATTTTGACACTGTGTACTTAGATTTCTTCTCAGGTTCCAGCTTCTGATTTACTCCTTTGATTGGTATGTGCGCACAAGACCAATCCATCTTCACTTCTCCACCCAGCTCTTTGCAAAAATTTCTACTCAATAGCATGCCATAGGAGACTGGAATGTCTGCTACATGAGGATAGTCATTTTCAGTCTTTGTCTGGGGAAGGAAGCAAATCTTGCTGCGCATCTTTGATTTGCCCCACAAGAGGGACTTGCCTTTCCATGGAATAACATCTTCCAATGGTTTTTGTCAATGTAAGACCCAAGGCATCAGCAACTTTGGCAGGCATGACATTGTCGGAAGCGCCAGAATCCAGGATGCAATTGCTTAGCTTATGTCCGTTGATGAGCAAAGACACATAGAATGGCTCAATCCTTTCCGATGTAGCAGGAGAAGGGGTGGAAGAAGAAGAACTTGCAGCAGCATTATTTGAAGGTGGAGTAATCTTTGGACTTGACAAGATACCCCGTGGATTATTGTTCGTTGGGCTAGGACCATTACTTTGCACATATTTGACCAATCTATTCAACTGATCAGGAAATGCCCTCAAATACTCAGCTTCTGACATTTGGACCTTATTTCTCTTGATGTGATCAATTATGTCAAAAGCTTGACTTGCTTCAGCAGGATGTGCGTTGGTTCTTTGCTGTGCGAATTGAAAGAATTTGAATATTTCTCCTTGGGCGCTAATGAAGAAGGAAGAATGCTACCTCTTTTCAAGATAGTAACATCCGGGCCAGGATCTTCTCTCTCTTTCCGGCCGCTTGTGGATGCTTCGGCATTTTGGCGTGTCTGAGACCTTGTAAACACCGCAAAAGTGTGACCATCAGAATCTTCAAAAGATTCATAATAGCCCTCATCAGATTCGTAGTCCAGGTAACCAATATTGGAGTCGCCAGCGGGATCTATAAAGTCTTCATCATCAAATGATTCATCAATGTCGAGATCCTCTTCATTAGTTTCCAAGTTATTCCTTGGAGCAGCTTCTATTGCCAAACGCTGTGGTGCAGCAGCAAGTCTGTTTCGATTTTGATTTTGATGTTGACCATTGAAGGTCCGGATAGGAGTTATTCTTGAGGGGGGTGCATTCCCCGTTTGAGAGATCTGCTTCTTGATCTGCAGCATGTCATTAGCCAATTTCTGCAACAAAGGATCAGATGTACTAGAAGAAGCCCCATCACCTTTGTGAGATAGTTGTTTGAGTTTTCCAGCCATGATCAAGTCGTCTTCAACCTCCACGGCAGCATTTTGTGCATCCAGCAAATTCTGAGTCTTGCCCTTCTTAGGCGATATCCACTTGAGCGATAGGCGTTTATAAAAAACGTCTTTTGATTTTAAGTCGCTCAATGCAGTTAAGTGGGAATTTTATACAAAATCCTTTGGAACTTTGCAATAAAGTCCCGCATGTTCTCGTTTGGCTCTTTCTTCAATCGTCGAGTTGGGTGATCATCGTGCTCGTGTCCTCTGCAGGCTTGAATCTTTTGATAAATTGTTCACGCATAGTAGCCCAACTGGTTATGGTGCCAGGAGCCAGCCGATAGAACCATTCTCCAGCCAAGTCATGTAAGGTCTCAATGAATAGCTTTGACCGAGACATCTTCATGCTCTCTATGACGCAAGCACACCACAAGATATGAAGAAGGCCGCCAAATGATCATCCGGGTTTTGCTTTCCATCTCCAAAGAATTTCGGAAAATTCTTTCTGGATCCCTTTGGCAGATCGTGCATAGGTGGAGCCAAGTTGAGAGGTCCAAAAGCCGCCCCCCATGGAACAGGTACAATTTGGTGCGCCATGTTAGCTTGAGCACGTCTCCTCCTTGTGTAGACTTGATAGACTTGTTGGATAATTCCAGCCGACGGATTATGCTGAATACGATCCGGATCTGGATGGGTGTGCACTCTCCTTCCTGGTGAAAGACTAGATCTGCGGCTTCTAACTTGAGGAGGATGATTGAAATTGAATTGCTCTGCCCCGATCGGAAGAAATGATCCGTCCTTCCTTGCGCCTTCACGGATCGCAGTGAACGGACGTTCGGCCCGTTGTTGAGATTTGTATGGAAAACACTCGATCTTCAATGAAAAGCTTTGATCTTGAAAGATAGTTGTTCCCAGTGAGTCGCCAAATCGTTGGCTAGATTTTCTGCATAGCATCAAACCTAGGCAGTCATGAGATAAATCTCCCTCATTTAACCGGTGAGGCTCCCGTGTCAGATTTGTCAATATAAATGTGTTTTTATCTATCGGGGTTTTACTTTAACAACTTAGTTCATGAACCATAACTAAGAAGTTACTCAGCAATGATAAGCATTTGTTTAAGAAAGGAAAATTATAGAAGAAGGAAGTAAAGGAATTACTGAGAGAAGAAATGAGGAAGATGTGCATCCCATTAGTAGATTGCGAGCTAATTGCATGCACATAGAAGAAACTCAAATAGATTTGAACACACGAGAATTCTAAAGCAAAGGTAGTTCTAGATCCGGATCTAAAATAACACAAAGTCTATTAAGAGATCTAAGATTT